>OZ024915.1:28087366-28659866 GCA_964017125.1 Flabesymbios commensalis
CCTCAGGAGGTTCTCATTGGCCAGCTTAAATCGACATGTCAAACTTGACCAAAATTCATCCAAATCAGTATGTAGATGTGTTAACTCTTCTTTGCACAAATTCACCATAAAAACGTATCCCTCGAGCCCATAACAGTAAAATAGTGATGTAATAATTCAACTAGATGAATTGTGACTTTTCAAGTAACAATAATATTTGGGCTAGGTTTTATGAGTTTTTGTGGTGGCCATTTTAAATTTGGTTGGGTTATTTTTATTATGACAGATTGATTGAAATTTGGCGTATGAGTTTTTTGGCAGCCATTCTGAACTGTAATTTTAGACTTCGGACTTCAGTCCCCACTGAGCTTTTGGAGTTTTAAATAGATATATATTTGTTTGTCAAATGGAATCGCATTCAGTCCATTGACTTGTCTCTCTGTTGATTTAATGGTGTATCGCTATCCGCGACGCTAGCCCGACATTAAAACAACATTGATTCAATGATTCAACGTTTGTGTTTGAAAATAATTGCAACTGTTATTTTAATTGTATCATTTGAAAGGTTTCTACTGTCCATACCAAATACACAATATCGGCTCAATACTCGGCCACCGTCTGCGACGCTGGCCCGGAATTGAAACATCGATTAAATGTATTTTTATTAGCAAATCCATAGACTAAAGGGTGGAGTAGGTATGGACATAGGGGCACCCTGTTCACCCTCCTGGCAATGAATGGAGAATCACCCGACATGTCCACTATTGAACCAAAATTGGACCCAATTGTAGGCCAGCTGTCATGCAAGCCAAAAGGCAGTATCTGCTAACTTTACAAGTAAGCAGATACTGCTTTTTGAATTTGAAGAGCAGCACAGTGCGGTATCTGCTCACTTTACAAGTAAGCAGAAGCTGCCTTTTGCCATTCAAGAGTATGGAGATCCAGAAAATCCTGGATTAATCCGGAAGAACACGATGGATGTCTTAGAAAAGTCATAGCACTACTCTGGGGATGTTGTGTCAAAATTTCAAGTTGATTAGATAAAAACTCAGGGAGAAATAGCGTCTTACAAAAACGTGCCAAGAATAATAAGTTTAAAGTTCCGTTGAAAAATCAATATATTTGGGCATAGCCCAAATATAACTAGGGGAGAATTGTGACTTTTCAAGTAACAATAATATTTGGACTACGTTTTGTGCGTTTTTTGGCGACCATTTTAAATATTGTTGGGTTATTTTAATTATGACAGATTGATTGGAATTTTAGATTTCTGGATTCTGACTTCTTTGTTGTTTAATGCTGTATCTCTCTCTGCGACGCTGGCCATTAAAACAACATTGCGTTGACATTTCGTCTTTGATGCATTTAAAACTGTTAGTTCAATGTTATTTGTTGCATTTGAAAAGTTTCATTGCTCGTATCATACACCCAATGCTGATTCAATGCTAAACAACCCTCTGCGACGCTGGCCCCAAATTGAAACAGTATTGGATATACCCTTTGTAATTTAATTGATTAAATGTAGAGGGTGCTCTAAGGGTGCAAGCCGGTCGTGTCGCCTCTGACAATGGGCCCTTATATTGACTGGCCAAGATTCATTCATGGGCTTCTTCCGACATGTACATCAATGTGGCAACATTGATCCACATAGTGGTCCAGAAAGTCCTGAACAAATCCCGAAGAGCATGACGTATGACTTAGAAAAGTCATAGCACACCTGCCCAAAACATAAGAATCATTGTGCCAAGGTTTGAAGTCGATTGGATAACAACTCAGGGAGAAATAGCACATTATAAGCCTCCGACATGTACATCATTGGCCAAACATTGAAAGCACTTAGTGATCCAGACAATCCTGAATAAATCCGGAAGAACAACTGATTGATTAAATGTACAGGGTGCAAGCCTGTCTGTCACCTCTGACAATGGGTCCCTATATTGACTGGCCAAGATTCATGGGCTTCTCCCGACATGTACATCATTGTACCAACATTAATCCACATAGTGATCCAGAAAATCCTGAAGAACATGACGTATGACTTAGAAAAGTCACAGCATACCTCCCCAAAACATAAGGATCATTGTGCAAAGGTTTGAAGTCGATTGGATAAAAACTCAGGGAGAAATAACACATTATAAGCCCCCGACATGTACGTCATTGGCCAAACATTGATTAGCACTTGGTGATCCAGAAAATCCTGCATACATCCGGAAGAACAACTAGGAATTCTTAGACAAGTCATAGCAATAATCCTACATACCTAATGATCATTGTGCCGAGGTTTAAAGTCGATCGGATGACCACAAAACACAAACCACAATAAAAACTTCGCAAATAACGCTATAGCCCTCAAGATTTTAATGTGACATAGTTGTAAGATTACACTAAGATCATTTCAAGGCCAAGTAAGCAGATTTTTTAATGCATGAAAATCGCATTCTTAGTCATAGTCGGATTCACATTAACCGTAGTGAATAAATTTCGCCAATTTCCCAGTCAATTCTCTACCAATTTTCATGAAATTTTACACGAACTATTTTTCATTCATGTCGTGACTACCCTGAAAGTTTTGCTGAGTATTTAAGAAGTTAGACCATTTGAGATGTAGTAAATAAATAAAAATGTTGCCCTCTATAAACCCACTAGCTTCGTCTTAGAATTTTATTACATGTCAAATGGTCTTCTAAAGTGTGTGTAAAATTTCATGAAAATTGATTGAGAATTGACTGAGAAATCCGCGAAATTCAATAATCCTGCTTGATGAATTTAATGTGAATCTGACTAAATGCATTTGTAGAAGTTAGAAAACTTTTAATGGGAGTAAATATACAATAGTTTTGGGGTGAAATAATAAGTTTGACTGCATGTGTGCGACGGGCAAATAATGGATAATGTGTAGTGGACTTCAATGCGAGACTGATTCTCACGAACCCCACTCCTTAAAACGTTGACCATGCTGTGCATGCAGGTGGGCCTAGAACCGATACTCAGCGAATCATGCCAATTGTGACAACTTTTACCCTGCAAACACAAGTCATTAAACCACCGTTGATTTGACAACGGCAAGCAGCATATGGGTCAGATATTGTTTATAATATAACGTGCCACTGGTTATGTCCAGAGTGACTGTTAACATCTGGAGAGAGGCCAACAAAATCACAATATGATGTGCCTGATAATGAAAAAAGCAAACTGACCCGAGTTTACACAATACATCGGTACAGCGATGGACCAATGTCTTATATGAATGAAATGAATGGGGGTTTAGGCCACCTTTGTGAACATATAGGCTAAACTGGGCCAGGGGAATCTTCTAAGAATGCTGAGATCAATTTTCCTTGCTGAGATGAATGAGATGACACTGCCCTAAAGACACAGGATGCGAAATTCGAGGCCGAGCACGCTATTTGGAAAACCAAATAAAAATTATTGTAAACATTTTGACTTTCCGCCTTCGTCAGTTGTAATGCTAGCAGTATTATTCTCTTTTCATGCGCCGAGAAGCCATGGTGTATTACATGTATTATCTGTGGCAATAAAGTCATTCTATTAGCGGCAGCGATATTCAAGAATAATATTGTTCGCTTGTACTTTTATTGCTCGGCCACCGTCTTCTATGTTGGCCAAACATTAATGGCGCACATTATCCCAGCAGGTCAACTCGGCTCATGGTCTACCTATTTTGTCACGCTTCCTTTGATGTGTAACAAGTCAATAACTACGACCTTGTGATAACCTTTTCTGCCCCGCGGACAGGTATGGACCCTTCGAGTTCTATGCACTTGAGATTGCCTAATATACGCACGTGGTTGCTCAATTAAGTGTCAAAATAGTGAATAAGTGGCCGGCGTGGGAGCGGCTTTTGAAAAATATTATTCGGGTTTTCATTGCATTATTTAAATCAATTCTTACAGTCGATGTAAGATGTAGGCCTACTTTTGAGCATAATTTACAAATGCAATAAAATCGCATAATTTATAAATAATGGCCTGTTATCGGGTCATATTTAGATTCATAGAGCCAGGTAATTATATTCATATGAAAGCACGAACCGCTACTGCGATTTGTTTATGAATTTGAATGATTACGTAATTTAGCATACATTTATAAGATACATTTCTTATGTAGTATTTTCTTCAAATATTGTTTATAACATTGAGCAAATGTTTATATACAGACACATTCTTGGCCAGCACTTCGTCAACTATAGCAGTAACTACGTTCAGAAACTTCAGATCAAATGCCGAAATATCATACAAATTCAGCAAAAATTACATTTAACAACATGCATATCGTGTCCAGTATTTTTCTTTAAGTAGCAAGACTAGTGATAAACACTGAACAAATTCGGATTAAATTCATATATAATGTCTTTAAATCCCGCATCGCATTAATAAACAGACATATTTCTTATTCGCTCTTTTTTCATCAAGAACCAAAACAAAAAAACTGAAATACTGAACAATCAGAATAAATTCATAACGTCATAAAATCCGTCAGAACCTTGTAAAACTCGAGTGAACCTCTGGGCATACAAAGCATAAACAAGATTCCGTCATGTTCCTGATAGCAGTGACCCTATGTGTACCACGGCCACATTCCTTCGTATACACACATAGGTCTAGTCGCTGTAATTTACCAAGTAAAAAATAATTTTTTGACTATTTACAGGGAACTAGATTTCCTCGGATGCGATTATTGTCAATTTTTGCTAAAGCAATTTTATTATGATTTTTTTGTCATCTTCATGTCTAACACGAAGGGAGTTGACACTTGAAGCACTAAGTTACACAACTTAAGTTTTAACCCACTTTAAGTCGTGCCTAAAACTAAAAATGGGTGAAAATTAAGTATGTTTGCTACAATACGTTGAAATATTTTAAATTTTGCTGATTTTGCACATTTCACTCTAATTAACCCTTTATCTGCTATAGTGACGAATGTAAGCGTCATGAGGAATACTTCCGATGAGGGCAAGTTCATAAAATAACACACAATTTTTCATCTAACGTGTTCATTTTCAAAATAATTGGGTAACAGGCGTAAATAAATGAATACATAAATAAAAATCAAATAAAAAAACAATAATTAAATACATAAATAAATATATTTGTGATCAACACCCAAAGGGTTAATGGCAAGACTACATGCACGTCAAAATCTACACGTATTTAGACATTGTTTCTGTATTGGTCAATGTAATACTATGCAACTGTTTTGTGTAATGCAAAACTAAATAGCAGTAGCTGCTTACTTTTCAAGTGAGCAGTAACTGCCTTTAGCACCGTTTGCGCCGTCAATAGCATATACCCATGTCGTGGACAGGTCAGGTACAAATAGTTTCCGATCTAATATTAATAACACAAGAGCGCTATCTACTCATCTAATCGCGTTCAATCATCTACAGTGCTAGTGTACCATACAGAATAAAAATGTCAGGCCTAATGATTGCTACCCTGATGACATCGCAGGGCTCTGACACAGTGACCTCCATTTTTAAATGTAATAGTTCCAATACGATCAGAAGCTTACGCCTGCTGAAAATGGCCTAGTTTTCGTAGGCATTTGAAATATTTTTCTCCATTTCATGGCATCCGAGTTTTTTGGTGGGCAGCGCGAGTGTCGTTTTTACACAGCTGGCTGTGGAAACAAAATGGCGGTCAGTGTGACTGGGCCTCGCGCAGTAAATGAGCCCAGTCATACCGGGTAAATGATTGCATGGATTCGGTGTAGATATCAATTTCATGCAATTTAAAATCTGGTTTGCTGCTATGTATTTGTATTTGCATCTGTATATAAACACACACTGAGCCAGGATCACATAAACACACGCACGCTATCTCTACATGCGGCACATGTAATCATGGTAATGGATATTTTTATCTACAAGGCAAAATATTTACCCAAATGATAGGTTATTCACAGTATTATAACCCTTTTCTTGTTATGATGTCAGTTACAATAGTTTAACCATCTGAAGCTAGAATTGCGGTAGCAATTTCCAGCTTCAGATGGTTAAAAAATAACTCAAGAAAAATAAGCCTATCCCAAATTGATTAATGAGTATTAGCCCTTACAACGCTGTGTAGAAACCATGATGAACAAAGGTTTTTTTTCAATTTGAGATCATCATAAATGTCTTAGTTAGCTCTTTCTGCTCCATTTGAATACCTATGTTATGGGTTTACGGCATTAGAATTACTTTAATTCTTTTAGTGTGGGGATGGTCTTTATACGTCAGAATCTGACGTCTACCGATGTCAGATTCTGACGTATAAAGACGTTCCCCGCACAAAATACTGTAATTATTTTAATGACATTTTTCTGGTTTAAAGGTTGTCTGACAGCGCCTCTCAGCCACACAATGGTTAATGCCACCACAATGTAACATCAACAACGTCATTTGACCCCAATGAAAGTAATTTGAAGAAATAGTCACGGTCGTGTGATAATTAAGGTGATAATGGTATTATAAATTAATTTGTTCACGCGTCAGGTAATTTTTTAACACTTCACTGACAAAACATTTTCAATTTAAAGTGCAATTAGCAAATATTTATACTCGCAATCAAGTCATGTCTATTTAACTGGAATGTTTTTCAAGTGTCTAGTTTTATGGCGTAGAATCTGTGCCCGGGAATCTGTGGTATGCTTATTTTGATCTTTATTGACTGTATTTAAGAAAACCCCAAAAAATCTATAGAAAGTCCTTGATATAGCAAAATGGCCCAATCGCAACAAAGAAAAGAAAAATCGGCCCATGTGAGAAAAAAACAAAGATAATTTATTTAAAACATTCTTTTTTTCTATGTTTCTGAAAAAAACAAATGATATAACTTTTAAAAATATTCCATAAATCATTTTATTTTATCAACATTTGATTCTCACCGACTTAATTGGATCGCGCGACAGTAACGTGACATATAATAATACAGTGACATCAAACGCTTTAAATACAGAATTTAACTGATGTATCGTCAGTAATAATCGTGATATTTGTATATGGTCATTATTGTTATTGTGTGCTTTCAATTTAAAATAAAATATTGTCAAGCAAAATAGCTCCACTCAGTAATGAAGCAGTTTTTCAACATGGGTCGTGTTCTGGGAGAACCCTTCAGTAATATTCCCATGCAACCCCAGGAGAACCCTGCAAGGGTTCTCCTGGGGTTGCATGGGAATATTACTAAAGGGTTCCTTCTAAATAACCTATATTGTTTAGAGTGATAATGGTTAAGCTGATGTGAAATACATCATAACAAATAACTTTTAAAATCGTCCCAGGGACCGTGTTCTGAGTTTTAAGTGGTTAATGCTTTTGCATGTCTTGAATACATAGGCCCATATATGCCTACATGATAATTTCATAAAATATCCTCATCAAACGACAACCAATATAAGAGAAAGCTATAAACAAACCTTATATATGATATAATAGAGCACTCAATATTATATCATAAACCATTTTCTTCCATCATGAAGAAGTTGGCCGCGTCTCAACTATCTTCATGTTAGTGTCCATCTAGAAGTATAACGCAGTAGAGATATGGTCGCCCCTGGGCACTGCGTCTTCTACAGAGGTGCGAGTTATTACCAGATCTATATGATGACAGTCACAGAGGTTGCTATTCTCTCAGTAATGTTCTTAACCCCTGTCCAGCTCACATTTTTAAATGTTATTTTTCCATTTATTTGAATTTGGAATTTCTATCGGAATTTGCAGCTGTATTTGAGAGAAAACTAGTCCTATTATTTATGAAAAATAATCATTCCCCGAATTCAAATACTGTATTGCCTATTGATTGTATAGTCACTGCATAACTAACACGAAACATTGAGCCAATGGTGGTTCAATGTTGTGCCACCGTCTACGACGCTGGGCCAACATTGAACCACCACTGGCTCAATGTCTCGGGTTAGCTGGATCAACTGAGGTCGAGTTCTCAGATGATCTTAACCCTTTCGACGCTATAAGCGCGATTATAGGCTATTTCAATTTGTTTTATCACCAGGCAAAATCGCAGTTATTGGGAACGAAATAAGTGTTTAAACATCAAGATTTGCAAATATATGCTCCCAAATGAGTAATTGTCATTTGTCAGTGCAGACCCACTCCTATAGACGTTGACCATGCTGCGCATGCCTACCATTAAATTGTATGCCCACAATTTTTACGCGAATCATGACGACCTACTTCCAAGCAAATACGACACATGTAACCTAATGTTTGCCCGATGTTGGCCCACCGTCTACGACGTTGGCTCAACATTGGCAAAACATTGGGTAGATGTGTCGTGTTTGCTGGGTTTAACTCATAACTTTAAAGTAGGTGAATCGTCACAATTCTTAATCCTTGTGCTGCTACTTGTTACTGTTTTTCATTTTTCATAACGCAATTTCCAATCTGCCAATTTAATACACATCCCAGATGTAATTAATTAACTAGCTGAACATCATTCTGTCATAACTATTTAATCAATTTACAGTGACATTTTAAATCGTCTGAATTCTTTTTAAAAACAAGTGTTAATGCAGCCGAGAATTTTTGCATAACATGTGTACATTTTTGGACCAACGTCTTGCGCCGATGTTGCGCCGACGTTGTACATATGTTTTGTGTTTGCTGGGAGGTGACAACAGTTTTGATATCCTGCCAAATCACAGTGTCCGCAGTCATTACGCACGTCGACACAGATTCAAGATATTGCGACGCAGGGTAGCCACAGTCTGCACGATTTGTTAACCGGGTATATATTGGTTTAGTGTTGGTTCATCGTGAACGACCCTGGCCCAACACTAAAACAACATTACGGCAATGTTCGTTGACGTCGAAGTGACATCTTGACCCTTAAAGCGCAAAATTTTAAATTTTCATGAAAACTTTTTTCTCGCTATCGCGATGCACAACTTCAAACGGGTAAAAATACTTGCAAATTATGTACAATTTAAATAAAAACAAAGAGCAATCTGGCAAATTTAATGCTCAGTTCACATTCCAATATTCTTGTTTGAGAGAAAAAGCTGAAAACGGCTTTTGACGTGACTAGCACTTTAAAAGTCAACCCTTTCACCATACTTGTCGCAATTAACCCTTAAAGCGCTGAATTTTTTTATGGAAACCTTGGAGGCCAAAGGGTTTTTCTCGGCTTGAAATCGTCATAAATGTCTTAGTTAGATCTTTCTGATTTATTTGAATACCTATGTTATGGGTCTATGGCCAATAGAAATATATTTACTCTTACAGTGCGTCAGAATCTGACGGCTAGAGACGTCAGATTCCGACGACTAAAGTCGGTCCCCGCACACGTATTCAAATAGTCAGATGATGTTAATCTATCAAAAGGAAGATGACGCAGGCATTTATCTGACTTCAGTATTTTAAGATACAGTAATTTGCATTCATCCAGTGGTGTAAATTGCGGTTTGTGAGAACGCTTAGAGAACGTCGTATCATTTGGAAAAGTTTTAAGGCCTACTTAATATCTGATTTCTAGGGGAGTTTTTACAAAATTCTCATAGTTTTCTCCGGTCTGGAATTTCCTAGATTTGTTCTCACATCGAGTCAACAACCACGTAGTGCATCATGATAACAGCGATACAAGGGAGGATCCATAGGGTTTTCGATGGTATGCTGGAAGGCAGTCACACTATGGCGACATGACAACAGTTTTACTGGTTTTCATTAGATTTAAAAAATTGCATAATTTCAATTTTTCTTTTTACTATTGTCCCGTTACATGTATATGTTTTCAACCAGTTTCAAACCAAACAGAATGATCACTGAATCGATAAAGTAGTTTATGGGAGATGATCACCCAATAAAACAATCTAATTTTTTTTCGTGATTGCGTTAGCCATTCCAGCGTTAAATAAATTAAAACATAGTAATAAACGATTCAGCAGCCAGGACAAGGGTTTAACCTTCAAAGCGCTAACCATGACCATATTCGTGTTTAATCCATTTAATTTAGCTGTTTAAATCAGTTATTGGGAACAAAATTTTGCAAATGTTTATTCTCAAATGAAACAAATATAAGTAATGTTCACTCACTTGAAATAGCGAGACACACAATTTAAATTATTTAGTTTACCGTTTCAAGGGTTTAATACAGAAGGCAGTCAATAATATATGCATACAGCATCTTTCGGAAGGCGAGATGGGCTCATCTCAGCAGAAGTCACAACACCAAGCCTGAGCCTTTTTCTCTTGTATTTTCTCGTACGGATATCTATCTGAAACTTGCGAAATTTAACTGAGCAGTGAAGCATATAGGAGAGAGTGCAAGATGGGCTGATATCACCATACGCCTCCTAGTGAAAGCCAACAGCTTGCATGCGAAAATCGACTTTGTAGCCTCCTCTGCAATACTATGGATTAGACATGTTTCTACAGTAGTATATGGACCTCAATTGATCTTAGTCATTTGAAAATGAAAGGGTGTTGGATTCACAAAACTTCAATAACAATATTTACCAATGATTTATTTATTTTGTTCAAACAAAACAAACATGAACATTAACATGTCATTAGCTATTTTGCAAGCACCGAAAGTAATGTGTTTAGCATCATGATCAATTCTTAGAACATTTGAAATTGATGGGATTAGTGATCTTGTATAAAGATACACCCGAAAAGAATTGGTGTTGAACTGTTGTCACACACATACAAAAATCTTTGCATATTCACTAATATAAACCTGATAAACCATGCAACCCTCATTTTTTCTTTATTTAAACGAATTTTTTTAGCAAACAGCTCATTATTCACGAAACCGTCAAAACATTTTTTATATTGATTTCTAAATATTCAATTCAAATAGATAGAAATATTACTGTGTGCAGAACTAAAACACCGCTACATATGTTAAATCACGAATTTATTTTCTAAGCTTCAATTTATGCATTGATAAAAAATAGTCCCTCTTTGAAAACAGTATTCACAAATATGGGTGATATACCAATGACTTTGTCTCTACATGTATGTACTTACACAAATGTAAACCATATCGATAAGGTTCTCGGAATATAATTTACTCTCATGATCAACTTTTTGTAATGACAGAAGCTATTCAAAAATATGAATTTGAAGAGATTTGGGGAAGCACATGTGTACTTAACTTCCTGATCATAAGTATGTCCTATAAAATCCCGCTTACATCCTTGTAAATGACACCTACCGAACATTAAAGTTATCCTGTAATTGTCTATTAATGTCACCCTGGTATTTATTGTCATTTTCATTAACCCTTTGACCGCCAAATTATTCAATCTAAATTTTCACCCACTTGAAGTTGTGTCTCGCTCACGCGATCCACAACTTCAAGTGAGTGAAAATTATTCAGATTTGGCAGAATGGAGGTCAACTGTGTTTAAATATTACTGATTGATGTCACATTTTATCTTTAACATGTTCAAAAAGTGGTACATAATGTGCTAACAAAAAATTAAAACCCGAATATATGCGGCACCGGCGGTTAAAGGGTTAACCTCCAGACAAATTGCTACTGCGAGGAGAATAAATATTTTCTTCATATTGGAAAATACTGAAGCGTAATAAATCAAGCGAAAACTCATGAACGTTTTTATTTAAAATATGCCACGTAGTGCACTAAGTAGTTTGTCAATATAAAAACTCAGCTTTAACCCTTTGATAGCTGAGTTTGGTGGTTGAAATTTTTATTCAAGCAAAATAAATCAAATTGATCTGAAGTAGATCAGGTGATTATGAGGTTTTTTGAGTTTGAAATACTTTTTCATCATCGTATAAAAGTGATGGCTGACCATTCAAAGGATATATATTATAACTATATATGGGACACTAAAGCTTTATCGTGATTATCCTTATATGAACCACATATTGAAAACTCTAAAAAAAAAAATATTTACTGCACACAGAGGGTACTCATGAACAAAAGTGGTTTTATGTGTGTTGCATGATATTGCTTTATATATTATGGTATATAAATCATCACAAGGTCTATTCACACTGAAGTAAAAAAAAAAGACAAGACATTTAATCATTCTACAAACAGGCAACATATCTAAATGATTAGAGTCCTGTGTAAACTACAATCTACATCAACTATTTTCAAAAAATAAATGCATCATTGTTATCACTCATATTAATATTTAACCCTTTGAGTGCGGGCGACGCTTTTAAGCGCATTCATACTTTTTTTCCACAACTAAAATTTGACAGAAATTGAACAAATACGCATGTATAAATCTTGTGTAAAGCCCCCATTGTGAAATTTAGCAGGTTTAATTTTTAAGTGAGTAGGTATTTTCCTTTCATTTGAAGTTGGCAATTGCGTGAGCAATGCCAACTTCAAATGAAAGGAAAATGTTAAGTAGTAATGAAGCACTTAAAGAGTTCAAGTCTGTTTTAACCCTTCACCTGCCAGTGATGAAAATATATGCGCACAAAATTAAGTTCTTTTTTTTATACTAGATTAAATTTTAAATCCAAGGAATACAAAATGGAATCCGTATCATCGATAGCTTCTTTGGTATCTGTCCAGCTGACATAGTTAGAGTGCAGCTGACCAGGTAATACCTAAGTATTGATCAACATTAACCCTTTAAGCGCTCAAATACTTTTGTATAAACCATGGAGACCAAAGCTTTTTTCTTTAATTAAATAATCATCCTAAATGGCTCTTCATTTGACTACAGGTGTTATGGGTCTATGGCCATTAGAAATATTTTACCCTTTCGCTGTAAGGGTTAACGTCCGTGTATGTCAGATTCTGAGGTCTAAAGTCAATCCACGCACTGTAAGAGTAAATTTATTGAAAAAACCCTTTAGTCTACATGGCGTAAACAAAAAAATTTTAGTGCTTTGAGCAGTGTTCAGCACAGGCCGCGATATCGCGTCAATTACGCACTTAGAGGTCAAATGTCTCCTTTTTTTCCAGGGTAGTGAGACAAATGTCCCCACCTATTTCTTGTCTGTGCTGAACACTGGGCGTCAATTACGCACTTAAGAGGTCAAATGTCCCTTTTTTTCCAGGGTAGTGAGACAAATGTCCCCACCTATTTCTTGTCTGTGCTGAACACTGGGCGTCAATTACGCACTTAGAGGTCAAATGTCTCCTTTTTCTCCAGGGTAGCGAGACAAATGTCCCCACCTATTTTTTTCTCTGCTGAACACTGTTTGCGGGTTAAAGTGTTAGTCGCGTCTATAGACGTTTATAGTCTTTTTATTTGTCTTTCAAACAAGAAAATTGGCGAAAATTTGAGAAATAAGCCTCCTAAATGCTAGAATAGCATATGTTTTATTCAATTTTTACAAATGTAAGTACTTTTCACCCACTTGAAGTTTTCGGTCACAGAAGCGAGACAAAATTTCCACGTGGGTGAAAATTAAACCAATAACTTAGCACTTTAAGGATTAACTACAAATAGAGACTGTATGTGAATAGCTACTTCCTGGCAAACATAAGACATTGGTTCAATGTTGGGCCACCATCTAGACACTGGCCCAATAATGAGCTGACAATGGCTCAATGTCTCGTGTTTGCTGGGTTGTCACTTCTCAAAATTGGTTTAGTTGGGTTTTGGCTAAATCATCTTAAATTAGACACTGTCAACAGGGTTCCCCCTCAACAGACATGCACAACCGAACAAGTTTATATAACATATCGTCGCCTCGGAGCTAAAGGATCCTATCTGCCACTCTGACGAGTGTCAGATAGGATCCTTTAGCTCCGAGGCGACGATATATAGAGGAAAACAGTAGCATTCACTTTTTTCTGCTGAAATACTAGAACTATACTTTTCAACTGGGAACTGGAGGTCAGTACAAGGTTGCCAGGCACATTGTAGTACTGCAACAAAAACATGCAATTTAAAGAATGTGAGCTTCCTTGAAACTTAGGAGGTATTTAGACTCGTAAAAGGGTCTAAATATACAGAAGGTTATTAAACTGTAAAATATTACAGTTTAACCCTGAAAGTGCTAAATTAAACAATTTAAATCTTCAACCACTTGAAATTTTGTCTCTCTACCACGACCTACAACTTCAAGTGGCTGTGTGTCACTCATTAGTCTAATTTGAAACTAAACATTTGCAAATCTTAATGTTTAAGCACTCATCATTCCAAATAACAAGTGATTTACATGTACCTGCTAGTAAAACAGATTAAAAACGACAAAAGTCATGCTTAGGGCTTAAAGTGTTAAACATTATTTTTCACTGGAAGCAGCACAAAATAATATAACCCTTTGAGCCCTGAACTTATAATCTGTGCATTAAAGTCACAGATTTATAAGACGATCAATTTTTATCAGTTATTGACAATGAAATGATAGTTTAAACATCCAAGGTATGCAAATGTTTTATCTTAAGTGAAACAAATATGGGCAATGTTCACTCACTTGTTGTGGGTCGCAGTAGCGAGACACAACTTCAAGTAGGTGAAAATTTGGTACTTAAAGGGTTAACTCAGATTTCGAAAGGGAGTACACATTATGTTCATAATAAAAAGAAAATAAATATTAAATAGTTGACATCTGTGCAGTGGAGGGTGAATAGACAAAGCTGTATTGATACACATGAAAGATAATTATTGCACTGATATGAAAACATTTTGACTTGACCATGTTGACAGAACTCTCAGGTTGATGTTACATTGAACTTCATCTGCTATATACTTAAAGGCTGCAGCTGGCTATCTGTACATGAACTTTTATAATGTAAATATATAGGCAGCCTCGATCACGAAATGACAAGCACCCATTGACTGCCATTATCAACAGTTCTAGTCGTATGAATAGACAAACTTATAGATATCCAAAACAATTATACCAGTATGTAGTCAATATACCATAATCTATGTGCTTCAACCAAACAGAGCTTAAAATACAACATACTGTGCAATAAGTACATACATTGTACTCAGTGAAAGCTGACTACTGCTAGTAGTAAGCTTTTCATGAATATAATAAATTATAAAATTAATGTTAATACGAAGCAGCAGATGCTTCACTACAGTCGACACCCTGTAAAAATCAAATGTATGGCCCATTTGATATCTCTACAACTAGATGAGTTTTTTCCACATTACAAATGGGTTATCAGGTTATACAGTTCAATTCTGCACTATTTTAAAAGATTGTGACAAAATGTGCTGTTGTATCAGATTTTTATCTAATAATCACTTTTGATGAACCTGGGTGATGTTTGAAAACAATAACAGGAAGTTATGAGAAGCTGTACATTACGTAGAAAAG
This sequence comes from Flabesymbios commensalis, assembly GCA_964017125.1. NCBI lineage: Eukaryota > Metazoa > Annelida > Polychaeta > Terebellida > Flabelligeridae > Flabesymbios > Flabesymbios commensalis. The sequence goes on from OZ024915.1 coordinate 28,102,581, forward strand.
TACTAAATACTATAAATAACCCATTAACCTCAAAGTTCTGTATTTTATTTTCCACTCATTTGAAGTTGTGACTCACCACCGTGATCAAAAACTTCAAGTTGGTAAAAATTACTCCTATTTGCCTAATTTGGGACCAAACACTTACAATTCCTAATGTTTGAATCTCTGTTTATATCGTGAAAAGTACCGTATTTGACATGATATTAGAAGTATTGAAAACTATTATAATCATCCTTAGCACAGGGTCAATGTGGAGTAATTTGAACACACATGAGGGTGAGCATGGTAAATGGCTACTTCCTGCAGGCAATATGTCTATAATAACAGAATAACATTCAAAATATAGCCTGCACTTTGTTCATTACACTGGTCGAAAGGTTGAGGTAAAGTCTAAGTACTATAACAAAGAACTACAGTGATAAACGGTAGGGGGTGAAAAAAGTACATACCAGGAATCATAAGCTGCCCCATTGGATATGAAAGGGTGTATCTGTCACTTTGTGAAGTGGCAGATACGTGTCCCTTTCATATCAAGGAGGACAAAGTAATGTATACATTTTTTGCAATCAGGCAATTATTCTTACTGTTGTCCTGCTGTCATTTTGTATTTGTTATTCATTTGAAGCTGGAATTTGCAACACATTTTCTAGCACGGTCAAGGTTTCAAAAAATCATATTTAATCTTCGGCACCTCTTAAAATCTGCAGATATCTGTGACCATATGCAGAATTTGAACATGTGAACAACCGGGATAACATTACTGATAGCCTAATAGGCACAGCACATATTTATATACCCGATACCAGCATATCCATCTATATAAATATATGATTTTAAATAACATAGTACAATATCTTGATAGGTTTTTCTGCCAAGCGAGATCACAACACCATCAAATCCATTTACATTACAGACACAGACAGGTTCAGTCAGGATGTCAAATCCATTCATACATACTGGTATCTAGATCGTGACATGTTGAGCATGACTATAGTTGTTTTAAATTTGTTTTATTAGCCAATTAAATTACTGCTCTTGGGAACAAAACATGTTTTTAGATTAGCAAATGATCGGTCTCAAATTAAACAAATACAAGTAATTTTTCACCCAACTAAAATTGTGGGTTGCAGTAGCGATATATACGTGCAATAGGGTTTCAGAAGAACTGAATGCTACTAACAGTGATCTTGAAAATATATTGTGGTAAATGCTCAGTTTAAGTCATAATAAGTTAATTTGGGAGATCTATTTTTTAGAAATGGACATAGCTTTGTTATTAAAAGCTGGAAATTGCATCAGCAATTCTATCCTCAAATGAATGAAATGTAGTCACAAACAATTCATCAGCACAAAAGCTAGCTGGAAAACACCACAAATAGTTTTATGTGCGTGATTTATATCTGCAAGCTCAACCAGCATTGATCCATACAATCCATAAGTATTGTTACAAAATAATTATTTTACATACATTGCCATAGTGCAGCAAAATGGGGATGAAAAAATTTGTCATTTAGCAATTACAACAAATTCATCAAGGAATTTAATATTTATTTTACCAAAATATACATTTAGAGAAAAAAACGGAAGAATGTCTTTCATATTAAAACTTTCAAATTTAAATTGTCACAGGACAAACTTATTGATGAAATCAGATTACTATGATGATTTAGCTAATTCTAGCGAAAACACCTTATTTGGATCATGCTTATTACAAACACGATTTATATTAAAAATAAATAATATGTAACTACTTAACTTTATCGTTATTGTAAAGCATAAGTAAATTATAATAACCATGAGCAATTGATACAAATACACTTTTATTCTTTTTATTACTGAAATTATGCACTTATATCAGCAGAACACCTAGTAAACACAAAAATTTCTAAAACATTTATAAAATGTTGGACCAAAGTCGAAGATGGTGGACCAACATTGCATAAATGTTATACAAATTATGTTTTGTGTTTAATGGGTTATGGGTCACACCTGAAGCAATCCTAATCTAACTCGAAGTTTCAACCACAGCAACAATTTCCATGACTGCCTTCAGCACTTGCGATAAACAAAAGCAGCTACTGATATGAATCTATTATAATTCTCCTCGCAAATATATTCTATTTTCCCAAATGTTCTATGGATCTATTATCACACATATCTAGGGATATCTTCCTCACAATAAAAGTGTTTAAGTACAATCTACTCATTTAATACTAGTAAGCAGAGTATCTATCACCACGAATGATGTTGACCCATAGTTGGTGTAATAACCCTTGTCTTGCTCAATTATTTGCTACATTTTAACCATTACGACGCTGAAATATTTTTGTATTCAAACCTTGGGGAGTTTTTTTAAAATTTGAAATCAACATAAATGTATTAGTTAGCTCAAAATTTCTGCTTCATTTGAATACCATGGCCATTACATTTTTAAAAAAATCTTTCAGTGCGGGGATTGACATTAGACGGTTAAAGACGGTCCCCCCCCCCTTGAAAGGGTTAATTCATTTGAAGCTGGAATTGCTAATGCAATTTATTTTCAAATGACAACGAATATTTATCAACTGTCTCTGTATATTAACCCTTAAAGTCCTCACGATGAATTAAAGCATCATTTTACATCCTTGAAAACAGACTTAATTTTCCCACAACAAAGGGTTTTAGAACGAAAATTTCAATGAAACTGGTTTACCAATTTTGCATGACAAATTTCTTTAATTTTTAAACCACATCAAGTCATCTTCATCCACTACAAGTCGCAATTGCGGCAGCAATTCGCGGCTTTAAGTGGATGAAGATGACAATGGTAGATTCAGGCCTGAAAGGGTTAATATCTGATCACTTTACATGCTTTAGTACCAGGGCTGCAAAATAACCTGCCATAATCAGCAGATCTTCTCTGAGAGGTAACTTTGTCATTCCCCTAGTCAATAACATTGTATACAAATGAAACCCTATTTGGAAGGGCCACTCATCTGGTGTCCCAAGGGTGGCTGCTCATAGCTGGTTTTTACTGCACATGTAACATTTTTCATCATTTCCAGTGGCATTTCAATGGATTTGAAAATTGCTTTCTTCAATAATATCAGTCAGGCAGATGTCAGACCATGTTTCAGACTTGAAAAAAAAAGTTTAACCCTTTGTCATCACAAGAGTAGTCGTTTTTAATGTATTTTATTAGCGGATTACCGTGGGTAAATTACACTTATTGAGAATAAAATTAGTCTTTTCACCCACTTGAAGTGGTGAAAATTTTTTAATTACCTTAGCAGGATAAGGGTTAATACATGTGACATTGAATGTTTACAGAAATATTAGCAGAGTCGACATCGGTGCTTTAAGAAAATGTATGTCTACTAGTACAGACATAGCAAGACAAGGGTTAATGGTGAGCGAGTATTTCACACACTGATCCAACAATAAATGAGAGGTGGGCAACAAAGAGTTCACAGTTTGCAAAATTTACAGCAGTAATCAGGTAATATCACATCTGATATATATATTCAACAGACAGAAACAAACTATCTCAATGTCATCTCCTTTTACAAATTAGTACACAATAAAATGCAAACACAAATAACATATTTATAAATACACAATGTATTTCTTTGTATAAAATTAATAAATAACTTAACAGTCGATCTCACTATCTAGCACCATTTCTTTAACTTTCTTATTTTTCAGTTCACTATCAATCACATTACCAGTGCTCCCCTTATTAGTTTCGTTAGCAGTCACTGGATCTGGTTGGCTATTTGCAAAGGCTTTCAGTTCTAAATGATCTAAAGAAGCCTGAACAATCTTGACACCTTTTCTACGTATATTTCTGATCTCCTCTTTTCCTTCAGAATCTACATTGTCTAGTTTTAACAATAATCTGGTTAACATTTCTTCCAGATACGCATAATCCTTTGAACTTTTCGGCCCTTCAAACTGTGCCACCTGCGTTTGCCAATGTTCTGCGTCACTTAAGATTTTCTGCACACTTTCTAGGGGTGTTAAGGGCACTGCGGGTGATGGGGACCTGGCTCGACTTGCTGGTTGTCCAGGGTGAAGATTATTTTGAGGAGTAAAATGCTGATTATCTTTGGATGGGGCAGATACATTGGCAGTGGCATGATGATTTTTAGGTGCACCATGCTGGGGATTGTGACTGGATGGCGCGGGGTGCTGTGGTTGTGGTACACCCTGAGGCTGACTAGCCGGCATACCCTGTGCTTGACTCGCACTCTGACCAGGTCTACGAAGAGGAGGCTGCTGTGAAGGCATTTGAGAGAAATCTGCCTTCCATCCCGGTGCCTCGGGTTGACCTGACTTCCATCCCGAGGCGTCTGGTTGACCTGGCTGCCGTCCGGGTGCCTCGGGTTGCTTCTGGGGCTTCTCAACATGAATGGGTATCTCCCTCATTCCTGTTTGGGATCCTACAGGAGATGCATGTCTCTGATTAACACCTGGTCCAACGGGCGACTGTCGGTCAGGTGTACCATGCGGTGATCCATAACCACTACCACGATGCTGATAATTTCCCTGCATTCTATTCCCATCATAATGTATGGGTATATCTCGTCCAAAGGTGTCCATCTTTGGTGGAGAAGGCTGTTGAGTCGGCACTTGATGGACAACAGGGATGTCCCGAACATTAGGCTGATTTCCAAATCCTTGTTGAGGCATCTACAACATGTACATATAAACAAGATCTACTAATATTTTGTAAATACAAATGTAGGCCGCTTCGCATAATTAATGCTGAGCACCACATATGCTTATTTCTGACTTGATCAGATAACTTTGAAAATTGTGTTGGCCACCCTAAAATAAAGTAGGGTGGCCAACAAAAATGATGGCAATTGTGGTTTCTTTCCAAATATATTCTTCTAGTTAAAATAACATAATAATTGGAGGTGCATGGCCGCTAGGCGTGAAGGCGTAAATTAAGACGCGAAATACTAGCTCCTCAAAAAACACAAAACGTGATTGTTTCAAAGGCTTCTAACTTTGTGAATATAAAACGAGTCTTTTCAGAGCCACCAATTTATTACAAAATATTCACAGTACCCGGTACTGCTATCAAAATTTCACATTCATACTCACCTATTTTTCACTTCTGTTATCAATGAATATCTTAGCACATCGTTCACAATCATGATGATTTAAAAATAATTTAAAACTTACTGATTATTTCATTCATTTCCTTAAAAAAATATTTTAAAATAAAAATTTAAAATATTTGAAATCTGTCCATTACACTTGAAGTTGTTACACGTGTTGTCTGTTTTTTGGCCAATACATTATTTGGAAGCTATGCATGCCATATGTACATTATTCACAGTTGTATGCAGTTTATGTACCGTGTTCCAGCCGCCAGCACGGCATACTGGCCTATAAGATATACTATATACCCACAGTCAGATTGTATCGCATGTTTTTTGCCGATTTCTCAGTCAATCCGATTTTGATGAAATTTTGCAAAGACTATTTTTGAGTCACGCTGCGACTACCGGAAATTTTCAAGAAAAAATATTATATAGTTTAAAGTATTGTATAAGCTCTATATATTATTGTATATAGTCTACAATATTTTCCGATGACAATTTCACTGTGTCGGTAGGTTAGTTGCCTGTCAGTGTCAAGTGACATTGACAGTGTCACTGTCAGCACTTCGCCACTTGTCTTGACTGACTTGAGAAGTTGAGTCTGACTGTCAGTATCACTATCACTGTCACAGTGTCAGTTTCAGACTGAAAATAAAATATGAATTAGGCCTAAAACAACATCAAAGGATTCAAACAAATTACTTTTTAACGTCGTTAGCGAAACGCCGAAAGTAGCCACACTTATATTTCTAGCAGAGCTCTGTTATTTGAGAAAACTATTTTTAAATATGACAGCAAAATATTAACGGTAAACTGTTAAACGCACCATGTTTTTCCTTGGATCTTGCCAGGTGGTCACCTGAGTGTTGTGATCCACGAAAAATGGCCAGCCAGTTTGACTGTCGATTCTCATTTCCCAGCCCGGAGGTAAAGCTTGATTACTCGTGTCACCCTGATTAGAAAACTGTCCGCTAGGAAACTGAGACATGATTGTTTATATACGTGTTGTGCGAAAATGACACTGAATAGGGTTATTGATTAATGATTATCTCGATTTTACTCGAATGAGAAAACACTGGAAGCCACGAAAAATGGAGAAATATCTTGTCAGCCCTAGAGCATTCGAGATGAATAAGTAAAAGTCATCCTGATTGGCTCCTAGAAGATGTTCGCCCAATGACATGTCTTCTTGCAAGTGATTACTGAAATAGTCTCACAGATGAAAATAAATAAATTTAATAGAATTCTGAATGAACTGCATGAGATTCTGAATTTATAAAATTTTATAACAAGTCACTCAATTCCCAGTCATAAATATCACGGTTATAGATCTACATTTTATCTATGATATTGAAAAGTGTCTTTATTATTTTTTTATATTTATGGCATAGACAGCATTTTTAGACTAAATGTCTAACTAAATTATTTGAAGTGCATATTTTCCACACATGGGCAGTTCTTCTTAATCTTTGATAGATAGATATATAATAAATAGATTCATTCAGCATTCACATAAAAATAGGGTTAACAATCAGTATGATAAATACATTATGTATTCAAACTACAATGTGACCACCATTCTGGAACACCAGGGATAAAAACACTGAAAAGTATCCTGGTGCAGGTCACTTATTTCCGCAGTGGTCCCTATATGTTGTTCCAGAGTGGCGGTTATTTGATACTTTCAATAAATACATTATGTATCACAAATATACTGGTGACTAGGAAAGTCATAGCATTTTCACAAAAAATACAGGCAGAAACTGCCTCGACTAGGCTTAGATGAAATATGAAATGATTAGGAAAGTTTATAGGGCCTAAATAGTGCATAATAATGATGAAATATATTTTATCGATGATAATATATACACTCTAGAACCCTTGTTATTTACAAGTGTTTGTGGATAAATTTCCAGACTCTGCTTGTTATAAATTATTTAAAAACATTGTAAAAAACGAGCTGAATAAAATGGCCTTATAATCTCTAGAGCACATAAATCGGCAAACATACCCGCCTATATTTATAAGGCTGTATGATTGTAAATATGATTAGTAGAAATGAAAATCACTCCGAGCTTCAGTAATTAGCTCCTCTCTGAGATGCTCATTGACTCGTTTCTTAAACGAAAGTAAGTCTTTAGCTGATTTCAGAGAAACTGGGAGCGCATCCCATATCTTACCGGCTATGAATCTAAATGTCTTTTCCCCCGATGACTTTACGTGGGGTAAAACAACTGATAGAAAACTATTTCTGGTGAAAAAAGAATGTTGATCATTGACCATGGAAACGTCCCACTTTAAATATTGAGGGGCATTTCCATGGAAAATTCGATAGAGGCCTACATATTGTTTAGCTTGATTTGTTTAACCCTTTGACAAATTGGGATACAGTGCAACAAAGTAAACTCTTCTATGCCCCTTTTGTTCTAGGGGGGTAGCCTAGAACAAATCTCATAGTTTTGTTTTGCAAAATTTGTAGTTTCTTTTGTAAGTCGACCTGGAGACCCTCAAACCATGTGGAGCAGGCATAATCAAAATGACATAAAATTAAAGATGTAGCCAAAAGTTTTCTAGAATTTCTATTCAAATATTTAGCGTGTCTCCATAGAAATTTGAGTTTTTAAAATACTTCCTGCTATATATTTCCCTCCCAGTGACTGGTCTAGGCTAACTCCCAGGTATTTCACATTATCTTTGGAAGTAACTTCATTGTCTCCACATATAATTTTCATGGTGGACTGTTTGCGTATTTTCTTATTTGAACCAAAAAGAATACTTTCGGTCTTTCCTAAGTGAATGGATAGCTTATCATCCACTAGCATTTCACTTAGGTAAGTCAGTTCATGTCCAAGAGTTTCCTCTATGACAGAAACCGATGTACCTGAGACCAATAATGCTGAATCATCAGCATAAAGAATTAATCTGCATGATACAGCTGCCTCCATATCGTTTACGTAAATTAGGAATAGTAATGGTCCCAAGATGGATCCCTGTGGTACTCCACAGGAAACTATGCACCATGGGATCAGAAAAAATACCATCAACTTCAGTCTTCTGAAATCTATTTTTCAAATATGATTAGAACCAAGATGTTGAAAGATCATCCAAACCAATAGCTTTCAGTTTATTTAACAATATGTCATGGTCGACAGTATTAAAAGCTTTTTGAAGGTCGATCATGACTATGCCAGTATAGTTTCCTTTATCCATGTCAAATCTGATTTGGTCTGTCAGTTGTGTTAAGCAAGAATCGGTGGAATAGGAATTCCTAAAACCTGATTGATAATCATACAGTAATTTTTCAGATCTTAAATAATTTTCTAACTGTTTATGTACAGTTTTTTCTAGAATTTTTGACACGACAGTTAAAATAGAAACAGGCCTGTAATTTCCAGGTTCTGACTTTGAATTTTTCTTATAAAGAGGAACAACCCTTGCTGTTTTCATATCATCGGGTATGCGGCCTGAATATAAAGATAAATTTACAATAATTATGTGCTATTGCACTAGACATTTGATTTGCCCCATCCTTGAGAAACCTAGCTATCTCACAGTATAACTTCCAAGTTAAAGGATGATTAGGCCTAGGCCTACTGTGGATGGTAGCCTAGGTGTGCCCATAGACACTTCCCGTTCACTAAAATAGGACCTAGTCTATTTGTAAATTTCCCAAAGAAAAACTATATGTGGGCCTACACTAATTGGCTTTAGTCAGAATAAGGCCCGCTAATCAGAAAGCCGGTTAGTCAGAAGGACTGCTAGACCTACTGTTGGCCAGAAAATAAGTAGGCCTAAGGAGATTAGTCAGAATGGCTGATTGTCAGAAGGCCCGTTTGTCAGAAAATAAATAGGCCTACCCAGTAAACATGGACCTTGTGGGCCAGTACTGGCAACAGTTTGGCAATACTGGCAATACTGGCATACATGCTTGTCAATAATTACCGACATTGGTCCAGTTTTGGCAAACCCATATATGCGAAGTGGTGGAGTTCCAATAATTTACAATATTGGTCCAGTCTTGGCAAAACAATTGGTCGCCACTATGGTAACCTGTATGTCTGGTAATATATTGGCACCTATTGGCAAAACAGTACATCTTTGTATACAATAGAGGGCGCTGTAGCTGTGGTAGTGATCAGTGTCTCCACCAGGGGGCAATACACTCTCCATTGCATCATCACCACGTTTTTGGATAGAATTGTAAGTGTTGTTTTTACATCAAGTTACATTTGTTTTTTTTCATATTAGTTATTTAAGTGTATGTAAATATGATTAAATAAATACATAGCTTATCTGTAACACGTTTTTACTGTATTTACAACTGCTAGTCGACCAAACTAGACTAATCTACCGCTAATGGGCGATAATACAAGTTAGTGGCATGCACTAGTAGGCTTATTAACATGTTAACGTAGTCATACTAGTCTACATAGCCTGTCCCGCTACATAATCAGGCCATGACCAGTACACAACCAGTAGGCCTAGCTACTCCTTAAGTTAAAGTTATTTTATTACGAACCCTGACTTAATTATGTCCTGTAGCTGGTTTGTTTTCAGATGATGTGCACTTCACATGGAAAGAGTGAGCAAGAGAATATGTGATTGACAAGCAGACTATGATGATGACGGCATGAAACAACACATGTTATTGTTAAAAAATAGAACAGAATCCGCCGCTACTACTGCTGCTGATCTCGCCAAAGTTGATTAAGATTAACTGGTTCAAGACTGCTGTCTCATTATCTGATTATGTAGCTGTGAACGGGAGGACATTTTTACATAATCAGACACATAGGCTACTTATTTCAGTATTGTTTTAGTTTTTGACTTTTCTTGAAATTCTATTTTTAGTCCAGTGCTTAAAATGGCCATTACCGGTAGGCCTACTTTATTTTTAAGAACTATATTTTTTAGGCTCGCGGTAGGGAGACACAACCTCAAGGCTTAAAAAAAACATTAAAGGGACTGGCCCAGGCTAAAATCATCAAAAAATCGGTGATTTTATTTCGGGTTCTCAATATGACCATATGATGTAAGCATGTACATAGACTAGAACTGCAAATTTTTATAATTTTTGTGCTGCGCGTTCACCAGTTAGACTAGATATAGAGACGAAATTCCCGATTTCTAATTATTGACAACCATGTCAAAAATAGGAAATGCGGGAATTTCGTCTCTATATCTAGCCTAACTGGTGAATGCGCAGCACAAAAATTATCAAAATTTGCAGTTCTAGTCTATGTACATGTTTACATCATATGGTCATATTAAGAACCCGAAATAAAATCACCGATTTTTTGATGATTTTAGCCTGGGCCAGCCCCTTTAATAATTACTTTTCTTGAAGTTATTTCTGAGGCTGCTTTGGAATTTGTGTATACCGTGTACCTAATAATACTTTTACACCCAATTTCAATTTATCATCGCTCATTCATTGCAATTTCATCTTTTAGATTTTATTAACTGCCATGCGTAAAATGGTCAGCCAATACTAATATACAAATGCCCTGGCTCAATATTGGGCAACCAATATCAAACCACCGTACTTATAATGGTCAGCCAAGACTTAACCAATATACAAATGTCCTGGACCAATAATGGGCAACCAATATCAAACCACTATGCTTTTAATGGCCAGCCAGTACTTAACCAATATACAAACATCCTGGGCCAATACTGGGGTACCACTATTAAATCGATATATATAATGGTTTCATACTGGTAATATTCTGGCCATATACAGTTTTGCAAATATCGAACCAGTACAGGTCCCATGTGCAAACAATAACATCGTGATACTGGTCCAATTGGCCCCATATGGGATACCGGCATTACTATTCTGGTCCAAAGTTGGCATAACTATACTGCCAATACAGGACCAATATTTGTCCAATACAACCATGTTTACTGGGTAAGGATTATAGTCAGAATGCCGGCTGTTTGTCAGAACACCATTTAGTCAGGAAGTCAGATAATCTACCTCATCGATATCATATCTTTATTGACAAACCTATGACCAATTATTTTTATTAATTTATTTACTTGTAGGCTACGTCTAGCATTTTCATAGGGGGTACGTTATTATTAGGTTACTCGTTATATTTTTGCACCTAATGTTGCTGAGGTAATCTTGCAGCTTCAAATAAATGAAAAATAGCCTATCCATAATAATTGTATCAATTATTTATTGCTAGACTGCCTAATTAGTAGGCTAACAGTTAATTTCCTGGCCCAATAACGAAGATAAAGAAGCAGAGTGCGAGGTCACCGGCCCGGACAAAATGTGGGAATGCCATTTTTGCGGGGAATTGAATAAACTTGAAAAAAAGTACATTCCAACAAGACATTACAGTGGACCTTCAAAGAAAGACAAATATGCAACACCCCTCGACAAAGCGATAAGAGAAGACATACGTCTAAAACATAGAATGTGGGCAAGGTATATGAGGAAAAGAGATTAAGAATCACACTTGGCATACACAACACAAAGAAACAAAGTCAGAAAACTGACCAGACAAGCTAAGAAAGAAAGAGAAAGAAAAATTGCCCAAGAAGTTAAATCAAACCCTAAAATATTCTGGAGCTATCTGGCTGCACGGACCAAAACTGGACTAGGAATATCCGAGCTTGAAATCGCAAACACAACAGACGGCCAAGGAAAACCGACAAGAACAAAATCAGACAAAGAGAAAGCTGATGTATTAATTATCAGACACTTTCAGCGGAGTTTTCACAAAGGAAGATAGTGGAGATATACCCACCCTAGCTGCCAAAGCAGAATTTTACAGAAACACTAGACGATGTAAGTATCTCCGAGGAAAGCATCCGTAAAAAGCTTAGGACATTATATCCCGGGAATCTCCTGGACCAGACCTGGTACATCCCAGAGTATTAAAATAACTGGCAGAAGCCCTAGCACCCCCTTTGCACATCATCTTTAAAACATCAATGGACACTGGTATTGTAACGGCTATATGGAGAGAAGCAAATGTTACAGCCATATTTAAAAATAAAGGTAACTGCTGGCAAGCAGGAAACTACAGACCAGTCAGTCTAATATCAGAGGTGTGTAAAGTTATGGAATCGTTTGTAAGGGACAGTATGATGCAACATCTAGAGCAAAACGACTTGTTCAGTAATCAACAATACGGCTTCATATCTGGGCGACAACTACTTAATGTCATGGACGAGTGGACAAGTGTCTTAGCAGAAGGAGGGCAGATAGATGTTGTCTATATGGACTTCCAGAAGGCATTTGATACCGTGCCTCATAGACGCCTACTAGGAAAACTAGAGAGCTATGGTATACGATCTAAGACTAAGAGATGGATTGCATCATTCCTGGGAGATAGACGACAAAGAGTGATGGTAAATGGAACGGCATCAGAATGGAGACCGGTCACGAGAGGTATTCTACAGGGCAGTGTTCTGGGACCAGGTCTCTTTGTGGTCTATATAAATGACCTCCCGAAAAATGTCACATCTGTGGTACGGCTATTTGCTGATGATACCAAGGTATCCAGACAAATTAGGAAGGAAAATGATGCCAGAGAAGTGCAAGACGACTTACATAGCCTCCAGGGGTGGTCAGATATGTGGCTCCTAAAATTTCATCCACAGAAATGTAAATTCATGCAATTGGAAGGAAAAAAATGACCACCGTTACTATATGATGGTTGATAATAAAAAGATTTATTTTGAGGAAACAACAGCGGAAAAAGACATAGGGGTAGTCTTCGACCAAAATCTAAATTTCAGACCACATATGGAAGAAATATGCAAAAAAGCAAATAGAATCATGGGAGTCATAAGGAGAACATACTCTTACTTGACAGAAAAAGAGTTTTGTCTTCTATACAAAGCTTTGGTTAGAGCACACCTAGAAAGTAATAATGTTATATGGGCACCAAGATACAAAAAAGGATGTCGACCTACTAGAACAAGTTCAAAGGAGAGCAACAAAACAAGTTCCAGGCCTTAGAGATATGGAATACTCCGACAGATTAAAGCATCTGAAGCTACCAACTCTAGTGTTCCGTAGAATACGTGAAGATATGATAGAAATCTACGAAATAATAAATGTCTATGATCCGAAGGTAGCATCCCAACCTATACAATTAAATAAAAATATGGGCACTAGAGGACACTCGATCAAAATAAGGAGGGACCATGCTAACAGGGACATACGACGACATTATCTGATGCAGCGAGCAGCAACTATGTGGAATTATCTCCCGGAGGCCGTGTTTTTTTTTTTTTTTTTTTTTTTTATTCACCATATACAATGTCATACATTCATACATTCAAATTACATTCTCTCTTTATGGAATCAAAATTAACATCAATTCCATCATAAATTTTGCATATTTAAAACAATTTGTGACTCGCTCACTCCTTTAAAACAAGATTAATACATCATAAGGTACATATAAATTTTAAAATCTGCTCGAGTGTATTATAATGTGAGTATTTTTCGGTACGACGAAGAATTTGACAGCGAAAATAAATATCATTTTTTACTAGAGACAATATTGAAGAATAAGTTCTGTCCTTTATATTCATATGATTTAGAATCCAATGCTTGTATATACAAAAAGAAACCAATGATACAGCATAGTTAAGATCACTTGTTAACTTTGTACCAAACACAATATCTTCGAGCTGAATATTTACTAAAAGAGAACGGTTTACTATATGCCAAATTTGCTTTGCCAGCTTCCATTCATATAATAAATGGCTTATGCTGTCAATTTCCTTACATTGGAAACATATAGATCTCACAGAAGTATCCCACTTTGAAACCAACTCTCCGCATGCTAAAATTCTACTCAGCACTTTATAGTTAAATTCTGCAAGTTTGTTATCGAACATTTTTTTTTTTTAAGAAAAAATGTATTTTGTCTTTCTTCTAAATTTAAATAAACAGACATGAGATTCTCCCATTTTTCTATATTCATCGGAGTGGAAATTTTATTTATTAACTTTTTGTAAAAATATTTCGTTTTATTTATTTCGTTTATATCTGGGGTTTCCTGGTCCATAGCTTCACTATCTGCTATATTCTGATATAAAGCTATAGTTGTAGCATCTATCACCTTTCTAACTTGCGTAATTTCAATTAAATATTGCTTTTTTTCTTCACTTTATTAAAAATGTAGTCTCCATCTAATTTGCCATTTAAAAATTTTAGATCCTTTACATATACAATCCCAGCGTCAATCCAATTGGTAAAGAAAATAACTTGTTTAACTTTATTTATTTTTATTGAAAAGTGTTCATTTCCCCATAATATCTGAGAATCGTCATTCTGTGCTTCATTTGTTAACATATATGCATCCAAAATTTGACAGTAAAAGGACGAGAGTTTATTGTTTTCAATTAGTTTAGAGTTAAAATGCATTTGCAACAACAACTTTAAATTATCACAAAAACTAAACATATTTCGAGGTATAAAAGACCAATCTTCATTGTTTAGAATTATCTGTTCAAACCATGCTGCTTTCAATGCTAGAAAAAATGACTCAATATCTAACATATTGAGTCCACCTTCACTGACAGGTGCAATTAGAGTATTACGCCTAATGCGATCACGCTTTCCCCATATAAATGTAAAACACAGTCTTTTCAGTTGATCTATATATATTTTTTGTGAGCTGTAGTCTGAGCGATCAGAATGAGCTTGGGAATAGCATATAAATAGCTATATAAATAGTTTTTCAATTTCTAATATTTTTTTCTCCCAATTCAGAGTATCACATAAAGCTTGATTGTGGCCTACGTGTACACCAAGACATCTTATAGCTCCATTTATGTTACATGCTATACCATGTATAGTGCTCACATTTTCCTTTAATAGTTTAGTGACGAGTAAAACTTCGTCAGTATTGCGCAGAAATAAAATCGTGTCATCTGCATATTGTGCAAGTTTAATCCGTTTCATTTTACTATTCATAGATATTGATAAACCACGTAGTTCTAGTTTTATATGTTCAGCAAGGACGTCTGTAGCTATTATAAACAACAAGGCGGATATAGGACAGCCCTGTCGTATTCCTCTAGACAGCGAAATTTCCTCAGATAACCAATGATTATTTTTGGAAATTATTTTCGAATCTACATAAAGTGTTTTTACACATGTGATAAACGTTGGGCCAAATTAATACTTGTTTAATGTTCGCCATATAAATTGCCATTCTATACTGTTAAAGGCCTTTTCAAAGTCCAAAAATAATAATAATCCGGTTTGATTAACTGACTTTGCATACGCAATCACATCTTGTACCAATCGAATATTCTGGCATATAGAGCGTCCTTGAACATAACCTGTTTGGCTTTCGTTGATTATATTAGGTAATATGGGTTTAATTCTGCTTGCAAGTATATGAGCAAGTATTTTGTAATCAGTAGTAAACAAACTTATAGGTCTGTGGTTTTTCAAAAGACACCTATCCCCCTTTTTAAATATCAAAGATAACACTGAACGCTTTTGAGATTCACAAAGCTCGCCTTCACTTATTGATTCGTTATATACATCTACCAGAAATTCGCCGACCAATGGAAAAAATACCTTATAGAACTCTCCGGGCAAGCCATCTATACCAGGCGATTTATTTGCATATATAAACTTTACTAAAATAGATACGTAAAGTGTGTCATGAGAAACCCCACAAAATGTATCATCTCCTGTTCAGAATTTTGCTCAAAATAAATAATAAACAATTAGTCCAAATATTCTGATAACTAGCATTGTTTGTGGACTCTTTGGTGCAGTATATATTATTACCGTGCTGACCAGTGCAAAATTTGAATCTCATTATAATCTAGTAGTAGTAAAGCCTATCTCGACACATTTTTCTCATCAAGTTTCAAAATTCATGTACTCGCATTTAAAGCGGTATGTTGGTCATCTTGCTTGTTTTTATTTGAATTGTTCCAAACTGTTCAAAGACATGGGGTGTATATTCCCCATGTCATGTGTATACTATATGAAATTATTATATACTCCTCTTCTTCCTCCTCTTTCTCCTCTCCTTCATTCTCCTCCTTCACCCTCTATTTTTTTTATTGTTATTGAACAATTTGATGTAAACGTCAATATTGATATAATATTCACCATTTTTTTACCTTAGGATACCTTAGGAAATGTTCTGGTCGCAGGCTCACACCTCAAAGACCAGCTCTTCTTTGAACTCCTCTTCGGTTCCGGTTCGTTGATGGCATGTTCTATATTATATGTTATGTTTTAATAGTATAGTCATGGTCTGCAGTGTATTCCCACCTTAGTGGATGGTTTTCCCAGTACTTATCAAGTCTATTTTCAAATGTGTTTGTTGTTTTCGGGATTACCACGGCCTCCGGAAACGAAAGGCGAACACGCCGCCAGCAGAAAACAGCAACAAACAGTACCGTACAGAACTATACAGCAGTAGCCAGCCAACTTCCACATGTCGTGATCCTGGAAGGTAAAGTGACTTTCAAGTGAATGTTAACACCGTGTAGTTGACCATTTTACGAATACGGACTGTGAGTAATGGCTAAGGCGCATGATTTAAAACTATCTGTATGTACCCTGAATGTAAGGGGTCTAAGAGAAAATCAAAAACGACAAACAGTCTTTTATTGGCTGAAACAACAAAATACTGATTTAATCTGTTTACAAGAAACATATTGTACAAGTAATATTGTTACAAAATTTTAGAAGGAATGGAATGGCAAAAGTTTTCATTGTTTATCCACTTCTTCACATAAATGCGGTGTATCAATACTTACTTCGAAACGTTTAGATATTGAAGTAAAAGATGTACATTTTGATAAATGTGGCAGGAAAATATTAATCAATTGTAATATCCAGAATGAAAATTTTACACTCGTTGGTATTTATGCACCAAATAAAATTTCCCATAGACGAGAATTTATAAATAATCTGTCAAGCTGGGTAACACAACATGCTACTTTTGAAAGTAACTTAATTTTACTCGGTGATCTAAACACTATTAGTAAAAAAGAAGATAGAACTTCAGGTACATTAGATCCTGTTACCGAAAATTTGTTAGCCATGAAGTCAAATTTAGCAATTATTGATGTGTGGTCTGCTTTGAACAATACTGAGAAAGGTTTCACGTGGATCAACCCGACTGATTCTAGCCATCGTAGCCGCATTGATTTTGTAATGTTAAGTGGCATTCTGACCTCAGAGATTATATCTCTGATACCACACGCTCATTTCGCCGTATGCATGCATGGCGATTGACCAGATTTATCAGCCGTTAGTGAGCGTTACCACGTGATTTTATAGCCATTCCTATAACCACGGAACTATTTTGGTGTTCACTTCAACTCATTACTTATCCTTTTTTCAATATTTAATTTGATTTTAGAGTTTGTTACAGGTAAGGGCTATTTATTCTGTTTAGTAGTGGATAAATTGAACCAGCACAATTCACATGTCATTCAGTAATTTATATTTGCCAGTGTTTTGAAGCCGATTGTAAATTCTGTCAGAAAAACGTAAACATGGACCTTCTCACAGCAGCGCGTAGGCAGAAAAAGTAATCCATTGAATGTTTTCTATTTCTATGTGAATATAAGCTCATATGTGGCGGAGTAGTGGTGTTTTATATTTGCCATATATATTCAGGACACTCAAGCGTGTTTATAAGCCTAGAGTTGTTATATCAACAAAACTGCTCAAAATGAGCATTTTTTGTCGAAACATGGCGTGTGGTTACAGAGAGAGAGCGGGGTTGACCTGAGCGACATCTATGTGTGGAGAATGGTTAAGTGGCTCCTTGTTAGAGTATGCCTCCAAGAGTAAACTGTATAATGCTCCCGTACCTGTTCACAATTGTCTAAAAATTTGGTTGTTTAAGAAAAATAATGCAAGAGGGCCATCATATTGGAAACTTAACGTATCAATACTAGAAGAAGAAGATTATAAAAATCAGGTAAACATGTTATTTAGATCCACAGTTAATGCATATAAAGACATCTTAGATAAAAGAATGCTATGGGACCTATTTAAGATAAAGTTAAAAGAACTAAGCTCTGCTTATTGTAAGCTTCGGTCAAAAAGTAAAAAGACAGAAGTAGCAATAATAAATGATAGATTCGAACAAATTGAGAAAGATATAAATAGCGGAAATAATACAGACAAAATAAAGACAGAACGAGCAGAACTTAAAGAAAAAATCGATAATATATCTAAAGAGCAAGCTAGAAGCTACTTTGTTCGCTCCAGAGCAGAGTGGATGGACAAAGGCGAGAAATACTCAAAATATTTTGCAGGTTTAGAAAATTCCTGACAATCAAATAATTCTATAAGTAAGTTGACCACTAGCTGTGGAAATAATGCGACAGGTGATAGCTCAATTTTGAAAGAGATGGTATTTTTTTACAAAAAATTATACACATCATCGAATCCAACTACGCATCAAATCGAATCATATCTTAACAGAATAAATATTCAACGCAGCCTTAATGCGGAAGAACAAAACAGCTGTGAGGGAATGGTGACGTGCACCGAATGTTGGGATGTTGTTAAATCATTGAAACATAATAAATCGCCTGGTATAGATGGCTTGCCCGGAGAGTTCTATAAGGTATTTTTTCCATTGGTCGGCGAATTTCTGGTAGATGTAAAAAACGAATCAATAAGTGAAGGCGAGCTTTGTGAATCTCAAAAGCGTTCAGTGTTATCTTTGATATTTAAAAAGGGGGATAGGTGTCTTTTGAAAAACCACAGACCTATAAGTTTGTCTACTACTGATTACAAAATACTTGCTCATATACTTGCAAGCAGAATTAAACCCATATTACCTAATATAATCAACGAAAGCCAAACAGGTTATGTTCAAGGACGCTCTATATGCCAGAATATTCGATTGGTACAAGATGTGATTGCGTATGCAAAGTCAGTTAATCAAACCGGATTATTATATGCACAACTCTCAACAATTTTTTATCAATAGTTGCACAACAAACGTTTTATTCAAAATAACATAGCCTTCCCTCTATATCTCAAATAGAGCCTCCCCTAGCACTGTCCAATGAACGAATTCTGACTAACAGGCCTTCTGACTAACAAGCCTTCTAACTAACGGGAATTCTGACTAAAAAACTGATTTTCTGACTAATGGGCTTTCTGACTAACGGGCCTTCTGACTAATGGGCCTTATAACTAACGGGCCTTGCGCTAACCTAGACCTGGAGGCCGCTTCACTTACGACTTAGGCCTCCAGGTCTAACACTAACCCCTTAGGCTTATGGTAGGCTTAAATTTAAAGTGTGGGCTTTCCATGGCTAGGCCTAAACAAACCTAGGGATAACCAATTCCAACTATACGCCTATATGCTTTGTCGATTTTTAGCTATAACTGAAGGCTGCGATCGTTACGTTTGCGCTTGTAACGCAGAACATCACAACAGTTAGGACCCCCCAGCCAAACAGTGTCACATATAGGTTCCTATATATAAGGCCTACACAATATATGACATAAAACACCCTAAATTGCCACATTGATTTCCCGACCATAATTTTTTGTAAATATGAACAAAATATTTTCAAAATTTATTCATTTTAGCAATACTAAGCTAGTTTTCAGATCATTTTGTCAATGGAATAGTTTAATAAATCAATAGAACAAGAGAGTTATTTTTTTTGAGAAAAAATAAGCCTTAAATGTTTTTTAGAATTACTATAAAATCTGCTGAAAGATTTAGGAACGACGAAGCAACAATAAACAATATTCAAATTAAAATCAAAAGACTGTATGCTGTATTTGTGATCGAACAAGAAGGTTGTTTAATGCTAATTGTCATTTTTGTTGAATTTAAGGTATGCTAACGTGACGTTTTTGTTGACACATTGTTAATGTCACGTTACCAACAGTGTTGCTAAAAAACACTTCTCTGGCTCAAAAAAAAAATGTTTTACTTGTTGGTTTTAGATAATTGCATTGTAGAATGGCCAAAATAACTGCATTTTGATGGTTTGCAATAAACAGCAACATCTAACGTGAAAAAATGTTAAGACACTTAATATCTGAATATCAAGGATACAAATTATTATACTAATAATAAATATAATTAAAATTAAAAGATGTAGGGACAACAATATAGCGCGGGAGTTTCAAATGAAAAATAAAAGACAGAAGTTTATATTTCTGATTAAACAAGTACAAATTTTAAAGATAAGTGTGTTTCTCGTTACATTTACGTTTATTTTGACATGTTGTTAGTATCAAGGTAGCAATAGTACTAGTCGCATCCTCGCCCATAATTTATATGCACACAGCTAGAAATATTTACTTGAATGTCTTGTTTTAGATTATTGCTTTGTAGAATGGCTACGGGATTTTATTTTAGCTGTTTGGAATAAACATCAAGTGCAAACGTGACGTACGGATGCCAATGACACTTTCCAATGTATTTAGTTGTTTAAGAGAATTTTCTAACCACTGAGATAACACTGGATATGTAAACACAATTTGGACATATTATTTTTGAGGCATGAGTAGAAGGATTTTGTTTACCCTATAAATGACATTGTCACGCTGACAGGTCCAGTGTCACACACAGTGTCACGTTAATATATGAAGGGTCGAAGGGCATGTCACGATACACTAATATGTGTCAAATATATTGTCACATTACCAACAAACGTGTCCAAACTTATCTCACGTTAGCATATTTTTACGACTCCTGTGGCTCCTATGCAATGCAGCCTATGTTCAGTGAATTGTGTGAATGGACCATGCATATTATTATGCACATCATCGTAGTGATTTATTATTTAATTGCACACCTAATAATGTTTACAGTACTGTGTATGCTAACGTTACAGCCTATATTTTTTACCATAAAAAAACAGAGCAGGTAATCTCAACAAACCTTGAACTTTCATTTCCCAATTGCCCATTTTTTCCGTCACCTTGTCATGATGGTAGGTAGTCAGAAAAAGAATAATCCTGTTCATATCTCAACTTATGAGACCTGAACGAATTTAAGAGCTTCACACTGTCACGATAGCATTGTAAGATATGACATTCATTCTATTTGTATGCATATTCCACAACTATGTAAGAAGATGGCATTTTTATATCAAAGTATGATACACTTTCAGACACATTGAAAACATTTGTTTTACCTTCGTGCTAGCGTGACAAAATACATTGACACTCGAATGCCACTTTTTGTTCTTGTTTTTTTTGCACACCTGCGGACAGATGTTGCAAAAGTTCTTTATTGTGATTCTGTTATGGACATTTCCATAGGGAAAATTTCTACTTGAAAATCGATATAAATAAAAACAAATATCTGACAATGCCTTGGTGCAGTAAAATTTAACAACATGTAGTAAACTTGGTAGGTTTTAGTATTACAAATGGACACCTTTTATGCCTTTTTTCTAAACAAAATCGGATTGGAGTGTCGCATGAGCACAAAACTTGGCTTATTTTGTCTCCGTCCATCACTGAATTGATGAAACGTAACATACATAAGAGGATCATAACAGTCTACAACAGATTTTACATTACTAGCGTTGCATTGGCACTATATCGTGTATGATGTCATATGATCCTAGCTAGCTACACCCAGCAGAAAGTCGGAAAAACCATGAGGTGGCATATCTAGGGACCAGCTCATTTGTAGTGATGAGTGTCCTACGCGTGGTCTACTATGAGGTAGGTGCGCCATGCATCGATAGTCACGCTGGTCTGACAGACATAGATGGCTGACACAAAACTGTTGTGACAGAGGATCGAGCAGCGAGATAAGCCTAATGCTCTAATGCTAAGGCCTAATGCTCTAGTTCTGATATCAACATTACTGCCTCTCTCTTTAACCTGGTGAGGTGGGTGATTGTACAAGACATTGGCAACATAAGTCTAAGAGACTTGAAACCGGGGCTGCTGAACAATACAGAAACAGCCGTTTGAGCAACCAGCCACCAGGGGAAAGGGCAAGGACTGATCCCTTTGAGATGAGAACTGTTGTGATGATCCATGAGACTTCTACATACGAACCTAGTATTACAAGTGAGATTGACAAGCTGAACAAAATTATAGAGCTGCTGCGCAATTTGTACGCCTAACAAATGATTACAATTAGGCGTATATCAAATTTAACAGCTATTATTCAAGATTTAGTATGGACTGACTTTCAAACCAGAAGACAAAATTTCGGCGACATACCTGTACAACATTCAGCATGAATTCATCGCTGTCCCTGTCAGGGCCATCACCAGCAAACACCACAATATGGCAAATAAAATATTTAAATATACGTATAAAACAATCACATATTGGAATCATCTCCCACCAGCTGCTATCGAATATAAATCAATAGCAGCATTCAAGAGCAAACTGATTGATTATAGTCCAGTTGGCCGCGGCTCAGCACCAAACCCTTCACGACAGACGACTGCAAAGTTAAAAATGTCAAGATTCCAACTTGCTAATATAAACCATTTGATTGATGAAAAACATGCGAAAAAATGTTGCAAATATAATATTTAATAATAAATATAATTCAGATAATTATTGATCACCACTCATTCAGCAGCTCGTCTCGCTAAGAATGTTAAGGATTGTTTAATCATATTTGGGCTCATTCGCGGGTGATGCTGGTGGTGGCAGTTGGCAACGTAACTAAACAGGTCTTATTATTCTATGACTGGGATCTTTACTACTTCCCCTTACCCCTACGTCAGCGTTTATGCACCTTGGTTCATCCAAACAAAGAGATAGGTGTTAGCTGGTATCTGTTCTGGTCGGGGTGTGTGGTATGTGCATAGGTAGCAACGCGTTGGTGGTCCGCTATAACAATGTTTGCAGTGTGCTGCAATTCATTAACATCTACCACCGATGGGCCACCAGATGACAGACAGAAAAACTTTCAGTGATCCACTGACTGTGCTATGGCCATTATTTTATTATAATGTTTGTATAAAGTTGGCCCAGAGTGCTTTGACTAGTAGTTGGGCATGCGTGGACCAAATGCTTTAGACCTACTCAGCTCTGGCCCCACTCGAGTTAAACCAGAAGGCATTATATAAAAAGATGTAAATTACCCTTGCAAAAAAATCATTTTTGTGAATGTATTTGTTCAGACAACATATGCCATTCACTGTCGATCAGTCACACTTGTGATGAAATGATATGTAGTTTACTCTGAATACATAATCATATTGTTTATGATAATAGGAAAACTTGTTTCATAATAATGTTACTTATCATTCATAGAAAGCATTTGTTCATGTCGTAAAATAAAAGAAAAAGTTTTTGAAATTTTTGTTGGGATGTGTAAGATTATAATAGTATGTGTTTTATATTTTTTATTGTAAACGCATAAGAAATTAGATTGAAAGAATAAATGTCACAGCTTACAGAAGATATATTTTGATAGTAAATCTACACATTCTATATATTGATTATATCATCGTAATTATGTATTACGCAGTTCATGTACACAAACAATGAAACTCAAGTAGAAACATATATGTATTTTATTTCTCAAATAAACATAGGTTGGCACATTATATAGGAATAAACAACTTGTGTCATATCACATGGGAGAGAGTGATAACATGAAACATATATAAAAGGTCATAAATATTGTTTTCAAATAAACATATTTAAATAAACCAAATGTACAATAACAGCAAATAAATATTAACAAGCAAAAACACATCAAAAGGGATGACACAAATTGTTTAAATCTCTTTTTATATTGCTAAATAATGTGGGATGCACTTCAGCCCCATGAGGGCACCCCAAACTCAACATAACTCCTACATGTCATGAACACAGGAATACAAAACAGAATACAAAAAAATCACATGAGCAGAATAAAGATCAAATTACACAATATAAGGAAATCTATGGATCAAAAGTGTGTTCACCATTCTTAGCATACCCTCTTGAAAATGATATAACCACAAAAATGTTAAAACATATCAACAAGTTATGTAATAAGTTAATTGTATCCGCTAAATGAAGAATAGGCCTACTCCAAATTCGGTGTTGTCATCAAGGATACCGGTAGTTCAGATGTTAACAGTGGGCATATTTATTTTTAGCGATCCCCACATGCTATTTCAGAAGCTATAGTTAAAGAACTTCAGCTAGATGTTTTAGTCTTCAAAACAGTGCCATGTTAGGCAACTCAATGGTATCCCAGCAGACACAAGACGTTAAATCAACATTGCTTCAACGTCTTGTGTCTGCTGAGATATATTTTAAATTATTGACCATTGGAATACACTAGTCATGTAATGTGATTGTAGCCATATGTCGATATCAGTTATATGTTGTACAAACCTATGTATTTAACACAATGCCTTGGAAATATCATATAAATGACCACATACCAGTTATGAATACAATTTGACACTTAGTCTGACATTCAGTTTTTCCACAGTGAACACACAAAATACAATTTATATAGACTAAAGATTCGCCAGATGTCGCTGAGGTATGAATGTAATTTCACCAGATGCGCTGTGGTATGGATGCAAGAATAACAGCTACATGTATTGTTTGTGTCATCAAGAAAAATAGAATCAGATTTTATTTTCCTTGGTTTCGTGTATAGTGGGCCTACAATTGACGGTAACGTGGTCTTCATTACGTCCACGTGTGAACTATGTAAAAAGCAATACACATATAATGACAATATTATATCGATTTGAGACCTACCATGCAGGTTCATTTGATCCTGGTAGGTCTCAAATTAACAAGTCGCCCGATCAAACTTTTAGCAGACGTTATTATTATCAATCAATGTAGAACACAATGTCTAGGCCTACAAGTCAAATGCATACACTGTACATGATTTAACCACAGATGACTATGTTCGAATTAATATCTACGCCCTGATCAGGGACAATCCATGTATGCTTTCTTTCTAAATAACCGCCTCACAGACGTATGTGAATATGACATAGTTCCTCATATATTGATAATAACAACTCTTCACCATTCACAACCAAACACTGCTGTACATTTACATGAACTGATAACAAAACAAGGGGTGTACACATCCACAAAAGAAGCTCCCACGAGGCAATAGTTTTAGCGGATGGAGGGTGGTAAACAGTTCCTAATGGAATGGAGTGGTGCGGGTAGAAGATGTGGGACATTGCTGCCATGTGACATAACAAAAACTGTATCCGTATCTGTTTAACGTCATGTAGGCTATTAAATGGAGCCATTGTCATAATGTGCATATTGTGTGACACAACCACATGGTGGAACTTGGTATTTCATTAAAAAATATTTGAACTCTCATTGCCGGATTGTCGCCGTAATTCCCACCTAACTGCAATGAAATACCCAAGTGCAAATATGATAGACCAAACTTACGCTCCAAACGTTCTGATTTTAATAGGTGATTGCATTGTGCATTGAATCAAAACCCTTGTCTCGCTGAATTGTGTACTTCTATTTTTCATTCATTCGAAGCTGGAATTGCTCACGCAATTTCCAGCTTCAAATGACGAAAAACTATTTATATTATGAACAAAATATTCTCTCCAATATTGAATTATTGGATTAACTGAACATCCACCAACAACTATTTTTGTCAAATTTAGTGATATTTCTATTGATCTAAAACATGCACAAAGGTTTATTTTATTCAAATTAATGTCCCATGACTCACATATATGCGTCCCTAGAAGGCAAAAGGGTACAAGTGACAAAAAAATAGCTTGAAAACAAGTATTGCAGTAATTAGCACCCAAAGGATTCAGATACGTTTTGATAATATATCACAAGGCAGAGCTGGAAACGGCATCGTGGAGTCAATGTAGCACGGCACTGCCTGTACACAGAGCCGACGACATTATATCAGGCGAGGCCAGACATAAAAAACAACAATTGTTTCGGATTTCCCTCCCCACTAATTGAAAAAAAACGCTTACTGGAGATATTTGTATGAGCTAGTTGGGAAAATACATTTATTAAAACAATATTTCTGGTACTTTATCTGAAAATCAACAATTTTATCTCCAGCCCAGCAAATAAGATACGCTGCCAAATGCTGGCTCAATGCTGGCCAACCGTTTTCGACGTTGACTCAACATTCTGCCAATAGCGGGTCACTGTCTGATGTTTGCTGTGTTATATATTAATTATTCATCCGGCCATATTCGTGTCCAATGACAAAATATAACTGCTCAGGTTTGTTTAATTGGCCAAACATGTTAAAAAGCCATAATAAACTGAAGATTAGTTGTGTTTTTGCGCAATTTTACAACCCAATAAATATGGCACTAGTATTTAAATTGGTAGAACAAAGACGGATATTTGAAGAAAAGAGTTGGATATTTTTTAGGCAAAAAATTCAAAGTAACTAATGTTAATGACTACATGGTCCAGAACAGCCGACAACTCCGGCCCAATTTAAAAACCGTTCTGAGAAAAATACTAAATAGGATTTAAAATATTTCTTCCCTGCTTAGAATTGAAACTGCTATGAAATCCGAAACAGACGTATTTTTAAGGTTGGCCTGATTCATCATACAGTCTAGTTGAGATCAGAAGATGGGGAGATCCCAGAACGTGATGAATTCCGTGTAGCTTAGTCTACCGTCCCCGTCTCTGTCCGAGTCCTGCAGGATTCGAACCACCTGATTCTCGGTAAATCCCCGAGGTACCAGTCCCTCCTTCAACTCCTCCACGTCAATATAACCGTCTCCGTTTTTGTCAAAACGCTGGAATGCCTTGTGCATCTCCACCTTCCTGTGTGAGTAACACAATAATGGTGTAAAGTAAAGTTATAAATTTAGTGAAAAATATATAGAATAATGAAATGCACATCTTCCCACTAGAACAACACACATGTGTTATTTAAATTGTTAATAGACTTATAGAGATTCCTGAAATGTTATTATTTCACAATGCAATCACAGGAAAACTGCTTTGTGAGGAACTGCATTTTTCCTTCTGAAGAGCTTATAATGTATTAGAATGTATTTAAAGTGTAAGAACGAATAAAATCATGATTGTCGTCAACTAGAGGTCTGATATGCAGTGAAATAAAAGGTTTGAGAACAAATATCAAAATCAGTTTTTACAAATTTGCTACAGGTTGGCTGACGAAAATGGTTAATTCTTTATTGCAAAAAATACAATTTATCATGCCTTGTGTTTGGTTGTAATTAATCTCGAAATATATTTAACACCTCGTTAAAACTTTATAGTATTTTACTATTTAACGTAACGTTACTCATTAGAGATTTTATGTGCATGATAAATGGATATCGGAGCTCTGTATGACTGTATCCCATCCTGATAGTGCAAATAAATTTAAATTTAACAGCATATGGAATGAAATAAAGATTGCATAAAATTAGTACATCAATACAAAAGTACTTACAATTCTTCGTATTTGTCGAAAAATGGCTCGAATTCAAAGAGGCTAAGTCTATAATCTCTATTTTTGTCAAACTGGTCCACCATGGTCTCTGTTTTATTCAGGTCAAATCCCAGATCACGTTTAAGTATCGGATAAGCCTCATCTGCCGTGACGTAACCTCGACTTCTAGTGTCAAACTGACTGAACTTCTGTTTTAAAGGTGCCATTCTGCAACAAAACATATTGTACAGTAGCGGATACAGTGTGAGGCTTGACTGGCTGTATTGATCCTTGTCGTGTTGAGTTGTTTGTTACTATTTTTCGTGCATTTAACCCTTTAACCGCCGGTGCCGCATATCTTCGGGTTTTCATTTTTTATTAGCACATTGAGTGCCACCTTTTAAATGTTAAAGATAAAATGTTACATCAATCAGCAATATTTAAAAACAGTTGACCTCCATTTTGTCAAATCTGAATTTTCACTCACTTGAAGTTGTGGATCGCGTCAGCGAGAGACAACTTTAAGTGGGTGAAACTTCAGATTGAATAATTTGTCGGTTCTGGAATTTCTAACGCAATTTCCAACTTCAAATGACGAAAACCGCCTTTTAAAAGTACAACACCCATCTCCCAAATTTAATTATTTGACAAACTGATCATCTATCTCAAACTATTTATCATTTCCGTGATATAAGGATCTAACAAGGGCTAAATAGTATACATTGAACTTTATCATGTTTATGGACGAGGATCAATATGGATGTAAATATCATGATTAGCGACCACGTGTATTTATCCCCTTTAACTTGTGTGAGTTCTACTTGAGATAGAATATATCAATCCAGCAGAAACAAAACGTTGAATCAATATTGGTTTAACGTTGTTCCAAATGGGGAAATGTTTTCAACCATCACAATCAACGTCGATTAAATAAGCAATAGAGATAATAGTGAAAATAAATTTGTCATTTATCATTTAATATAGCAGTATGATAATATTATATACATGCGTTTACTTAATAATGTTAATTGAATTACATTGCTTTGTATCTTACCGTCTGTTGCGGTCAGTTCTTTGTTTTAAAGCCAAGGCAAACTCGTCAAATGTTATTGTACCAGACATATCGAGATCACGACGACCAAAAATCTCCTGCACAAGCAAACACACACATATAGCATGTTTACTTTTAGGAACATGTTTATTATCAGAAAATAATTCATTTAAATGTTATGTATTTATTTCATGGTTTGTTTTGTCTCACTAAATATTTCACTTATATCTTTTGGAGCGATGGGCAATGATTCAGTTGTGTACATGTTTGATATTAGTACATATCCTATATATACAGTATATAACCATGAATCAGCTGTAATCTAGCATCCAATTCGACACCATTTGAGACAAAACGTAGTTCTACGTTTTGAACTTGCCTGAAATATATCTTGCCTGAAATAAATCTACGTTTTCAAACAATTTCAAAAGCAAATAAAATTGATGAAAAATTTTGTGGTAGATGCTCGATTAATAAAAACTGAATTTGGGACGATGTTTTTAATAAAAATCTGTACATTGTGAAAATGAAACAAACTGAGAACTCTTTGGAACAGGAGTTGGTTAAGACAGACCAAGTTGGGATTTATTTTTTAGTAAAAATCTTAAAATTAATTTTACAAAGAATAATTTCAATTGGAAAAGCTAAGAGTATGTTAACTTTTCTAATGGACATGAGTGAGAAATTATTCAACCATTTTTAGTTGGATAGGGGATAGATTCAACATGTTCAATAAGAATATTTTGCATTTTATATGTAAGCCATTTATCATGTTTATTACAAAATATGTTATAAATTATTGAAAGAAGTAAGATTTTCTCATTGAAACACGATTCCTGATGATTAAAGCCACTCAGGAGCCCATCACACTAAATTAGGATTATTTACTTTCTCTCATTTTCATTAGGAAAAAAATAGGAGCGTCTCATCTTAACTTTTCTAACGAAAGAAGAATGAGAGGAAATAAAGGTAAGGTTTCTAGTGGGATGGTCCCGCTGATCGTACCCTGAGTTCTTCCATGCTGAGTCTGTAGCCAAACACCATCCCCACAGCCGCGAACTCCCTCAGGCTGATCATACCATCTTTGTTAAGGTCCAGGGCGTCAAACTTTCGTTTATAGGACACCAGGAGCTCATGTGGCAGTTGTAGAGACTGTAGTTGTGTTCTGGCTGCTATTGACTCAGGTGTTGAGACCATGGAAGCAGGTACTGGTGCTGGCGCAGGTGCTGGTGCCTGTGCACGTGGTCTGGCACGTGTCCGTGTGTGTGCTGGCGCAGGTGCCGGGGGTGGGGCGGGAGCTGATGCGGATTTGGGGTTACCCAAGTTACCAAGGGTCACAGTAGACTTGTACGAGCTGGACATCCTGAAACATAAAAAAATACAATATGCTAGGATGCTAGGATAATATGCATGACTGATATTTACTGCAATGACAGCATCATTTATCTGATGTTTTCAGTCAGCCACTCAGTGCCCCTCAGATGTACAGTCTATTTGGAGGGAGATTTTTCAGCCACGCTGCGGGCAAGAATGGCTAGGTGTGAACAGAACATGCCACGATAATCATGATGATGTACTGAAATGTGCTAAATTAAAGTAGTGGACCAAAGTGAGCCATAAACGGTATCATGTTTTACCCAGAAAGCATCATGCTCGCTACACAGATAGTAAGAATAAACGCCATCCGGTGAATGTACATAAACTGAACAGGGATTAGAGTCGACGAGGCCTATAAAGCATTTGTCGCTTCGTTAATACCCCACACTTTCTCTAAGGACAGCGAGGCCAATCTTCCTACAAGACATAATATTATTTATAGAGTTCAGATGGAGTTTTAGTTACACTCACAATAAATGTAACTTTTACATGAAAAAGTCCCATTGAATAGTCAATATGACACCTTTGAAACCAATCTGATGACATTTTTCAGTAAATTAAGAAATCATTACAGTACATTGTTATTGTTATGTACATATTCAATATACAATAAGAAATGCATCCAAATTTTCGTCTTATATATCATATATGCCCCTACAGTATACAGTTTCCTTTGGTAATAAACATTTCTAGTAGTAGCATCCTGATTGATAAAAATGCTCTGCTAGTACAAAATATGCAACATTATCAACTACCCCCTTATTAATTCATGACAATATTAAAGCGATCACATTGTTTATCAACTTAGCATCGAGATGAATGAATATAAGTCTGAAACTGATTATTAGAATATGGTCATTTTCCCATTTCAGTCTGAAGCAAGCCTATGACTGTACTTTCAAACCACAGGACATGAAGATAGAAATCGACGCAAAATGTTGTGCATCCACCAGAACTTCCACCATTCAACAGCCAAATATAATTTTCAACCTATCGAATCTCAGGAAGGGAGACACCTTTCCCCCCCCCCCCCATCTTCCAGAGCATGTTACTTACCATAGTTATTTTGTAGATATCCGCAACACCAGAAGGTGTATACTGACAGATCGAAGGAAGGCAACAGGACAGGCATGTCCTTCGTCTGTGATATCATGAATTGAGCTGTCGTATCACAAATGAGCAACACGCCATTGAAGCGGCTGTAGAGTATATGGGATGGTAGCAGAACTAAATTCATGATCACCACAGATTTGCTTTGGTTATTGCAGGCTCTTAAATGTCAAAAGCTCAACTACCCGATTGTAGCCAACGTCTTACATAATTAAGTACCATTACTTGTATTTACACAATGACATCGTTTTCGCTGAGAAAAAACACATATTGGGATACATGCCAATGGGCAATTTTCTGGCCAAGACTTCCCTGCATAAGACAAAAAAGGTTTTAGTACATACATTATACTGATTTTAAGTACAACATCTCCGTGTATATCTCGACGACATTTTGCAAGATGAATGGAATATAAATGTCACCAGATAGTTATTAAGCGGTATGTTGAACTGATGGAGCGTAGATGAGATGATGTTGTCTTATGCAGGGCCATCATTTTCCATGCCTATTACACACACGGATGTGTTTTGAGAGGAGAACTGCGGCCCCTATGCTGCAATACTTCCTCTCACTGTAAGGCATGTCCTTTTAAGGTGTGCAAAATATGCACAAATCAGAAGAAAATATTTTTCATTTGACAGTTTGACTCGCAGTATGAACTCTTTAGAGACACTCCTCATTATACATTTCCTGAGTGAGTGAGATATATTTGTTATTGTTATTGATGCTTCCATTTTATAATCACTTTATTTTATACATAATTCATATTGACATTTCAATATTTATATACACTGTACTTTGCTTCAACATGTCATCAAATTCACTAGAAATAAATGCCAGAGGCATATCATCATATTATCATAAAAATATCAAATAATGATTGAATGACGTTTATTATACAAAATATGATATTGTTTTTCCATGCATTGCTACTTAAATGGTCATTATAGAGCCAAAAAATGACATAAATAAATTTACTTACATACTTAAGGCTTGACGATCCACGTTTAACATTTCATTCAGGGATAATATGCCCCCAAAATATATTTTGTCACCTTTCATTATTATGTTTTATTTAATATGACGGTCATTTTGGCGACCATCTTGGATCTCTAATCTACAATAAAAACAATGCTGGACTGCTGATGTGCAATACTATGAGAAACGTGGTCTTGGATTTCTCAGTCAGATATTCGCTTGATATCCTCCTGATATTTATTTTAGAGGTCCTAATGATGTAAAATCCCCCATAATAAAAAAACTTTACAATAATAAACAGTGTTAGGCTGGAATATCAGCATTGGCACCCAGACTAGTTTCTTTTTCGAGAAAAATACAGCATCTATAGTAATGTTGTTTGAAATGCAATCAGCTTTGCCACCGAGCCCTGTTGTGTATGGAGCTATTGGCTTGCCATACTTCATAACATTAAGCAGCTGGTTTTAAGCCCTATTGGCAGCTGTCAGCTGTAACATTAGTGAATGCGTAGGAAGTGGTTATTTCTGATATAAACACTTGGTGTCAGATTCCCAGGTACTTACGAGACGTTGACCCAGTGTTGTTTTATTGTTGGTCCAGCGTCGCAGATGGAGGCCAAACAGTACTACCCACCCATCGAGACATGGATCAGAATGGTGCTGGTTCAATGTTGGGCCAGCGTCGCAGACGGTGGCCCAACATTGAACCAACATCTGATCCATGTTTCAGTGAAGGTGGCATGATTACTGACACCTGGTTTGAAGTATTATACATGTGATCTCTTCTTCGTTGTGTTCAGGCCTGCCCATTATAATTAAATGATGTAATCTTCATGACAATATATACATCGGCACTAAAACTCGGCCCCTACCATCATGCAGAAGACACAATCATGTTAAAAAACTTTTGTATGCTGCTACATTGCCACAGTTAACGCGATTAACCTTTAAACCGCTGAAATATTTGTGTGTAAGCCATGGAGACCGAAGGGTTTTTTTCAATTTGAAATCATCGTAAATGTCTTAGTTAGCTGTTTCTGCTTCATTAAAATCTTATGTTATGGGCATATGCCCATTATACTTTTTTAATTCTTTCAATGCCGGGATCGACTTTAAACGTCAGAATCTGACGTGTATGTACGCTAGATTCTGAGGTCTAAAGTCGGTCCCCGCAATGAAAGGGTTAACAGTAAGTACATCTATTATGTCTAACAAAATCACCACTGCCGGATGGGTTATCAAGCTATATACCTACCGTCCAATGACATAGGCCTACATGAGGGTATTGTTGTGGTACTTCACTAGCAACCTGCCAAGAGAATATACGGGAATACCAGGGTCGGGCGCTCTCAGTGTTTCTTGACATGATATTAAATGTTTTACATAAATGTCAAATTAAAAACTCAAATTTGTGTTCGTTATACTACCTTTACCCTATGATACCTTTACCTCATGTTACCTTTACCCTATGATAACTTTTGTGAGTACATACGAGCAAAATCTTTCGAGTGATCATTTTATCTCGACTGAATGCAAAATCAATGAGCAATGAATCAAAGAGTTCCAGAGAGGCACGTATTAAACCATAAACATGATAAAAGTGAGTATCATGCTGGATATATGAACGAATGAATGAATGAATGAATGAATGAATGAATGAATGAATGAATGAATGAATGAATGAATGAATGAACGAACGAACGAGCGAACAATCAATCAATCAATCAATCAATCAATCAATCAATCAATCAATCAATCAATCAATCAATCAATCAATCAATCAATCAATCAATCAATCAATCAATCAATCAATCAATCAATCAATCAATCTATCAATCAATCAATCAATCAATCAATCAATCAATCAATCAATCAATCAATCAATCAGACAATAATTCAATTAATCAATCAAGCAATCAATCAATCAATCAATCAATCAATCAATTAATCAATCAATCAATCAATCAATCAATCAATCAATCAATCAATCAATCAATCAATCAATCAATCAATCAATCAGAGGCTACTGGTTGAAGTGGTCCAGGAGAAACCCTTGAGTATGAAAATCACACCAAGAGAAGCAAGCTGCCATAACGTTACTGCAGAGCGAAGGCAAACAGCAGTAACTACTTACTAATCAAGTGGGCAGTTACTGATGTTTGCCTCTGCACTGCAGAGTAAACGCAAACAGCAGTAGCTACTCACGTTTGAAGTACGCGGTTACTGTTGTTTGTGTTATAGCCTAGCCGATTGTTATTCTCTGTAATGGAGTGATAATCTTACGGAGACTGTTCAGATAACACCCATCAAATCCAAACAACAGTATATGTTTACTGCTTACTTTGAAACTCTGTTACTATTACTGCTGTTTGCAGCTAGAAATGGCTGGTTGTCGGAGGTGGTTTGGGCAAAGTACCCCTGCTGATCAATAGCTGGGTGTTGGCTCAATGCTGTCCCAACGTCAGTTGACGTTGGGACAGTATTGATCCAACACCCAGCTTGATGTCTACATCTCGCCTGCTATTATAACAGAAAATCCCAGTCGTAGTCTGCTATCAGATTACCCAGTCTGAATCAAAACGTACCGATATGAGCGGAGCGATTTGCATCCACAGGGACGGGATATTCCTGGTCAAGGCTATCAACGAGATAATGTACACACCTGAGATCCGGGGAGGGGGGACAGGATCCCGCAGTTGAAGCGAAGGGGACGCAATGGGGGGTTGCGGACTCGCCCCCAGCATTTTTAAACATATTTCGGGGACGTGTTGAAAGTTACCCAAGTGTTACCCAAGTTACCAAGGGTCACAGTAGACTTGTACGAGCTGGACATCCTGAAACATAAACAAATACAATATTCTAGGATGCTAGGATAATATGCATGACTGATATTTACTGCAATGACAGCATCATTTATCTGATGTTTTCAGTCAGCCACTCAGTGCCCCTCAGATGTACAGTCTATGTGGAGGGAGACTTTTCAGCCACGCTGCGGGCAAGAACGGCTAGGTGTGAACAAAACATGCCACGATAATCATGATGATGTACTGAAATGTGCTAAATTAAAGTAGTGGACCAAAGTGAGCCATAAACGGTATCATGTTTTACCCAGAAAGCATCGTGCTCGCTACACAGATAGTAAGAATAAACGCCATCCGGTGAATGTACATAAACTGAACAGGGATTAGAGTCGACGAGGCCTATAAAGCATTTGTCGCTTCGTTAATACCCCACACTTTCTCTAAGGACAGCGAGGCCAATCTTCCTACAAGACATAATATTATTTATAGAGTTCAGATGGAGTTTTAGTTACACTCACAATAAATGTAACTTTTACATGAAAAAGTCCCATTGAATAGTCAATATGACACCTTTGAAACCAATCTGATGACATTTTTCAGTAAATTAAGAAATGATTACAGTACATTGTCATTGTTATGTACATATTCAATATACAATAAGAAATGCATCCAAATTTTCGTCTTATATATCATATATGCCCCTACAGTAGGCCTATACAGTTTCCTTTGGTAATAAACATTTCTAGTAGTAGCATCCTGATTGATAATAATGCTCTGCTAGTACAAAATATGCAACATTATCAACTACCCCCTTATTAATTCATGACAATATTAAAGCGATCACATTGTTTATCAACTTAGCATCGAGATAAATGAATATTGTGACGGTCAAGCCCTTGCCTGGTGTAGGTTAGGATGGACCGTGACAGCCGAGCGGTAAGCTGTATGAATTGTGGGCAAGGGAAAAACCGTCAACTCTCGGTTACTTTTAAAGATAAGTATAAATCTCATAGAAAGCGCACTTCAACAATATTCCACAGAAATAATCCAGAGATATCCAAATTGGGAAACCGAGCAGAAAATATGAATAAAAAGAATCCAAATGGGGTGATTTGAATTAGAGACGGCTCATGTGGTCATCACCAAATGTAGACAGAGGTGATGACCAATCTCAATCGAGTCTTTAAAGGCAGTAAAAACAATTCCACTTATACACAGAAATGATCACTTTATTATTTGATCAACTATACATGGGCAATAAACTATAACCACTATAACATACTTCATAACTTTACATACTTTACAATATGGAGCAAATATATCAGACATTAATTAACAGGACATTTAGTAGGTAATCTGATAAATTCAAAGGAGTGACATTTCCCTTAATATAATTATGTGGACAACTTTGTGTTGTCACAAATACACAAAACTAGTATCGCACTAGTCTTGGGCGACTATTATTGTCAGATACAGACTCAGTTTCTGACCTGAATCTAGATCGGGAGTAATATTACCCGTAATCTCAATGGACAACCTCTGTGTTGTCCACAAAGACATAAAACCTGTATCGCACTAGTCTTAAATGTGACTAATCAGAAAATACTCAGTTTCTGACCTGAAGAGCAATCGGCTACTCTATAAATATATAAGTTCTCAAAGTTCTGAGGTACTGTGCCTTTGGCGCCGATTTGATGCCAGCCCGGTGTTCAGCACTTGTGTCCCACCAGTACAGTGTCCAAACGTGCACTAATTCCCAATTAGCCAGTGGCACACTTGTCCCTGATGTACCAAGCTACTGCAACTACCAGCTGATCCCTTAAACCTCCCAATGACTACAGACCTATCAAATCCTCACTAACTCATTTACTAAGTGTACACCAATCTCAACAAACAATTATACTCTCACAGTGCGTAACTTGCAGTGGGAGATTTATAACATAACATTTAATAATAGTTGAAACAAGAGCTTAATAAGAGTAACATAGCTACTCTTAAGCGAGTGTAATTGTGGCAGTCAAACTGATTATTTGGCTGTATTTACACTCTCATAATCATATATATAAAATATATATAGGTCTAGGTTAAACTGTCAGATTGCTGACCTAATGTAGTTAATAGCACTGTTTGGACTTTATAATACTAAATTAGAACTTACAGAAGTCTAGACCTAGGGCAAAAGTGGCCGCACTGAATATGGTGTATAAAAGACAAAGATGCACTTATTGTGTACTAAACATAGTATGATCTATGGACATATAAAATAAGGGCAAGTTATCATAGACATAGATGTGAGCTCTGCTCAAAACACCTCAGTAAGTTTCAATTGTAAAGTAGGACTATATGCCTGTACTGGCACACAACACAATACTCAACAAGATTAACTATATTGGAGAGACTTAGTTTTATAGTCAACTTATGGTTGACTACACAGGACAGGAAGTGGGACAGGGTAGCACTGTACAGTAGGGCTGAGTTTTAGCTGCAACCCTGCAGTACAAGTAACAAGTCCAACTAGGGCCTCCATTACTCTGCTGTTGAGTAGGACGACGAGATGCATACACCTCCAGCCGTCCGACTGGAGAAGGCTGTGACTCGCGGCTATTTATAGGAAAGCCCGAGACGCGGAGGGGGGAGATTAAATGTGGATGTCGCGAAACATGCCGAGCATCCAAAAATAAGGTTTTATAAGCTGATAATTTCACCCGACTATTTAATTACATTCGCGTAGATTAACTGTATAAAATTATATTTATTGCGTGGTGATAAACTTTGTCTACTACACAATATCAGCTGGACAAAATAATCAGACAGGGATGGGAGGAAGCTGCCATGGCTTCCTAAAAATAAACGTGGGCGAGTTAGTTACCCCAAAATTACAATCAATCTACGATTGATTGGAAATTAAACATATATCAAAATCTACCTTGTAACTTCAACAATTAAATTACCTAAAATGTAAACATTGCCTCTCGCCGAAAACATGTTTAAAAGGAGACAATTTGTGAATTTTGTAAACTTAGTCAAGCGTAACTAATTCTGCCACTGCCAAAAATCAACATCCGGCAGTGATATCGAATGACTTCGTCCCATCACGATCTGGCTTAGTCAGTTCATCCTGGTTATAATCAGAACAAGACTAGCTGATCAAAAGAAAGGAAATAATTTAGTACTGAAGGGTTATTGAAGGAAGAAGGTAGACCTCTACAAAAGTACAAATCCCATGGTCGTCAAACCACCCTCTACTCAGCGTCAGCGTCCTCGCGGACAACATTTCTGACAACCTCGTCAAGGTGGGAGACACGGAAAGTACTCGTTAATTCATAAAAATAGAGGGCAGTAGTGTCAAAAATAATATAAAATATTATACCCTATAGTATAAAACATGTTGACCTGAAGAAGAATCACATAACATTAACATAGTATCAATATAGGGCCATCACTCGAAAAGAACAAATTATGACATAAACATGGCCTGAAAGGCGCGAATATAGTATCATAATAAACCTGTACAGAAAATTCCCTTATACATAAATTCTGAATATCACATTATGAATACATACCTTACAGAACACATTATCAATACATAATATTAATTATTAACCAGTCATGTTATGCGTATTTGTATACCAAGATTAGTGTCTATACAAATAATTATGTCGCATACAATATCGGTTCAAGAGTCTGCGCCGCACTTGTAGAAAAAAAATGTCACTAATAGTAATAGTAGTCGGTTCTGCACTGGTATGAAGAATGTCACTGTTCTTGCTGCTGTTTCACAAGCTCATTGCACACGAGTCGTGTATAAACTAAAAAAAATTAACTTAAAAATGTTCTTTAAAGTTAGCGGAACACTATTGTAGCTGTCGGGGCTCACTTTTTTTCTCTTCACCATTGATGTTGTTGTAATAGTGAAGTCAGCAAAGGAGGTGGTTACCACATTCCATGCAACTGGGTAGGGACAGGGGCACAGTAGCATAGGTGGTAAGACTGCAACTGGATTCCTGGATGAACGCCGATACATGTGTTCCTTCCAGAGCCACTCGGCGGTTGTCGCGTCATCACCATCTTTCCCGTCACGTACTCCCCGGACACTTCACCAACGGGTCAGTTGATCATCAAATTTGGCACTTTGTTGGATCAAAAATTGCAATTTGACTGTTCTCTGAAAATATAGAGAAAGTGAGTGGTCGATCAAATTATAAGCAAATAAGGCGGTATTTAATTTATAAGGTGGTCTTTCCCACTCGACAACATTTTATGCTGGAGTGGTCGATCCAGGAGGAAATAATCAACAAAAATATGGTATAGCAGAAATAAATTTGGCCATTCCCTCTCACATTTCGATGTTAAATGAGCGGTCAGTCCAACAATTTATTTCTAAGGCTATGTAATAAATTTATTTGGAATTAAGTTATGTGTCTGTTTAGGACAGTTGAGGTAGGACTACTAAGACAACACACAGGTTTGCAAGGAGTAAGACAGTCTTTGAACAGAAATCAAGAGTTAATTCCTGAAAACAGTAGCTATCCCAACCATATGTGCTAACCCACCATTTGTTGTTCACATGAAACCTGGGCTTTTTACTGGCTGCTAGATTGCATGGGTCTGGATGACCCTCTACTCGGTCAGAGTCTACGTTTTGATTTTTGAAAGAATAAGTAGCACAATAGTTACTACTATTCCTGAGTAAACCCAACAGCATCAACAGAAGTTGAACTATTCCCATCACTGTACCTTCTGCATGGAGCTCCTCTGACTGGAAATGCTTATATTTGGACACACAAGCTATTGAAGTGTCCAATTTAGCAACTTCAGGAGGTTTATTCTCCACATCTGATGACAGAATTGTCATTCCGGTGGTAGGTACAGATTCTACGATGCTAACTGTAGTACATATATGTGGTTTTATTACTTCTATGGCATGTAAATTGCTAGAAGTTACAGTAATTACACACTTTTCTGTATGTAAGGTGTGAATGTCCAGGGCAACAGTATCCTCATCCACAATCAATTCTTTTAACACTTCAGAGTGTGCTACTTGTTGTGTGAGTGGAGGGGCTACTAATTGGTCTTTTGGAAAGATCTCTGATAGAATTATACTACTTTGTGATGGCTGAGTAGTAATCACTACAGGGTGGTTAACAATATCTTCCACACCAGGATAACAAATTGATCGAGTCGGAGGTAATAGTTCAATGATCTCCATTCGAGTCCATCCCTTGAGGGAGGCCACATTCTCTAGCATATCATGGTACACTTGCCAAGCTTCTCCTGTAACAGGAGGTGGCCGTGTGTAATGACTGCGAGTGCTGGAGTGCTTAATCTTCTGGCACACGGTGCGATTAAGAAAATCACCTGAACATCGAGTGTCACTTTCAACATGCTGGAATTCATTAAAAGTTGGTCTACATAATGATAGTTGGTTTCTCATTGCATGTGGCTCATCACTACAAATATATTGTGGAGGATTAGATCTCCGACAGCTATAATGAGCCGGATCAGGACCAGGATGTGCAGCAGCATATCTCTCTATTGTAGCCAGTATTCTGGTATAAGCAGGATCTGGTACAGGTTGTGTCTGCCAACTAGAATGATTCGGGCTACTTGATGCACACATAACTGAATCTTGCAGGCCCTGCATTAAATCTGTCAAATTAGTTTTCATGCTTTCACCAAATGTGAAAATTGCCTGTTGCAACTTCTCAGTCTGTACGCTAAACAAGGCTGCCAAGTCATCTTGGTCAACTTGGTTTTCACTGATACATGCCTGTGGAAACATTTCAAAAAGAGGGGTGGATGGTGCCTGGTTATAGGCCAACCCGCTGGGTTGTGATACAACTACCTCAGTCTGAATTTTCATTTTCATATCAGCTTCACTGCTATCCTCAGCAAGCATAACATGTTTATGCTGGTAATGCAACATCTCTTAAAATTTGATTTGTCAAAATAAGGTATGACTCTATGAAAGCAATTAATTGCTAACTAGTATAATTGCTTGGGCCCGCATTGGCTGTTTATGATGACAAATATCACAAATATATTTGGATCAAGTCACTATCTATAACTCACTACTAACTATATGTGATATTAGTGACTTAATTAGGGCTTGCAATAAAAAAATCTGCAAAGTACTTTTCTTTAAGCACAACAATTTCTCGCAATGTATATCTACTCAAATACCGGCCATCGACATCACTTTAATGTGTCATAGGACCTGGTATGAGTATTCTGAGAACTATACACTTATATAGTGAATGATTTATTTTCAAAGAGACCCAAGATTTTTAAATCTCAATTTTGCAATGTCAATAATCTTGAAATAAATTTGTGTATTTGTGCAAAACTCAAATTAGCAGAGATTTGATCACTGGATCAGCGAATTATTAATCGCTAGCCTCTGACAACAGACAAGAGTGTCACGTGGTGCGATCTCGCAAAATATTTTATTCAATAATTATATTTTTCAAAAACATATATCTTAGCATGGGCTTGATCACAGGATCAGCAAATTACAAATTTGCCAATGCCACCTGGCTAACACCAGAAAAGAGTGTCACATGGTGCGATTATTGCATTAACTATAAAGTGAACAAGCTATTTACAGGGAGTTTTTTTAACTCAACCTTTTCCAAAATGTATATATCACTCCATTATCTAGAACAAATGAATGTTATCACAAGATAAAAAATAAAATAAAACGCTATTGCCAAAATATGTATTGTGGTCCGCTTATGTGGTAAAAAAATATATTTATCAAATGTATACCAGCGGAGGTTCGATCACTGGATCAGCAAATTTACAGTTTGCCGATATTACCAAACTGACACAAGAAAAGAGTGTGTCACGTAGTGGGATTCTTACATTACACATTAAAATATAATTTAGGCAGGGGTTCGATCGCTGGATCAGCAAATTTAGAAATCACAAATTTTATTATAAATTTGCCAATCCCACTTCGCTGGCACCAGAAAAGAGTGTGACGCGGAGTGGGATTATTACATTAAAATCTCTCTGGCATGGGCTCGATCACTGGATCAGCAAATCTATCAATCAAAAATTTATAGATTTGCCAATCCCACTTATCTGACAATAGAAAAGAGTGTGACGCGTAGTGGGGTTATTACATTGAAATCTCTCTGGCATGGGCTCGATCACTGGATCAGCAAATCTATCAATCAAAAATTTATAGATTTGCCAATCCCACTTCTGACACCAGAAAAGAGTGTGACGGTCAAGCCCTTGCCTGGTGTAGGTTAGGATGGACCGTGACAGCCGAGCGGTAAGCTGTATGAATTGTGGGCAAGGGAAAAACCGTCAACTCTCGGTTACTTTTAAAGATAAGTATAAATCTCATAGAAAGCGCACTTCAACAATATTCCACAGAAATAATCCAGAGATATCCAAATTGGGAAACCGAGCAGAAAATATGAATAAAAAGAATCCAAATGGGGTGATTTGAATTAGAGACGGCTCATGTGGTCATCACCAAATGTAGACAGAGGTGATGACCAATCTCAATCGAGTCTTTAAAGGCAGTAAAAACAATTCCACTTATACACAGAAATGATCACTTTATTATTTGATCAACTATACATGGGCAATAAACTATAACCACTATAACATACTTCATAACTTTACATACTTTACAATATGGAGCAAATATATCAGACATTAATTAACAGGACATTTAGTAGGTAATCTGATAAATTCAAAGGAGTGACATTTCCCTTAATATAATTATGTGGACAACTTTGTGTTGTCACAAATACACAAAACTAGTATCGCACTAGTCTTGGGCGACTATTATTGTCAGATACAGACTCAGTTTCTGACCTGAATCTAGATCGGGAGTAATATTACCCGTAATCTCAATGGACAACCTCTGTGTTGTCCACAAAGACATAAAACCTGTATCGCACTAGTCTTAAATGTGACTAATCAGAAAATACTCAGTTTCTGACCTGAAGAGCAATCGGCTACTCTATAAATATATAAGTTCTCAAAGTTCTGAGGTACTGTGCCTTTGGCGCCGATTTGATGCCAGCCCGGTGTTCAGCACTTGTGTCCCACCAGTACAGTGTCCAAACGTGCACTAATTCCCAATTAGCCAGTGGCACACTTGTCCCTGATGTACCAAGCTACTGCAACTACCAGCTGATCCCTTAAACCTCCCAATGACTACAGACCTATCAAATCCTCACTAACTCATTTACTAAGTGTACACCAATCTCAACAAACAATTATACTCTCACAGTGCGTAACTTGCAGTGGGAGATTTATAACATAACATTTAATAATAGTTGAAACAAGAGCTTAATAAGAGTAACATAGCTACTCTTAAGCGAGTGTAATTGTGGCAGTCAAACTGATTATTTGGCTGTATTTACACTCTCATAATCATATATATAAAATATATATAGGTCTAGGTTAAACTGTCAGATTGCTGACCTAATGTAGTTAATAGCACTGTTTGGACTTTATAATACTAAATTAGAACTTACAGAAGTCTAGACCTAGGGCAAAAGTGGCCGCACTGAATATGGTGTATAAAAGACAAAGATGCACTTATTGTGTACTAAACATAGTATGATCTATGGACATATAAAATAAGGGCAAGTTATCATAGACATAGATGTGAGCTCTGCTCAAAACACCTCAGTAAGTTTCAATTGTAAAGTAGGACTATATGCCTGTACTGGCACACAACACAATACTCAACAAGATTAACTATATTGGAGAGACTTAGTTTTATAGTCAACTTATGGTTGACTACACAGGACAGGAAGTGGGACAGGGTAGCACTGTACAGTAGGGCTGAGTTTTAGCTGCAACCCTGCAGTACAAGTAACAAGTCCAACTAGGGCCTCCATTACTCTGCTGTTGAGTAGGACGACGAGATGCATACACCTCCAGCCGTCCGACTGGAGAAGGCTGTGACTCGCGGCTATTTATAGGAAAGCCCGAGACGCGGAGGGGGGAGATTAAATGTGGATGTCGCGAAACATGCCGAGCATCCAAAAATAAGGTTTTATAAGCTGATAATTTCACCCGACTATTTAATTACATTCGCGTAGATTAACTGTATAAAATTATATTTATTGCGTGGTGATAAACTTTGTCTACTACACAATATCAGCTGGACAAAATAATCAGACAGGGATGGGAGGAAGCTGCCATGGCTTCCTAAAAATAAACGTGGGCGAGTTAGTTACCCCAAAATTACAATCAATCTACGATTGATTGGAAATTAAACATATATCAAAATCTACCTTGTAACTTCAACAATTAAATTACCTAAAATGTAAACATTGCCTCTCGCCGAAAACATGTTTAAAAGGAGACAATTTGTGAATTTTGTAAACTTAGTCAAGCGTAACTAATTCTGCCACTGCCAAAAATCAACATCCGGCAGTGATATCGAATGACTTCGTCCCATCACGATCTGGCTTAGTCAGTTCATCCTGGTTATAATCAGAACAAGACTAGCTGATCAAAAGAAAGGAAATAATTTAGTACTGAAGGGTTATTGAAGGAAGAAGGTAGACCTCTACAAAAGTACAAATCCCATGGTCGTCAAAATATAAGTCTGAAACTGATTATTAGAATATGGTCATTTTCCCATTTCAGTCTGAAGCAAGCCTATGACTGTACTTTCAAACCACAGGACATGAAGATGGAAATCGACGCAAAATGTTGTGCATCCACCAGAACTTCCACCATTCAACAGCCAAATATAATTTTCAACCTATCGAATCTCAGGAAGGGAGACACCTTTCCCCCCATCTTCCAGAGCATGTTACTTACTATAGTTATTTTGTAGATATCCGCAACACCAGAAGGTGTATACTGACGGATCGAAGGAAGGCAACAGGACAGGCATGTCCTTCGTCTGTGATATCATGAATTGAGCTGTCGTATCACAAATGAGCAACACGCCATTGAAGCGGCTGTAGAGTATATG
This sequence comes from Flabesymbios commensalis, assembly GCA_964017125.1. NCBI lineage: Eukaryota > Metazoa > Annelida > Polychaeta > Terebellida > Flabelligeridae > Flabesymbios > Flabesymbios commensalis. The sequence continues at coordinate 28,147,312 of OZ024915.1, forward strand.
GGATGGTAGCAGAACTAAATTCATGATCACCACAGATTTGCTTTGGTTATTGCAGGCTCTTAAATGTCAAAAGCTCAACTACCTGATTGTAGCCAACGTCTTACATAATTAAGTACCATTACTTGTATTTACACAATGACATCGTTTTCGCTGAGAAAAAACACATATTGGGATACATGCCAATGGGCAATTTTCTGGCCAAGACTTCCCTGCATAAGACAAAAAAGGTTTTAGTACATACATTATACTGATTTTAAGTACAACATCTCCGTGTATATCTCGACGACATTTTGCAAGATGAATGGAATATAAATGTCACCAGATAGTTATTAAGCGGTATGTTGAACTGATGGAGCGTAGATGAGATGATGTTGTCTTATGCAGGGCCATCATTTTCCATGCCTATCTCACACACGGATGTGTTTTGAGAGGAGAACTGCGGCCCCTATGCTGCAATACTTCCTCTCACTGTAAGGCATGTCCTTTTAAGGTGTGCAAAATATGCACAAATCAGAAGAAAATATTTTTCATTTGACAGTTTGACTCGCAGTATTAACTCTTTAGAGACACTCCTCATTATACATTTCCTGAGTGAGTGAGATATATTTGTTATTGTTATTGATGCTTCCATTTTATAATCACTTTATTTTATACATAATTCATATTGACATTTCAATATTTATATACACTGTACTTTGCTTCAACATGTCATCAAATTCACTAGAAATAAATGCCAGAGGCATATCATCATATTATCATAAAAATATCAAATAATGATTGAATGACGTTTATTATACAAAATATGATATTGTTTTTCCATGCATTGCTACTTAAATGGTCATTATAGAGCCAAAAAATGACATAAATAAATTTACTTACATACTTAAGGCTTGATGATCCACGTTTAACATTTCATTCAGGGATAATATGCCCCCAAAAGATATTTTGTCACCTTTCATTATTATGTTTTATTTAATATGACGGTCATTTTGGCGACCATCTTGGATCTCTAATCTACAATAAAAACAATGCTGGACTGCTGATGTGCAATACTATGAGAAACGTGGTCTTGGATTTCTCAGTCAGATATTCGCTTGATATCCTCCTGATATTTATTTTAGAGGTCCTAATGATGTAAAATCCACCATAATAAAAAACTTTACAATAATAAACAGTGTTAGGCTGGAATATCAGCATTGGCACCCAGACTAGTTTCTTTTTCGAGAAAAATACAGCATCTATAGTAATGTTGTTTGAAATGCAATCAGCTTTGCCACCGAGCCCTGTTGTGTATAGAGCTATTGGCTTGCCCTACTTCATATACATTAAGCAGCTGGTTTTAAGCCCTTTTGACAGCTGTCAGCTGTAACACTAGTGAATGCGTAGGAAGTGGTTATTTCTGATATAAACACATGGTGTCAGATTCCCAGGTACTTACGAGACGTTGACCCAGTGTTGTTTTATTGTTGGTCCAGCGTCGCAGATGGTGGCCAAACAGTACTACCCACCCATCGAGACATGGGTCAGAATGGTGCTGGTTCAATGTTGGGCCAGCGTCGCAGACGGTGGCCCAACATTGAACCAACATCTGATCCATGTTTACTGTGAAGGCCACAGTGAAGGCGGCATGATTACTGACACCTGGTTTGAAGTATTATGCATGTGATCTCTTCTTCGTTGTGTTCAGGCCTGCCCATTATAATTAAATGATGTAATATTCATGACAACATATACATCGGCACTAAAACTCGGCCCCTATCATCATGCAGAAGACACATTCATGTTAAATTACTTTTGTATGTTGCTACATTGCCACAGTTAACGCGAATAACCTTTAAACCGCTGAAATATTTGTGTGTAAGCCATGGAGACTGAAGGGTTTTTTTCAATTTGAAATCATCGTAAATGTCTTAGTTAGCTGTTTCTGCTTCATTCAAAATCGTATGTTATGGGCATATGCCCATTTACTTTTTTAATTCTTTCAATGCGGGGATCGACTTTAAACGTCATAATCTGACGTCTATGTACGCCAGATTCTGAGGTCTAAAGTCGGTCCCCGCAATGAAAGGGTTAACGGTAAGTACATCTATTATGTCTAACAAAATCACCACTGCCGGATGGGTTATCAAGCTATATACCTACCGTCCAATGACATAGGCCTACATGAGGGTGTTGTTGTGGTACTTCACTAGCAACCTGCCAAGAGAATATACGGGAATACCAGGGTCGGGCGCTCTCAGTGTGATATGATATTAAATGTTTTACATAAATGTCAAATTAAAAACTCAAATTTGTGTGCGTTATACTACCTCTACCCTATGATACCTTTACCTCATGTTACCTTTACCATATGATAAATTTTGTGAGTACATACGAGCAAAATCTTTCGAGTGATCATTTTATCTCGACTGAATGTAAAATCAATGAGCAATGAATCAAAGAGTTCCAGAGAGGCACGTATTAAACCATAAACATGATAAAAGTGAGTATCATGCTGGATATATGAACGAATGAATGAATGAATGAATGAATGAATGAATGAATGAATGAATGAATGAATGAATGAACGAACGAACGAACGAACGAACGAGCGAACAATCAATCAAAATCAATCAATCAATCAATCAATCAATCAATCAATCAATCAATCAATCAATCAATCAATCAATCAATCAATCAATCAATCAATCAATCAATCAATCAATCAATTAATCAATCAATCAATCAATCAATCAATCAATCAATCAATCAATCAATCAATCAATCAATCAATCAATCAATCAATCAATCAATCAATCAATCAATCAATCAATCAATCAATCAATCAATCAATCAATCAATCAATCAATCAATCAATCAATCTATCTATCTATCAATCAATCAATCAATCAAACAATTAATCAATCAATCAATCAATCAATCAATCAATCAATCAATCAATCAATCAATCAATCAATCAATCAATCAGTCAATCAATCAATCAATCAATCAATCAATCAATCAATCAATCAATCAATCAATCAATCAATCAATCAATCAGAGGCCACTGGTTGAGGTGGTCCAGGAGAAACCCTTGAGTATGAAATTCACACCAAGAGAAGCAAGCTGCCATAACGTTACTGCAGAGCGAAGGCAAACAGCAGTAACTACTTACTAATCAAGTGGGCAGTTACTGGTGAGAGCAAACGCAAACAGCAGTAACTACTCACGTTTGAAGTACGCGGTTACTGTTGTTTGTGTTATAGCCTAGCCAATTGTTATTCTCTGTAATGGAGTGATAATCTTACGGAGACTGTTCAGATAACACCCATCAAATCCAAACAACAGTATATATTTACTGCTTACTTTGAAACTCTGTTACTGTTACTGCTGTTTGCAGCTAGAAATGGCTGGTTGTCGGATGTGGTTTGGGCAAAGTATTCCTGCTGATCAATAGCTGGGTGTTGGCTCAATGCTGTCCCAACGTCAGTTGACGTTGGGACAGTATTGATCCAACACCCAGCTTGATGTCTACATCTCGCCTGCTATTATAACAGGAAATCCCAGTCGTAGTCTGCTATCAGATTACCCAGTCTGAATCAAAACGTACTGATATGAGCGGAGAGATTTGCATCCACAGGGACGGGATATTCCTGGTCAAGGCTATCAACGAGATAATGTACACACCTGAGATCCGGGGAGGGGGGACAGGATCCCGCAGTTGAAGCGAAGGGGACGCAATGGGGGGTTGCGGACTCGCCCCCAGCATTTTTAAATATATTTCGGGGACGTGTTGAAAGTTTATTTCATGGATTGTAATACTTTTTGTATAATTTGAGCAATGGGAAACAAAATGTAAATAATACAAGATGTCAGTTAGATCAAGGTTAAATAAGCAGAACTATGTCAAGCACTTTGTCAGCACACAAATTGGGTTGTGAACCCACACTTATGGTCAAAGCATCAAGTATTAGGGTTCTTCGCCACGTAAAATATTATTGATCAGTGGATCAAAACAATTCGGTGGTTGCTAAAAAATCATAGCACATGACAGAGATAATTGAAATTTCACATTTTACGGCTGGCTCGTCTTAATTTTAGGTTCTTAAGCCTTTAAGTGCGGAGACTGACGTATAGTATAAAAACGGTCCCCGCACGGAAAGAATGAAAATATTTCTAGCGAATCGGAAAGATACGAGCTTTGTACTCCATGGTTTATAAAAAATATTTTAGCGCTGTAAGGGTTAATTGATGGGTAGCCTACTTTATTGTTTTATACTCAATGAAAGAGGGCCCTATATAGCGTGCTGATTCGCGCAATCGCCTGTCAGGTTTGTGGTAAATATATTGTTTCTTTTCCCTCCAATCGTTATTATGGGAAGCGTCAGTGGCCGAGAGATAGCGTTCTCGACCTGTAACCGCCAGGATTCGAATTTCGAATGCTGTGTCTGAAGGTCAGTGTCATCTGATCCAATCATCAGGTGGGTATAGGCACCTATTCCTGTATGAGCCTAATCAAATACCCAGTTTGTTCATTTCCTACTCACAGAGTTTTCAACAAAACAGTTTAAGATGTAGTAGTCCTGAATACAAGACTTCTTTCATTCAACTTAATTAGGCCTACTCTTGAGCACAAACACACAATTTTGCCAGACATATGAAGTGATAGAAACAGGATGTCATTGGGACTATTCCAAACATGAGAGAGCCTAGCTAGGATGTGGCCCTTCCCAGCAGGCACCAGGCGTTGTTGGTTCAACCCTTGAACCGCTAAACCCTTAAAGCGCTGAATTAATTTGTAAAAATCATCATAAATGTCTTAGTTGGTTCATTCCGATTCATTTGATCACCTATGTTAGGGGTCAACGGCCATTAAACATAATTATTCCTACTCTTACAGTGCGGGGATCGACTTTAATTAGTCGTCAGAATTTGACGTCTACAGACGTCAGATTGTGACGACTAAAATCGATGACCGCGGTGTAAGGGTTAATCCATTTTATTAGTCGTTTATATGTCTTACTTACCTCTTTCCGCTTCTTTTGCATACCTATGTTATGGGTCTGTGGCCATTAACCCTTTGACTTCCAGGCCGGGGTGCATGCCAGGATCCAGATATACTGGTGTATATATATATTTCGTCATTTAAAGCTGGAATTGCTAACGCAATTTCCAGCTTCAAATGACGAAAAATACATAAATGTAGTATATATTTGACAAAAATTTGTGTCATTTTATGGCTACGTTCATTGACGAATGACGACGGAAATTTCCGTCATGTATGGTAGTGAAAAGGTTAAAAATATTTCAGTGCGGGGATCGACTTCAAACGTCATAATCTAAATCCCCGCAATGAAAGGGTTATTGAATGCAATGATAGTCAGCTTACAGAAGCGGAATTTACTGATGAATAGAAAGGGTTAAATGCAGAATCAAGAGTGTTGTTAAAATGAGGATTTCCAATATCACCATCGATATCACTTAACACCAGCCCTCTTGACTTCTCCCATGCCCCACAGCTCTGTGTAAAGGCATGAGGGAGTTAATATAATCCTTCGGAGGAATGAAGGAGCCGATTCATTTTGTGTTCCAGGAATCGTCTGCCCTTTCATTTCGCATCACTCAGTTGTTTTGTTGATGTTGGTTTTTTATTCATGTCTAAAAATATAACACTTTTCGCCACATATTCTTACAAACTCCCTTCTAATATACAGCATCCAAATGTAATCTACACTTTAAAAAAATAAAACGCACATTGATCATGTTTATGTCGTATAACGTTATCATATGAATGCTAAAGTTTAAGTTTTAAATATTTAGTGCTCTTATTTTATTACTTTCCAAGCTTGCTTTCGCTGCTTTTTTTTCTATATATATCTGGGCATTATAAGTTTATGCCACGATACAGAATGACTCAAAATGCGATGATAGGCCTATATCTGAACATGAATATATTTCAGTAAACACGAGACTTACAAATAATATTGGTTTAATGTTGAGCCAGCATCGTAGACGGAGGACAAGCTATAAACCCAACAATTTCGATGTATCGTGATTGCTGCTATTGTGGTGGTGAGTTTAAATGTGAGGTTTTGTTTGGTGCATTTCAAAAAATATTAAACCGCAAGCATGGGACTTGAACCAATGTTGATTTAAAGTTGGGCCACCGTCTGAGACGTTGGCCCAGCAATAAGCAAAATTGACTCAGTGTGATGTTAGAAAAAGTACCACTTTATGTGTTCGAACATAATTTGTGCAATGTTGTGCCAGCGTTGTGAGACGTGAAATGGCGCCAATATCAATACCGTCTAGTCGGTGGAAATTTTCCAATAACATCCGTCAAAAATGTCAGTTTTAATTTGTCATCTTAGTACGGGTAGGCCCCACACCAGACAGCTGGCTACAAAACTAAAATTTCTGTAGCGCGAACGTAAACAGTCTGTGTCAGATGATACAGGAAGGGTCAGCTTTTTCTGCGCACGCCACAGTTCCGGGATAAGTTCTCTCGCGGATGCTAGTGTTTGGCAACGGAAATATACCATTTTTTCGAAGCTTAACTCTTAAAGAGTTTATCCCGTCTGTGGTCGTTTTTAATATCTCTTTGTTTGTCCTTCAGCCAAGAACATTTACAGGATGGATATGTATTGAAATTGTTAGATATGCATGTGTTTAAAAGCTGTACATTAGAGGCCTATTTAGGTATTTTCCACCCAATAGAAGCGACTTGAAGTTGTGTGTCGCGGGAGAGAGAAACAACTCCAGGTGGTTGAAAATTGCAATTCTTTGATAAAGCACGTCCCCGGCAAACACAAGCAGCATTGGGTGATCGTCTCGTGTTTACTAGGTTTAGTGATTCAATAGTTTTTTTCAAACAATAAGCTAAATTTCTATGTCAAATAGTTTAAAAATTGGTTTCAATAATAATGTGTAATACAATCATGTCAGCATCACAATGAAACAAAAATAATATGACTTGTCACATGGTCACATGGGGGCGCTAGGGTAGTGGTTAGCATCGCTGCCTTTCACGCTAGAATTCGGGGTTCGTTTCCCGTTATCGGAGGTTTGAATGAAACAAAAAATTGCAAGAAACAAAAATGTTTCTTCCCCATCCACTCATAAAACTCAGTATTGTAGGGAGCCTCCTTGACCGAGAGGTAGTGTGCTCGACCTCAGACCTCCAGGATTTGAATTTCGAATACTGTTTCTGGAGGGCAGTCTCATCTCACTCATCTCACCATCCTCAGGAGGTTCTCCTGGCGCAATGTGTGCCTATATGTGCATATGTGTGCACAAAAGTGGCCTAAAGCCCGATTCATTTATTTCATTTTGTCACAACTTCGGAAATACACAATGAATAATATTCCAACAAATTTTCAGGGGTGTTGACTTTGCCAATGGATGATGTAAAAATGATCTGAGATAAATTTCACTAATTTTTGTTAAATAGCAGCGGATAAAAAGTATCCAGTATGTGGCGATAGAGTGTTTAGTGAAGTGTTTGAAAAGCACGACGTGTCTCCTTATTTTACACTGACATAAATCGGTATGCGGCGCTAACAGTATATTTCGCAGCGGGAGCATAGATTGCTGTGATTATCTCAAATATCTATAGACTATCTATAAAGTTACCAGCTATGCAATGCTGTTCAGTATAATGAGTTTTATACAATCATAATATAGATAAAATGTAATACCATCTGACTAGTCACTAGACGTTTTATGTTGTCAAATTATGATATTTCGGCTCAAGAATTACGGTTTTTATTCTTCAAGTTTGCATCTCAGTGTGTAAATTGCAGACATCGAGATTTGTTGACGACTACTAGAAGTTTTATCGTTGCTGACATTTCGGTGACATGTGAATAGTTCCCTTTGCTAATGTCCATCTTGCGGATGGTAAAGTAATTCTCGGGACAAATTTCATAAATGGAACTAGAACATCACGGCATTTGTTCTCTAATTTGCTCATTTTCTATAAGGCGAGTGTGCCCGCAATTTACTCGCGAAGTAAAGCAAACATTTCAATCGCGTGTTAGATTATTTACCATTAACATGATTAAGATAGAGGTGATAGACAAAGCTCTACTTGGTACTATAGCCACGTTATCTATTTTTTTCCTTTGCGTACGAGATGGCGATCCACAACTTCAAGCGACTGAAAATGATTTCGATTTTCCCAAATCGGGAGCTAAATGTGTCTAGAGGCTTCTAATCGAGGACGCGTTCCACCTTAAAAATGTGTTGTTTAAAGTGTTGATAAAAAGATTGAAAACGAAGTAGTGTTTGGGGCTTAAACATGTTGAAGTGTTTACTGATATCAATTTAGATTCAGAAAATAATTTAGATTTGTCAAATCGGAGGCTATGTAGGCCTATGTGTATCGTGAAGTCGAAGACGCAATACACCATTCAAAAGGTATCATTTAATGGTAAGATAATAACAACATTAACCCTTTAACCGCCAAATTATTCAATCTGAATTTTCACCCACTTGAAGTTGTGTCTCGCTGACGCGATCCACAACTTCAAGTGAGTGGAAATTATTCAGATTTGACAAAATGGAGGTCAACTGTTTTCAAATATTATCGACCTAATATTATAGACCTATTTCTCTTCTCCCATCTCTTTCAAAGATATTTGAAAAAGTTATAGACCAGCAATTATATGCTTATTTTGAAAACTCAAACCTGTTCTTCAAGGGTCAATATGGCTTCCGTAAAGGCCATTCCACTGAAATGACATCTTTAGAACTTGTAGACAGAATTTTATCCTTTATGGATAACGGTGATACTCCTATTGGCATATTCTTGGACTTATCAAAAGCTTTTGCCACTCTGAACCACAATATTTTACTACATAAATTAAAACACTACGGATTATCTAAAAACTCGACTGGATTGATAAAAAATTACCTGGAAAATAGAACGCAATATGTAAACTTTGATAATGTTAATTCAGACCATCAAAAAATTTCTACTGTTGTACCACAGGGTTCAATACTCGGTCCATTATTGTTTCTGATATATGTGAACGATCTCCACAATTCAAGTAAATTGTTCCAGTTTATTCTCTTTGCCGATGATACAACTTTATTAACAAAGAAAGGCATAAATATTAATTTAATAAACAGAGAATTATGTAAAATATCTATCTGGTTCAAAGTTAGCAAATTATCTCTAAATGTACCTAAATCAAAATGCATATTATTTCATTAGCCACAGAAAAAAATTATAGAACCAGAAATAATAATAGATGGAAACAAAATCGATTGTGTCAATAATTTCAATTTTGTCGGATTAATAATCAATAAACATTTAAATTGGAACAACCATATAGATCACATATCATTAAAAATATCAAGAGTAATTGGGATATTGACAAGACTAAGACACTGTACCAATAGATGTTCTACTTTTACTCTACAACTCCCTTGTATTGCCACATATAAATTATTCTTTGCTAGTTTGGGGACATAATCCATTTCGAATCACAAAACTCCAAAAAAAATGTCCGCGAATCATAACGTTTAGCAAAATATTTGCACACTGTGATCCAATTTTTAAAAACTTGCGCCTCTTAAAAACTGAAGACATATTCAAAATAAAACAGATGAAATTCTATTACAAATATGTAAAAAATAACCTACCTCTGTACTTTCAAAATCTTTCTATTAAAACAAATAATCACACACATAACACCAGGAATCAAGATCTATACAAATGTCGCATTAAACACGAGTTTGCAAAACAGTCATTACTTTTTTCTATACCAGAAACCATAAACAACTGTGCATTAAATATCAAAGAAAAATTGACCACCCGTAGTATCGAAGGTATGTCAATGTACGCCAAAAATTTTTTATTAACTTTTTATAATTTGGAATGTAATATCCCTGATTGTTATGTATGTGTACAAGACGTATAATGTTATATAGTTTTTTATCCTGCGTGCACGGGGCGCTGGCCCGATGTTGGTTCAGTGTTGGCCCGCCGTCTACGATATCGGCCTAACCTTTATCCAACGTTGGGTCGGCGCCTCGTATTCGCTGGGTATGTGTATAAATGTATAATTCTCTATTGCTTTTATTATTATTATTATCCATCTTATTATTATTATTATTCATACATATTCAATTATTGTTTTTTTTTAAGGTGGCCTCCACGATAGCGACCTACGGTTTTAGTGGAGGTCTCCTGATCATTGCTATACTATTAATCAAAATATGTAAATGTTTTTATTTTTATTTGATCAAATAAATGAATCTGAGTCTGAGTCTGAGTCTGTTTTCAAATATTGCTTATTGATGTTACATTTTATCTTTAACAAGTTTAAAAGCTGGTACTTAATGTGCTAATAAAAAATAAAAACCCGAATATATGCGGCACTGGCGGTTAAAGGGTTAAAACGATAAAACGAGTAAAGTCGCGATTGTGGGTTGAAGTGTTTAGGAGAGAGTTTCGCGTTCACTGAGTCCTATTGGTAGTCTGGAAGATGTTAGTAAAATAGGCGAAAACAGCATTTGTAATTCAATCTTGTTTACACCCCCATCCTCTAATAGCATACACTCACTCTCCCTACGCCACATCAGCAAACATCCGACATCGATCCAATGCCGGCTTAGTGTGGTTCCAGTGTTACGATTCTGGCCCAACGTGTAAACAACATTGTATCTACACCGTTTTATGTTAGGGGGAAAGCAACACATCTGCTCTTCATCATGTTCATTCGCAATATAATAACCAATTCCTATAAATATCTTCACGTCAGCGTAAACTAGATAACCTGTCACTCAGCATATGCTCGCCCCTTTATGTCACATGCCTGTGTGACACATCCCGAATTGTGTTTGCAGGGCCCGCTGTAGATGGCGCTGTAGAGTTGCTGCTGAGCTTTTACAGTGATTAAGATGTGCGGGCCCAAATCAAGAGAAATTAATTAGGTTATATTACAATTTAAAAGCAGTGGCAACCCTCTGGGTTACGACCTAGATGTTTCTGCAAAAATAGGCCTATACACAGTGCTCCAAACTTGTTCAAATGTCTGAGTTGCCTATGAGATTATGCGATAATATCCGAAGTCAATCGAATTAAAGAGTGGAAGGTACTCACAACTATGGCTGAATAGTTTTATTATGTTTAAGCCAACCCGGCATGGCCTTTTATTAGCGGCAGCGCAGACGTCATTATAGTTCAGTAGGCAAAATAGGTCCCCATGCACCCTCTGGAATAATTAACAAGACTTACATTTTAAAATCCTAACCATGTTACTAATTGAGGTTGTTCCCATTGCGGGAAAATGTCCCGCGGGGTTTATATGGCGGCCATCTTGAATTTCGTCTGAGAATTCATAAACGCGTCGTGAATATTCTAACTTTTGATTTACATGTCACAGAAAGATGTGTCACCACTTTTTCAGTATTTTGGGCATGACAAATCGTTTGAAAGCACCATTTTCAACATTGGAATATTGGAATAGGGTTTTTTTAATATGTTTAAGTAAAAAAATGAAAAAAGTATGTCTTGAAAAGTTTTGTGGACCCAAGTATTTTTTGTAAAGAAAATTGTTGGAACCATCTATTTATCAATACAAATTTATTGATAAAATCACAACATAAAATAATCATCCGTCTTTCATCGTTGTAGTTTGTTTCTCATTTTTGCATTAATGTGTTCATCTGTTACATGTTATCACTCATTATCCTCATCGAGAAAATTGCCATCGGTTCATCGTAGTCTTCTAGTCCATCCTCCTGCTCCTCACTCTCCTCATCAACATCTGATTCCTCAAGGATGTCTACCATGGACGGAGGAAGTATAGGGCCACGTGACCACATGGGGCTCGAGAAAGTTATTGTCCTTGATCCAGCCATGGCCATCATGTGGTCGTGGGCAGTCATACAGTGGAACATGTTATTTTTGGAAATGACACAGCCTGTAGTTGACTCTATCAATATGGATATGCAGTGAATCATTGCATGGCAGAAGGCGGGAGAAATCCACTTTGGACTTTGAGGACAGCTTATCCTCTTCCCCCACCATCTTCCTCAACATGAGAACCCGGAGTTCGTTGATGTCTCTCCATACATTAATAGGCAGGTAAACTCAATTGCTCGCTACACTATACACAATATTCTGTGTGCATGTCTTGTCCCGACCCCTGCTGTTGTATGGCCATTCAGAAACCACAGTGGATGCTGGTTAGATCCCGACTCCAATTGAGTCGTCGACCGTGTCTGGGCCATGGTCTGTAGAACCAAGGAGGTTCTTGGTTTGATGGCGCAGAAGGTCTTCTCAGAACAGAACGTTCTTATATTAAAGGTTATTTTCCATATTAATATAGATTTGCTTTCTCGGCATGGTGGTCGCTGTGTCAGAGCTTACGATGGCATTAATGACTTAGGATCTTGTGGGATACTTTGGGCTTAGCGGGTTGATATGATCGTGGGAAGGCCTTGGCTTCCAGATTGACCTCGCTATATTGGTAACCAGTCTGGTCCGAACAACGCTAAAAAATACCGTGTACTATCAGCAACATGATATGCTAACACAATGCTAGTTTAATGTTGGGCCAGCGTCGTAGACGATGGCCCAACATTAAACCAGCATAGGGTGAATGTACCTTGTCTGGGATTATCTGTACAGATTTCCCGCTCATACAACTAACAGCAGATGTTGGTTAAATGGCGTACCAACCTCTTAGAAGAAACTGGCCCACTGCTTAACCAAAGCCGTTAACCCTCTAAGTGCTTGATGCATCATTATGTGCGCACAGAAATATTTCAATCAAAAAAACTAATATAACTCAACGGCGGAGAATTGTCCAAAATGAAAACTAACTCTTCGCAGATTACTCAATAGATTTTCACACAATATTTTCTAGTCATTTGTCATCTATACTGAACATTCGTAAAACGATTTTATATTTGGAAACTTATACCATTTAATGCATGTAGTAAATTGCTGATAATTATTATTCCGTTCCTCTATAAACCATTAAACATGTTAAACCCGTGTAGAGGTACACCGTGGACGCCGTATGCGTTGACAGTCGGTAATGTGAGTAATTTTCCGAGGTATCATCATATACATTTTCTCTGTGTAAAAACAGTTTTTAGAGAACGATTTTCAGCGTGAGAGTTTCAAAATTTATCATACGATACCCCTTGTTTTCAGTCGAAATTAAAGTTGGCCACCACCGACTGCAAATATAACGTACCACATAATAATTAGGCCTAATAGCTCTCCCGATGGAAATCGTTCTGTAGAAACTGTTTTTATACATAAATCTATGATGATACCTTGAAAATTACTCCATGTACATGATGTAGGCTACTCAGATCAGGTCTACTGACCGTAGTTATGATATATATGGCGCAGTGCATTGTGCTCCCCCCCCCCCCCCCCCCTTGTCTCGCACATTATGAGCAGCGTTGAAACGTTGAAAGATGTCTGAATCGTTGACTATCATTTTGCCAAATCTCAAAATAATTTTCACTCACTTGAAGTTGTGGATCGCGTCAGCGAGACACAGCTTCAAGTGAATGAAAATTAAATATATCCCTTGAAAATGACAAAATTACCCTCCAAACTGCTCAGAATTTAGGAGGTTTAAAATCAGCTTCTAGGGCTGATGAAGGCCACCAGATTTCTTTCTCGATACGCCCCTCACTGCATGGGTATGCAGGCCTAAAGGGTTTGCCACTGGGTGTGTTTGCCAGAAGCTACCTAACACATTATCAAGATAATAAGAAAGATAAAATATCACCAGGTGAGGTCATGACGTCACAGCTAACACCTGTTTGTACTTAAAATCTTTGTAATTCCCTGAGATTGGGTGGCATTACAATCTCAGTCAAGGCCGGATGACTCCCTGGCGATCCCCAACACACCCAGACAACAGCAACATCATGAGTGTGACTGTAATTGTTATTACATAATTGAATAATTAAGGATCTCGAAAGTATTCGTCTCTTTTTATGAATTTATCTATGTGTTTAAGCATGGTTCCGCTTTCAGGCTAATCACTTCATGCTTATCAGAAGGTGGATTTAACAGATTCATCAGTGCACGCCTTCGGGGGGGGAGGAGGCTTTGAGCGGCACTGCGCTATGAGTGAAATGGCTATGGCCTCAGCATCTTACAATCATTTAAAACTTATAACCAAGGAGGTTGCAAACCTATTAACTAATAAATAAGGAATGACAATACAAAATAAAAAAGCCGCCGTCATCTTATTTTGTCTACTTTAAACCTATTCAACGACCTTTTCGATCTCTCAGTGCATTACAATACATATGTGTAGGAATTTCAATGTATTTATTCTGTTAAGAAGATAAATAATTATTGTGGATCGAAAAAAATCAAGGTCATGGAGGTTATAGAAAGGTCAAATATGAACTCAATCAATGTTAAGTCATGGTTAATAAGAAGTTTGATCTACAGTCCACAAAACATTTCGCAAAGCAAGTTAAGGCCCTGATAGAATAGGAATGGACGACCATCCGAACGGACGGACACATTTTGCGGAAATCTAGAACTGAAGCGAGCGTATACTTTTAAGATATGTTACAAGAGGTGTTTTTTGCCGTTATTCCCATGATTACAGATAAATGTAAACAAGTAATATAGTTTCAATCTGATTTTTTTAAACGAGCGTCCATACCCAGTAAACATGAGACATCGACTTTATCATGTTAATGTTAGACTAATTTTGGCCCACACTCTGCGACGTTTGCTCAACATTAATCCAACAATGAGCTGTTGGTGTTGGAAGGTCACATATACTATTGGATACTGATATTGTACCAGTAGGCATATGCTGCTATCGTCTGTCGCTCGTCGTATTAGCCTACGGGTTCATATGGTCTATAATGGAACTCCACAATAATATTATTGTATTTCCGTAGTTGTGTATATTAATCATGTCAGATGATTTAATCTGTTACCATGGTTACTGATCCAATCTGTTAGAGATGATTATGTCACCCCTCTATAGAGGTGGAGATATATCGCTTTACCTCTCACCGCTCATTTGTTCCTATGATCTGCTGTTTAATTTGTGTCTGTGTGTTCTCTCTGTCTATCCTGCAGGCGGTCAAACACGAGACTGTTTTGTGTCTGTGCGTTCGCTACGTCTATCCTGCAGGCGGTCAAACACGAGACGTTGACCAAATGGCGGGCTATTGTTCGCCCACCGTCTACGACGCTCAGAAATATTAGCCCAGTATTGGGTTACCGTGTCGTGTTTGACACCGCGCTGAATGTGGGCCAGCATCACATACGGCGGGTCACCATTAACCCAGCTTTGGTTCAAAGCATCGTGACTGTACCCCCAACATGCAGGTACCTATTGTATGTATGTGGCTTATGATCGTCCAAGCAGGCACCAAGAGTTTGCCCAGTGTTGGTACAGTGTTGGCTCACAGACTGCGGCGCTGAATCGGCGTTGTACCGGCGTTGGGTGGTGTATATCTTGTTTTGTTGTGATGACGATGGGGGCTATTGCTCAGCAGACTTGACACATAGATCTAGTGTTGATTTGGTGCCGGGCCAGCGTCGAAGGCGGTTGACCGGCATTGAATCGGCATTGGGCTTGTTTCTCTTGTTTGCTGGGTGATCAGATGACGAAAAAATATAGATTTTGAACTTATTATCGTGAATATAATATTACTTTTTTTTTTTCAATTCTTATTAACTAACCAGATAATAACCACGTAAAAACACTTCACATATATGTGGCATATTTTTGTATTTGTTCTGTTTTTTTTATCAATCATGTCTTAGAGATGTTGCAAAGTAAAAAAAATATGCAAACATCCAAAATAATTTGGAAGTGGGTGAGTGGGTCCAGGGCCATTTTGGATAGAAAATTGGAGAACCTAAAAAAAATTAAAATCTTTGATGATTATTTATTTTTGGGTATTAAATACTGTCAAAATACTGTCTCTAAACTGCACTTTACTCGTCTCCCGCCACTAGATGTACTAAGTTTTCTGTCTATGTC
Source organism: Flabesymbios commensalis (assembly GCA_964017125.1). Classification (NCBI taxonomy): domain Eukaryota; kingdom Metazoa; phylum Annelida; class Polychaeta; order Terebellida; family Flabelligeridae; genus Flabesymbios; species Flabesymbios commensalis. The sequence goes on from OZ024915.1 coordinate 28,163,295, forward strand.
GGAGATTGGTTTACAAAAAAAAAACTGGATAGGAGTGGGTGGGTGTTGTAAGCTCTATCAGATTTTTTTTGAATGTCTGGAATTGTTTTAACTTTGCAAGACCCCTTACGTATTGTCTTGTTGTGTACTGTAGTGTTTTGTTCTGTACTGTATATTATATGTACTGTGAATGTATATATATATATATATATATAAATTAAGGCTAAAAAAAAAGTTAAAAACAAAACAAAAAACGAACATGCAGGTACCTCAGCATGAAGTACTGACTAGGACTGAATGGATACTGGCCAGCATCGGCGACGCTGGCCCAGCATTTAACATACATTGGGTCGGTGTCGGCTTTTAATCGTCGCCATCAGTATTAAGCAATACTAGACCAGCTGAACGCAGCTCCCAGCAAACACGAGGCGCTGAACCAGTGCTGGTTTGATGCTGGGCCAGCGTCGCAGACGGTAAGCCAGCATTGGGGCAACGTCGTGTTTGCTGGGAGTGTTGAGAAGTGTTTCGCACCAAAACGGAATAAAAAAAACGCTTAATACATAGTCTCTCTACTGTCCACAGGAGCCATTTAATAACATTGATTACAAAAGCCATTAACACTACATCTATTAGGTATCAACCTTTATGGTTATGCTGCTGGAGGGGAGACATCTACAGTTTTTTGTTCACAAAAAACTAGACCTTTTTATTATAATTTGTTAGAGAAATAGGCCAGTCAACTGATTAAGTATATCTAGAGCTGCTCTGGACTTCTCACATGCAGTGTAACTATAAATACATTTTCAGGACTTTTAGATTAATAATAATTTATGAAGCTGGAAGCAAATGACACGTCACATAAGGCATATAGTATATGCAACCTATTATATGGATCTATATATTACTTAGTAAACTTGCAACATGACATTTAGTTTGGATAATTAAAATGTGAAGATCATCCCTTTTTCATAACAATTGATTATGGGACATAATGACTTCAACTCTACTTTTGATTATCAATGACCATTTAAAATTTTGTGATTTCGTGGTTATAGACATATTTCATCATGTTCATAGGTGACTTTTCAAAATATAATTCCGAGACCAGCTGTTCAGAAACCATTATTAGTCCGTGTGTATATTTCAAGTACCACAAAAGTTAAATAGCAGTAAGCAGCTCACATGAAAAGTGAGCAGTTACTCCCTTTTGACTTCTGTTGGAGTACTATAAGCAGTTCTCCACGAGAATAACCGGAAACCTGCAGTACGCTGCGATCAACAGTCAGAAAACTGTTCCGCTTACTTGAAAAGTGAGCAGTTATTGCCATTTGGCTTTGCAAGGCAGTACACTGCCATACAAAGACAAAAGGTAGTAATTGCTTAATTGGAAAGTATGTGGTTACTGCTTTTTGACTTTGCACGACACAACAGGAGCTTATTATCCAGGGACCAATATACCTTCAGCAGAGAGAGACCCGGGCTCAATGATAACAATGACCGCGAGCAGCTGCCCGAAAACCCCGAGACGATGCCCCAATTCTGGTTCAATGTTGGTCCAGCGTCTACGACGCTGGCCCAACATTGAATCAGAATTAGGGGCAGCGTCTGGAGTTTACTGCTAGGCCAGGGCTTCTGCTGATGTTGTTCTGGCAATAAGATGTGTCCATCCAGATATTAGACCAGCATATCATCTGACCATAGATCCATCCAGCGAACAAGCCGCGCCGTCCCGATGCGGTCAGATGTAGACTCATCTGCATGGTTTAGCGTCAGAGTCATGCAGAATAGCAAAAGCTATGTTTTTATAATTTGCTGGTGACCAGGGTACGCTGTTGTCAACAATGTCATGGAAAAGGAGAGGGTCACCTCATTCAAATAAAAACATTCACTATATGGATAGAGATAGAGACCAGTGAAGCTAAATCTGAACGTCAACACATTATTTCAATGAGATGTAAATCTGTCAATAATTTATTAACTATTATATAAATCAATAATCAAACTAGGACGTCTTGCGCAGTATGTTTAATGAAAACGATATAAGAGATTCTGTATCGTAAATACCTATACAGACAGTTGGATCTACTGCTTTTTACGGACTAATCTAAAGTAGTGGCGGGTTGTGCTGGGTTTTAGAAGGGGAGAGACAAAACACACTTCACTATCATCGGAAGAAGGCATGAACCACACTCACCGAGCCATATTCTCTTTTATTTATGTGGAAAATAAGGGATATTCTTTTTCACGCCACTTTCATGCTGGGGAAATTCTGTCCAGCTTCACAGCTATGGCTAGATCATGTAACCTGGTAACTGAATGTTTCAATAACAGGTTTATTAGACTAAGCAACACTTCACCTACATTTGCGCATCCTTAGCTTGGGGCTGATGAATCATCGGGACAGCGTTGGTCCGATGTTTTTATTACAGCTGCGGACATGCGCCATTAGTCAGAAAACATCAGCAGAAAACACCATAGGGCCTACATAAAAACAACGTCGTAATAATATTGGACCAGCATCGCATACTGTGGATATCAGCCCAACAATGGGTCAAATGTTTTCAATGTCCCGTGTTTGCTGAGAGCGCATAGAATTCACATCAAGCATCAGCGCATGATTTTCAATACATGTTTAAATCTAAAATCAAGCATTTTCCACAGGAGCCTGAAGAGACCGAATGCTAGACCGAAACGGCCGAACGTTAAACCCCAAAAGACTGAATGTTTAGCCTCAGTTGATTGTGACCTTGAGGTATCGGCAGCTGGAGGAGCTCTTACAGATACAGGGACACAGATTATGTGGTCTTACAACCACCAGCAGATAGCACTGGTCGTGGGAGTAATCTGCCAGAACAGGTGGCTGGACAAATGCAGTCCCAGGTCCACCACAGCAAACATGAGACGTTGGCCCAATGTTGGTTTACTGCTGGCCGGAGGGTCAGCAGTAAACCAACGTTGGACCAACGTCTCATGTTTGCTGGGACTGATGTAAAGTGGTTTGCTCCAGATCTTTTACTGGATCAAAAGATAAAAAATGAAATGAATCGGGTTTTAGGCCACCTTTGTGCACATATAGGCTAAACTGGGCCAGGAGAACCTCCTGAGGATGGTGAGACGATTGAGATGACACTGTCTTCCAGACACAGGATTCGAAATTCGAGCCCTGGCGGTCTGAAGCTGAGCACGCTACCTTTCGGTCACGGAGGCTCCCCACAATACTGACTTTGATACGTGGATGGGGAAGAAACATTTTTTGTTTCTTTAACCGCCGAGACCGGGAACCGAACCCCGAACTCTGGCGTGAAAGGCAGCGGTGCTAACCACTACCCTAGGGCCCCCGCCCGGATCAAAAAATGTACAAGTCAAAGATCGAGGCCAAATAAAGACAAATACCGATTAAATACTGAATATGTTAGAACCAGGCAAAAATATCGATTATATTTCTATGAACAAATATATATATCAAGGGGTGGGACTGGAGGTGAAGCTGTTAAGCTTCGCACCCGTCTATATCGATATGTCTTTGTCCTGTGATAGAAAACGTGACATTGTCCTTAGATCAAAAACATAGCTTCAGTTAAGTTTTCCGGGTGGGGATAGGCCTACATCGTGAAATTTGAAGAATCACGCGTTTTTTCAATCCGACATCGTGCTTTAATGTCCTTCTGTGATTGGTATGATCTCGACCAATCACCAATCACGAATCAGCTAAGATCTGGGGTAATCAGCACTGAGAACACCGGCACATAGTAATCGTACACTCATGCCACCATTATGTAAACAGCGCGTGGTGATGACAAGACAGTAGGTCCCTACCATCGATTAAATAATATGTCAAATAATAGGCTAAATAAAAGTGTTTTTATTTCGGTAGGCACGTCATCAGGTATAAGACAAAAAAGCTGGCCTGGTCGCGTAGGTAAATTGTTTTAAGAGTTAGGAATAGAGAAGGAGATAGAGTGTTGTAACAGCAAGCAAAAAATGATCAGCCTCGTATGGAATAATTGTCTTTGTAAATGTGTAAGTGACTGGCATGGTACGATCAAAAGGGATACGGGAAGAAGAGGTGTCGGTGGAAATAAGTTAAGGACATATAGGCGGTTGAAAGATGAATATGGTGTAGAGCAGTATGTGATCAAGATAAAATATGTTAAAGAGCGGAGCGCGCTTAGCAAGTTCAGAAGTGGTGTGGCGCCTGTTAATTTAGAGCTGGGTCGCTACCTCGGTATACCTGTAAATAACAGATTTTGTATTTTTTTGTGAAAATTGTGTTGAGGATGAAAAACTTGTTTTACTAAGTTGTCTTATGTATAATGGTGTACGGCAAGCTTTGTTCACGCAGGCGTGTTATTTTAACTCTTATTTTATGTCTTATGACGGAGACGCTATAAGCTACGGTTTTTATTTTATGATGATGCTATAGTTTCAAAATGTGCCAAAACCTGCCTTAAAATTATTAATATAAGGAACAATGTGATAAATTATGTAAGATAATGCATGAATATAATTAGGTATGGGAATGTATGTATTTATGTATGTATGTATTTAAGTATGTATGTAAGTATGCACAACGTTTTACTCGCCTTCCATAACTTTTATCTCTTATTACTATGTTTTTATGTATGTCCTGGCTATTTTAGTATGTGTCTCTCGCAACTCAAACTCTGAGTGATCTTTGTAAAATAAGAGTGAGACTTTATTAAATGATTTACTACTACACCCCCCCCCCCCCCGATCAGATCTCCTGTAAATATTTCATTAATTTAAACGTATTGTCTGATCCCTGCAGTGTCCTTATGTTCCATTGTGCTACGATCCCATGAGGGCCAAAATGTCTGGCAGTGTAGGCCTACTGGCGGTGAAAACGACGTAGTCAATTGATGAGATGAATGAGGTATAGATGATGATGTGATGGCGGGGATGATAGGGCATGGTGGATTATTGAGAGCGTTTGCCTTCGCTCGCCCAATAAGGGTTTCTGGGCATGTCTAGGGGATCCACCCCCAGACATGCCCAGACCGCCAGAGACTTGGGTCTTGCTATGCAATTTAGTGGCGATAGGAAGAAAGACTGAGTGGGGTACGAGGGGTACTAACCCGTGATCTCCGAATTTCCAAGCAGGCAGCTTTAACCACTGTACAAGGGCCCCTGCCCTCACATACGCGATGTATTGACGAACCTTCGGGAAGTATCACCGACATTTCGCCGAATATTCAGAGAAGCGTCGGGGAAGATTCGGGGATTAATCGGCGCTACATCGGCTAACAGTTAACGATGTACTTTTAGAATCGGTGATGGTCAGTGATCCTTCGGTGTGTAGCAGACAAATATCGGCGATGCGTCGGGGGCGTAATGGTTATGTCCTGACGATACCTTGGTGATGTCATGACGATGTCATTGCGGTGGCATAGTGCCTTGTGGAGAGCAACCAAAGGTGGAGATATATTACGTGGAACCACATACCTTGTAAAAGAAGACATCACCTTTGTTCTGTGTTACGTGATTACTGGGCGGAGATCATGGAGATAGAAATAGAGTTAACAGGCGAAAACATCGCCACAACATCGCCGATGCTTCGCAGATCATTTCGGAAATATCGACGAAGGATCACCGAAATTATCCGCGATATTATCACATCGAATATACATCGAAGATATTTTAATACAGGAATATGTTGATGTGCTGCAAAAGAGTCTTGGACTTTTTGAACCTTGATGCACATCGCCGAATGTCCGCCGACTGTTGTGCGCTGCTCGGCGTTGTTCTGCGATATATCGCCGATTGTTCCTGGCGACGACACATCGTGAGAAAACTTCAATGCATGCATTGTTTTTTTTCTCGATGTCCCGACACATTGGCAAAGCATGGCGAATACTCACGTATAACACTTTAAACAATATATAGGCTCTTCAGCACTATTACATGCAGCCCCAGGAGAACCCCGTAAGGGTTCTCCTGGGGTTGTATGGTAATAGTACTGAAGGGTTCCTTCTAAAGAAACTATATTGTTTCGAGTATATGCCTACGTCTCCGATCATTCGCCGAACTGCTGGCGCATGGTGGTGCTTCTCAGGCGATGCCAAATTTGTGCATCACGAAAGCATCGGAAAGCTTGAAAACCTTCGTGGGACCGTATAGCAGTAGCGACTTCAGTAACCATGGCAACTTTCTTAAAAAAACATCAGCCCAATGTTGTCTATAATTAGAGCTTGAAGTTGAAAAAGCAAACAAATGGTTTCGGAGCAATAAATGGAAATGTTAACTACCTCTTGGTAAAGTAAAATAGGCAGAGTGAAAAATGATGTTGTGACCAACGTGGTGTTTTTAAAATAGCAATCAAATAATCCACGAGGCGAAAACAATTTTAGCCCTTTTAGGCAGGCGTGAACTCATTATCGAATAAAAACAGGGATATATTTGCAGCTTGTGTCATTAATGTCAGCAAAACTAGAAACAACAGCCATATGGGAAGAAAATAATCAGCTTCGGAACTTTATAACTTCGTCGCCCTCATTAGATATATCATAAAGTAGTTTATGTAGCGATCTAAAACAGAAAAAAAAACTTCTTTATATTTTTTTTGTCGCCCCCCCCCGCATACGATTTTTAACCAGCGTCTTGTTGATTTTTTTGTTATTATTAATGCTTCAGTCATTATATGATTATAGGCTTTTTACGACAAACCTTTGTTGTAACTATACTGTTAACTATTCTAACAGTAGGCCTACACGGCAAAATTAAATCAGTAATCTTCTACTGTTTCTAGTAGGGGTTACTCTTTCTAACATGTCTAATGACATGCGAACAGATTTCCTTTATTATTTATTCGTGGGGCGGCTACATGTACGTGATCGTAAGCGAAAAAAATCCTGCCGTACGCATCAGTATTAGTGAGAAAATCGTTGCATTTTTTTAAAAACTAAAATAGACCCCATATGGTGGGGCATTCAAAAATGTGAAGATGAGTATTTTTTTGTATGTTGGACAATACGTTAAAAATCATTAGGCCATTGTATTGAACAAAGCATGATTAGTACGTTTTAGTGTGTGGTTAGTGGTTTATACAGTAGGCTATCCTTTCGCTACTAAAACAACAAAATTGGCATTTACATGTGCACGTGAACCTAGCAAACCCGATTCCTTGAGCTGGTGTTGGTTGAACCAGCGTTGCAGATAGTGGACCAGCAATAACCCAACATTGGCTTATGTCCTGTGTATACTGGGTAGTATATACTACCCAGTATACAGTACTATCGCTATCAAAGCAGCAAAATTGGTATTCACATGTGCACGTAAAGGTGAACCTAGACACTGTAAGCACACGGGACTTTCAACCAATGTCGGGTTAATGTTGGGCCAGCGTCGCAGACAGTGGGCCAACATTGACCCATCATTGGTGCAATATATCATGTTTACTGGTCTGAAGATGCTGGGATGAGTTGTTGACAGGAACACCATGGGCCCCATCTAGTGGCAATCAGAACATCTGGATCCAAAAATAAGGCCACCCAGTGAACAAGAGTTGTTGGCACAATGCTGGGCCAGCGTCGTAGCTGGTTGCCCAGCATTGTAACCACACTGGTTCAACGTATTTTGTTTACAAACCCATGCATAGAAAACACGATACGCTAGCCAATGTTGGTATAAGGTTAGGCCAACGTCGTACACCCTGGTCCAACATTATACCAGCATTGTGTCCCAATCCCAGCATCCAATGTTGGTATAATTTTGCTAACAGCCGCAGACAGTGGACCACCATTACAGCAGCACTGTGCCCACAAAGCGAACAAATGACGTTACCAATGCTGGTATCAGGTCACTTTCAGATCACTTGCAAAAGAAATACGTTTTATTTTTAAAGGTTTTATTGATCATTTAGTTTGCCGTTTTTCTTCTGAAATCCGTGATTTTTGCTGTTGTTATAATCTGATAATCCTGTGCACTAACAGTCAGGTTCACTGTGTGCAATGGTATGGTGTGTGTGCACTGAAGAACCCCAGAATACACTGTCTTCTCTCGTCGCATCGGGAGGCGAACTCGGTACCCTTGAACTCTGAGTCTACCGCGCTCCAAGCAAACACGACACGTAAACCTAATGTTGTTTGATTGCCGGTCCACCGTCTGTGGAGCCTAAAACCGTGATTATATTACGTGCAAAATATATATTGGGAATATCATGAATATGGCTATGAAAATCAAGCGAAACACCAGACAATAAATCTCAGGGATGAACATTCGTACAACATGTACAACCATCAGCATGATCAGTCGACCTTACCACGCGGCCACCCCAGCTAACACGGGACGCTATACCCAAATTTCCTAATGTTGATTTAATGTTGGCCCCCCGTCTGCGACGCTGGCTCAGGATTAAATCAACATTGGGTATTCGCCGCGATACTTCGTAGACCATCGGACACTGGATACTGTATACTAGAAGGCACGTACGTGGATATCACACTATATGCTCCTCTAGGTATAAGCATGGTAAAATCTAATGCTGCATCAGTCTCTATTAACCCCAAATTATTCAATTGGAATTTTCACCCACCTGAATTTGTGTCTCGCTGACGCGATCCACAACTTCAAGTGAGTGAAAATTATGCAGATTTCACAAAATGGAGGTTAACTGTTTTAAAATTCTTGCTGATTTATGTCACTTTATATCTTCAACTTGGTTAAAAGCTCGTATGCAATATGCTGAAAAAAATGTAAAAAACGAATATCATCAGTACCGGCGGTTAACCATATAAAACGCTCGTTTTCAATCCGTTTTATTAGCCGAATTTTTGGTGTCAAAATAAACAATGGGTGCACATTTTAATAAGATAAACTAGAGGGTAAAGGGTTAACTTCTATTTGCTTAGATGTGGTTGCTGTTTGGTGTCGTGCTTAGCATAAAACATACTTCGTGGATCTGACAACATCAACGATTATTCTGTTTTGCGCAAGAATACACATTAGGTTAATCATGTTAATAGCCAAATTATTCAATCTGAATTTTCACTCACTTGAAGTTGTGTCTCGCTGACGCGATCCACAACTTCAAGTGAGAGAAAATTATTCAGATTTGACAATATGGAGGTCAACTGTTTTCAAATATTGCTGATTGATGTCACATTTTATCTTTAACATGTTTAAAAGATGGTACTTAATGTGCTAATAAAAAATGAAACCCCGAATATATGTGACACCGGCGGTTAAAGGGTTAATCACGTTAATAACACGGGTTATCTGTGCTTGACATGTTTGACAGTGCAATGACCAATGGCCACTTGTGTTCAATATTCCAGGTACACGTGTATGTCGACAGATCTATTCTGCCTCCCATTCTGCTTCCAGAAGTGACATTTATCAACCAGTGAGTTATGTGTCATCTGACATAATGTATATATTAACCCTTTAAGCGCTTGGCACGACTACAGTAGTTTTTAATTCGTCTTATTAGATGATAAAATCACTGCCATTGGAAATTAAATGAGTGTTTAAACATTAAGATTTGCAAATGGTTGGACTCAAATTAAACAGATACAAGTAATTTGCACCCACTTGAAGTTGTGGGTCGCGGTAGCAAGACACAACTTCAAGTGGGTGCACATTTAGATAAAATAACTTTGCGGGGAAAGGAATTAAGGTATCCATGAAAGATACAACGTTTATATCAATGTGTTTGACTAAGCCACAAAGATTTAATAGCATCAATATTTCAAAATTGCCAGCCATAACCCTGATAACAAGTCCGAGACAGCATTAGCACAGAGAAGCTGCTATATATTGGCCAGAGCATATATCAGTATATATATACTCAAATATCTGCGGTGGTGGTTAAAACAGATGATCCCACATGGTATAACATTTACACAACGTCGGCCCAACGTCTTCGACGTTGGTCCAACATTGTACAAATGTGATACAGATGTTTTGTGTTTACTGGGATATTGGAGGACATACGAGGTCAAGCGACCTGTGTGTATAATCGTATGTCAAATATCATTGTAAGATTTATCACTTGTTTTCTTAGCGATATAATTGTGCGAGTGACCTTGGCATATTCTTGATATCTCAATAATTCTGTGTGTTTTAGCATGGTATATTAGCTCTGCTAGATATTATTTTGGCAGCTCTGAGCCTTTTCTTTAGCTTAGCACAGCATTAGGGACTAAATGGCGAAATTGGGTATTTCTGCATTAAAGCTGTGAGTAATTGATTTCTTAATTCACACCTCGAAATAAAAAAATATATAAAATTTTATTAGATAAAGTTGACCAGATTAAAAAAATATCCAGATTGTCTGTATCTTGTCAATTTCTAGTGGTAGTAACCATGTTTCTGTTAAAGCTTGTGCTGCTGAGTTGTTTGTAGGCCTAATATTGATTTAAAAGATTAATATATCTCGAAAATGTATGATATTTAATTAATTAACTGACCATCTACCAACAAACATTTGTTCAATTTCTGTAGCATAGAGGTGGTAACCAAGGGGTAATTTTGTTAAAAATAATGCACCATGTCACATGTCTATGCGACATTGTTGTACACCCAGTTGCCAATGTGAAACCGACCGATGTTACTCCAGGAAATGGAACATCTGCCAATCATCACTAAACACGTGGCAGATGATCTACTGGTTAGGTTGGCAATATGCTGATTGCCCAGGCACAAGGGCCGTCCAATTATAGGAGATGTTTTTTCATGTTTCAAAACAGCTGGCAGTGCAAACAATATGACATCGTAAATAGTGACTTTTTCGTTATGCAGATGGCAATAAACCTGTAACCACCGGTACCGATTATCCTCCCAATTTTTCTCCATTTTAATTGCGATATTAAATACAAGTTTCTTATATTTAATAAAATCAATCAACAAGATTTCAAAATCGTTGACCTCCATTTTGTCAAATCTGAATAGTAATTTTCACTCACTTGAAGTTGTGCACCTCGTCAGCGACACACCACTTCAAGTGGGTGAAAATTCCAATTAAATAATTGGCGGTTAACATGGTTAAAGGTTTAATGACTGTACAGTGTATGCGTAGGTGATTTTCCAGGGGATAAAACATCCAGTAAACTTGTGTTAAACCCTAGTTTTTAATTATGAAAGTATACTATAATAGGGACCTACTAGTCCTCAATCCACACTACGTTGTAGGAGACGACTATTCAGAGGTATTTGTTCTCACCAAGAACCTATATAAAGTTCCCCCGGTAAAGTTCTTGGTCTCACTTAGTGTGGGAACATCTAAATCTGCCTCTGTCAGGATGGAGGTAATGGGTTCGAAGCCCGACCGGGTCGGATGTTTATGTTAGTGGTTGTGATAGATACAACTGCAGCTCTAGTACTCAAAACTGTTCAAAGGTGGATTGTGCAGTGCTCTTAATGGTACTGTACACTATGAATTAGAATCGTTGCGAGTTCACTCTGCAACAGTTACTGCGTAGCGTTGTCGTCACTGCTGTAGATTGTGTCGCGGCATTGCCACGATGTGCAGAAAGCGACGTAAAGCATTATTCACTCACTCACGTTCTATCAGCGAGTGATTCACGACTTGAGACAACGCCGTCCCAGTAAACACGAGACATTAGCCCAATGTTGGCTCACTGTTGGGCCATCGTCTACGACACTGGCCAAACAGTAAATCGACATTGGGCTAATGTCTCGTGTTTGCAGGAGTGTGCATAGGATATCTATGTGACCTATAATTCGTTGATGCGGCGTACGCAAAAACTTCAGGTCAGATGTGGTCATAAAGCATATACTGGTGTACGTTGACTGAGGTTGATTATAGGGTTTGTACAAGTAGTCCTACAAGTTGATCCCTATAACTTTCCAGGCTGACACATCCGTCCGCTGCGCTACATCAGGAGTCAGCGGACACCTGCCAGGAGACCCGTGTTAAATTATCCACCCCAGAATAACGGTCACCCATCACACTAATAAACTGACCATGACAAACCCACTCACCTGTGATAGATAGATTCCTGTGTTTAGTTAATCCGGGCCGGCTGTCCCCTGTTTGAGCTGGTTCGCGCGGCACTGTCGTCTTCCGGCATCCAATATCGTCTAGGTGTAGGTTACATATTTATTTATAAACGGCCAATGTGAGAGGAGCGCAGCCCACTGACACATACACAGAGAACGAGGGCCTGAGCGAAAATACGGCACATTTAGCCTCCGCACCGGTGTATGTCTACCGGCGGCTTGGTGAGTATGGAGGGCTATGATTTATCACCTTGCTCCCGGGTTCCTTCCCTCGACACCAGAGGCGCCCCATGGATGGAGGACGGTACTTCTAGAGTGTACTCCATTGCCTCTTTTCTGGCTGGTGCAGAATTATTATAGGATCACCAGCATCAGGGGTCGTTAACCCTTGGATCCTCTCCTGGATCCTCTATCCTTTGATCAGTTTTTACTGTATCAGATATGTTATAATAAGCTTTCTGTTCTTTATCTACGCAAATTTAAATATATGATCTATTTTGAGGTAAGCATATGATATATACTGCATTTTAAACACAGATTATGTATTCATAATGTCATAAAACGCATGGAAACATCCACCATGCATGTACATCGACCGGAGATGTTTGTATTAGCACACAGCTACTTGGAAATCTCAATAAATATGTTTATACCAAACATCCACTATATGCAGGAAACAGCCACCCTGTGCAGGGAAACATCCACCATACTCAGAGACACATCCACCAGGTACAGGGAAACATCCACCATGTGCAGGGAAACACTTACCATATGCAGGGAAACATCCACCATATTCAGAGACACATACACCATGTACAGGGAAACATCCACCATATGCAGAGAAACATCAACCCTAAGCAGTGAAACATTCATCCTAAGCAGGGAAACATCCATCCTATGCAGAGAAACATCTACCATATGCAGGGAAACATCCACCATATGCAGGGAAACATCCACCATAAGAGAGGAAACATCCACCCTGTGCAGGGAAACATCTACCATGTGCAGGGGAACATTCACCATGTGCAGTGAAGCATCCACCATATGCAGGGAAACATCCACCATATGCAGGGAAACACCCACCATGTGCAGGGGAACATCCACTATATGCAGGAAACAGCCACCCAATGCAGGTAAACATTTACCCTATGCAAGGAAACATCCACCATATACAGGGAAACATCTACCATATGCAGGAAACATCCACCATATGCAGAGAAACATCCACCCTATGCAGGGAAACATTCACCCTATGCAGGGAAAGATTCACCCTATTCTGCAGGAAAACATCCACCCTATGCATGGAGACATCCACCCTATGCAGAGAACCATCCACTGTATGCAGGGAAACATCCACACTTTGCTTGGAAACATCCACCCTATGCAGGGACACATTCACCCTATTATGCAGGGAAACATCCACCCTATGCAGGGAAACATCCACCCTATGCATGGAAACATCCAACCTTTGCATAAAAACATTCACCATATGCAGGGAAACATCCACTTTATGCAGGAAACATCCATCCAATGCATGGAAGCATCCAGCCTATACAGGAAAACATCCATCCTATGCAGGAAACATCCACCATATGCAGTGAAACTTTCACTCTATGCAGGGAAACATCCAGCCTATGCAGGAAAATATCCACCCTATGCAGGGAAACATTCACCATATGCAGGGAAACATCCACTCTATGCAGGGAAACAGCTTAAGAACTGTATATGGGTTTTTTTCCGATTGTACTGCTGTTGTTATAGTTATTGCTATTCTTTTAATTCCATTCTCAACAAACATGAGACACTGGTACAACAGTAAGCCAACGTTGGACCAACGTCTCATGTTTGCTGGGCAAGCGCCACAAAAACTGTAAATTCAATAATCACGATGATAAATCACTATTATATATCATACTTTTTTAAATGACAGAATAATAATCTATTCTAATTTATATAGGCTGCTATATTGTTCTAGTAACGCAACTATGACTAACATTTACCAAGAGCTATTGATAAATCAATCTGATTTTATAAAAAAATAATGGAATGGAATAATTAAAGCATAATATATCAAAATAAAAACAGTATACAAATTTTGATTTGTATCATTTTCTCCTAAATTAAATTTTGTTAAAATATGCTCTATGTGTCGCATATATCTATGTAACATTCGAAATAAATGTGATGATGTTTTTCGTGTACGTGTGTCACCGTGTGGATTTATCTAAAAAATATTAGGTTATCATGGTTATGTAGTTAATGTGTGATAATAAAAGAGCTCCTTTTAGCTCGGGGATCGACGCTAGACGTCAGAAGCTGACGTCTGTAGACTGTTGTTATAGTTATTGCTATGTTATATGGGCCGTCGTAAGGGGCGGTCAAAGGCGGTGCAATTGCGATTCGTCGCAAAAAGACATGTGAGCATGTGTCGATTTCCTTATACTGGAAAATGTTGATCTGAGTTGAGTAGCGCGGTGGGCAAAGACGGAGACACGACATGGCCACGTGGAGCCTATCAGAATAGTTATCTAAGTCTGTATGTGCGTCAACGTTATATTTATGTGAAAATTCGCCCGGCAGTCTGAGTGTCGTTCCGTAAACGATTTCGGCGGCTGACCTACCCAATAACTCTTTAACGGCGGAACGTGCACCTAGCAATACAGCAGGTAGTGTTATTGTCCATGGATTCGGTGATTCGTGTGCCATAATAGCTGCTTTAAGTTGACGGTGGAAACGTTCGTCCATGCCATTCGATTGGGGGTGGTAGCTCGTTGTGCGGTTTCGTACTATCCCGAACTGGTTACATAAACCATCCTATAATTTTGATTAGAACTGGGCGCCCCTATCCGTGGTGATAGTGGCGGGAGTCCCAAACCGTGCTATCCACCCGCTAAAGAAGGCATCGGCGACCGTTTTGGCTTTTATATCCACTAGCGGTATAGCTTCCGGCCAACGTGTGAAACGATCTACACAAGTCAGTAGATATTTGAAACCATCGGCATATGGCAAGGGTCCGACTATATCCATATGTATGTGGTCAAATCTCTCTGTGTGTTCGTCGAATTTGCCGAAAACTGGCTTATTATGGCGTAATATTTTAGCGGTCTGGCAACCTTTACAAGAAAGGCACGACTCAGCAATGTCTATATTCATTCCGTGCCAGTCAAATTTTGTATTAATCAACGGTTTCGTAGCTCTATGCAATGGATGACCTAGGCCGTGTAAGTTCGAGAAAACCTGTTTTCGAAATTTTTCTGTAACGTACGGCCGAATGTGTCCTGTTGACTTTGAATGTTGCAACCGCGTGAATTCTGTATCCAAAGCTTGATCTGTACTTAAATCTTTATAATTTATGGTTGATGTATTATCAATGAAAGACACGGTCGGTCGTGACAAAGCGTCGGCCACAAAATTTGTCTCTCCTTTCACAAATCTTATATCTGTTGTAAACTCGGAGATAAAAGCCAACTGCCTTGTTTGTCGCAGTGACGGGCGTTCGGTGACTGATGACATTACGAAAGTTAAAGGCTTATGGTCGGTGTTCACGAAAAAATAACGACCTTCTAAATTGTGCCTGAAATGTTTGATACTAGCGTACGCTGCTAAAAGTTCCCGATCGAACGCACTGTAACGTGTCTCTGCGGGAGTTAGTTTTTTACTAAAAAATGAAAGTGGCTGCCAGACGTTATTAATGTACTGTTGTAAAACGCCGCCTACGGAGAAATCACTGGCATCGCACGTGATATTCAACGGTGAAGTATGGTCTGGGTGTACTAAAAGAGTAGCATTAGCAAGTATTTGCTTAGACTTGATAAACGCAGAATTTGCACTTTCATTCCACTTCAAATCGAAATTTGACTTAGGTGACAATCTTGTATGACCTTCATTGGCGGCCGTGAGCAATTGATTTAAAGGTGTCAACTTATCCGCACAATTTGGAATAAATCTATGGTAATAGTTTATCATTCCGAAATATCAACGTAAAGCTCTTTGCTTTTCAGGCCTAACAAAATTTACTATTGCATCAACAGCGCTTGCTAACGGTGAAATGCCTGCTGCACTAACAGGATGTCCTAGAAAACTTAATTCGGTAGTACCGAACTGGCATTTGTCTGGTCCTATAATTATCCCGTATTCTACTAAACGTGTAAAAAGAATCTTTAAATGTTTTTTATGCGTAAGATGATTGGGGCTTGTTACTAACAGATTGTCCAAATATACGAACACGAAATCTAATCCGCGCGCCTAACATGATCAATAAAACACTGAAAAATTTGGCCGGAATTTCTTAAGCCAAACAGTGTCCTAGTGAAATTGAACAAATCGCTGTTTTATGCACGTCGGAGGGTTCGACTGGTATCTGGTAGTATGCCCATACTAAGTCTATTTTTGAAAAAACTTTCGACCCCGCTAAACGTGGGGTAAAGTCTTGTATGTGTGGAATCGGTTATCGATCCGTCACTGTCTGAGCATTTAAACTACTATAATCTGCGCACAGTCTCCAATCTCCGTTTTTTAGGTACCATATGAAGCGCTGACGACCACTCACTGTCGCTGGGTTCGATAACGCCCAACTTAATCATGTCATTGAACTCGCGTGTCGCAGTGACTAGTTTATCAGGTGCTAAACGTCGTGTGTGCGCGAATACTGGGTGGCCTTTTGTCACTATCTTGTGTGGTATACCGTGTTTAACTGGTTCGCCCTTCGTTGTAGGACGAGTCAGTTCCGGAAACTGACCTAATAACTTCGTGTAGTCGTTCTGAACGGTGTCGACTCTATTCAGTGATAACGGTTTAATAGACGATAAGGTAGCTGGTATAGCTAAACCAGTTCGCATGTCTCTCAGACAACGACTTTTAAAGTCTACCAGTAAGCTGTAATGTATGAGAAAATCAGCTCCTATGATTTGTTGTATGACGTCCGCTACTATGAAAGTCCACGCGTAATCTCGTTTAGGACCAACGTCGACGACGCGTCTACAATTACCGTCACCCTGAAGTCCTGTTAGCGCAAGACTTTGGTAACACGCTGACCGCTGCGCCCGTATCGATCAAATAGTTACACTTGTTGTATTTGTCTGCCTTGCTCTGGCCGATTAGTTTAAAGAAAACGCGCGAGGTTATCTGCACGTGCGTGCTCTGTCACCGAATGTTTGGTGATTAAAACAAACAGGTGCATCGGCTGTGTCGATCGGTTGAGCAACGTTACTTTACGTCGTTTCTGGCGGCGGTGCGTTAGGACAACTATATTTTTTGTTATTATTTGATACATCTTGCCTAGTAACAGCTTGATTATTAGGTATAAAAGGTTTTGCTTGAACATTCGGGACGAACTGTGTCTTGGCGGCATGGTTCTCGGTTGGTTGTGAGTGTCCGTATGTCTTCTTCTTTGTAGCCTTGGCTGTGGCTGTCTCTAGTTTCTTGAGCCTGCGAGACAGGTCTTCCAAAAGTCCAACGAGCTTTCCGCTCTCACTGACGTTTATCTCAGCAACCCCCGGCTTAGCTTCATCGACGTCCTTCTTCGCGGCGACAGCACGGTCGGCCAACATGGCCAAATTCTCTAGCGACGCACTGTTTGGTTGTGTAGCTAAGTGGCACGTACTGAAGGCGGCATTTGTCGAATGAAGGTTTGGCAGATAACGGCCTTGCCTACTACCGCTTTTGTACCAAAGCCAGCTGTCTTCTGCAACCGCCTAAGAAATCTAGACAGTATGTCAGATCCAAGTTTTTCACCTGAAATCACCTTGTTGACTCTTTCCGGTGTCGTTAAGTCTCGTCGTTCGATTAGGATTGCTTTCAAATTTTCGTACTTATGAGTGAGGAACGGTTGTAATGAAACGTCTTTAACATTGAACGCTACTTCGCCAGAGAGTGCAGCACATGTCAATCTGTAACGTTCATCATCGTCTGTTATCTGGTGTAAATCAAATTGTGTTTCGATTTGATTAAACCATAACTCCACATCCGTTGAGTAAAAAGTTGCTATCTTGAATTTCGGCAGATTAGCTGAACGTCGTGGAGGTTGACGTCTGACCGGCGAAGGGTTTCTTGATGAATCACTCCGTGACAACCCTCTCCTACGTCTATTGCGTGCGATCCGCAGGAAATCAGCTTTTAATCTGCGAAACTCAGCATCCGTGGCTCTAAGTTCTGCTGCATTTTCATCACTCATCGGGTAGTACAAATCTTTGTGACGAGCCCCTTGTCCGTCGAGGGGTGATGACACGAAACCTTCACTGTCGCCTCTCGTGGCCATTTTGAAAAGTTATTTGTTGAAATTAGTTTAAATAGTGGAACGTCTGAGTTGCTGACCTATTGGCTACTTTGCAATTTCAGACGGGTATTGAAATGGTATGCATGTAAAACATACCAACTAGTTTCATCGCCGCACTCTGCGTGGGAAACCGTGTGCTAAGCTGTCTAGCTTGAGAAAAGTCTAGATGTGAGATGTGAGATTTTGTTTATGAAGATTGTCCATGTAGATTCGCAGATAGTAGAGTGCAGGGGTTGCTGAAATGACTGAAAAGTCTTTATGCAGAAATGTACGTGTGGAAATGTTTACAGTATGACATTAAACATTTTATTCGTGGTGATTGTAGGTCATTAATTGCATGCAAAACAAATGCCAGAATAAATGCTAAATTGCTATTCTAAACTATATGTTTATAATATTTGGTTATTCGACCAGTGTTGAAAAAAAAAAAATTCCAACACAAGTCGAAAAACATACAATGTATCAAAGTAGTCGCTGTAGTTCAACTGTCAAGTCTCAATTTAGATTTAATAAGAAATAATTAAATCATGCCCATTCCGAGAGAATTTCATTCTCATTAAAAATAGGCTGAATGCGTCTCATGCGTGTACAGTTTGTCTTAGTTTATAGAATCACTTATTGAAATTTATACTGACAGATGTCTATAAAGACTGCTTAAATAATTCTATTGCTGAATATTTCCCGTAATGAACATCCCCTTTTTTTTTTTCAAATGTTCACCATGAGAATTATTCTTATCGATTTGTATCGGTGCTTGTAGTCTAGTGCCCAACGATTTGGACTGTATGCTCATATATTGTGCGGGCTGTATGCATGGCAGTACACTGTCGGTTGGAGTGTGTCTCAGCTACCGTGCACTGTGCACGCGGTGTGCTTGTGATCGATTGGCGCGCCGCACCAGCTCAGAGCTCATTAACAAGAAAAGGTAGACTACTGATTTGTCATTCACAAAAAAATCGCCCAAGGTGCGACCTGATTTGCAATATTTAGTAATACAATTAAAATCAATCTCTCTTTCCTGGCTGAGAAAGATATTTTGTAAAAATGTATTCTAGTCTTTTTTTATTTCCAGACGCCGTGTAGGTCTATGTGGCCTTCACATGTGAGCGCCATTGACCGTTCGTGTCGCTAATTCAAAATGGCGGCCTAATTTATGCTAATTATGCCGATCTGAGCAGATGGGGTGATACCGCAATGCATGACGGGTGGGCGGGAACACGTGAGGCTATCTCGCAGCCAATTGAGCTAAATGAGGGTCACTGGCTACCAAAATGGCGGCCACTTACCGATTCACATTATAATAACACTGCTACCACTGAAATAAAAGTTATGATTACAGTCATAAAATATCGACCTACAGTCCTAACAATGATGTGTTTATAGACCAAATAGGACCTTTTATTCACATATATTTGAGGCGAACAGTTTTAAGTGGATCTAATCCTATTTAAAAGCTGTCTGAATCAAGGCATAATTTCGATCCGTAGAAAAATTTTGCGTAACCATTAAAAATTATGGCGGGTATTCTCATGAAAACCGCGTCACCCGAATGAGGTGTTTAATATACTAAAATTTCAAAATATCATCCTCTCAGTCGCCGACAGTGGCGTAATTGAAAGAATAACATTGAAATATGGTATAATTTATGAAAGTAGACTATTCCATCTAATATGAATTTGTCTAGGTCTAGGCTGGATGTCTGCGAGATCTGCCATCTTGAAAATGTTGAAACCACGTGGGTTTCTGGAAAAATCTATCAAATTTTTCGCTGTTTTAACGCGAAAACCTCTGCTCAGATAACCTTTCTAGCTAACATCACTGGCATATTAGTATTTTTGACCTACGATTACCACGTACCTTGCAAAAAGTGAAGTTTCATTTCTTGAAAAATCCCCTATTTAAAAAAAACCCCTATCCTTTCTGGCTCAAAATCGATGGTTTTTTGTTGCTCAGTGAAAACAATATGCGTGAATGAAGCTGCGATTAAGTTCAACGTCGATCGTGTTGCCGACATGAATATGTTGAAGGTTTACGTCCCACCATCTTCCATTAACTCCTCCGTCAGGACGACGGGATTAAATAATGCTCATTAAATAATTCTTCAGTTATTTCTCACTTTATTGAAGTCTAGACATTCATATAACACACAGTTCCCAAGCGGAGCGCGGCGATCGGTGCCACGCGGCTAGGCCCCTGAGCTCTTGACGGTATGTCCGCTCGCTTCAGTGACTTTGAGTTAACTGACTGGTGCGCCTCGTTACACGCGCGTTCGTCGTGGCGTGGTCTAGTCAGAACGAGGCTTGGCGGTCCCCGTCAAACGTCAATGATCGGGAAAAGCTGAGCAGTTACGGACGGTAAGACGCTAACCCCAGAGATAAACAACGTATGAGAGGGCCGTGTCCTTGAGTATGATACATATACCTGATGACATTGTGAAGTCACCCTGCAGGGAATCACAAACATCAAAGAGCATGATACCCAGATTTGGTTCCTAGAACCATGTTTGTCTATATATACCTGTGTTGCATGGTAGGCTACACCTGACATCTTGGAAATGCTTACCAAGCTATGGATCGATTTGTGTTATAAGACATTTTATGCCTGGAGCGTTTACTAATTTATACATATAATGCCACTATATATTACTTATTTTTAGATTCCTCGGCAATGAGCATTAGTAATATTATAAATATGATGTAATCATTTGATAGAACTAGTTTTGACAAACACCACGCCAAAGTACTATTTTTCAAAAGCAGCTTGGGAATGAGAGGAAATGTTGATTTGAAAACTTCATCTATAGGCCATTTTTTTCCAGCATTGGTCTATCTCATTCGAACTACCAAATGTATTTCCACATGCGAGATGAAACAAGAAGTTGATCTATTACTGGTACATTTTATGTTGAAATCACATGCTCAATGCATACTTTATAGTTGAGTTTTGTTCCCTGTTATTGAAAGACCAGGTCAGTGGTGGTTCCAATGGGGAGGGGTTTATGTGCTTTAATCCCCCCTCCTTGACAGAAATCC
Source organism: Flabesymbios commensalis (assembly GCA_964017125.1). Lineage (NCBI taxonomy): Eukaryota > Metazoa > Annelida > Polychaeta > Terebellida > Flabelligeridae > Flabesymbios > Flabesymbios commensalis. The sequence goes on from OZ024915.1 coordinate 28,184,559, forward strand.
ATAGAGGTTTCTTATGACCTGGTGACACACTAAGGGATAAACAGTGACCAATATGCCTTAGATTGCAGGATAAAGTATTTGAAAGTCACAAATTTCCCACGGGGGCATGCCTCTGCCGGACCCCCTACTGTATCAGTGTTCAACCGGGGTGAATATACAATTCAGGGTCATTTGGTGTCTTTTGGCTATTCTGAACGAGTTTATGTATTGTGTGGGGCCGATTATTGTTTCAATGTTGTCCTATGGGCAATACGATAAACTGAGAAAAATAAATAATTCAATATCTCTAACAAATATTTTTTTATTCAACATGCAATGTGCCAAAACACACGAATTTGTACACAAATGCAATGTCTCCCAATATCTAACACCTGAAACATAGACTGTCTTAACATGGAGGATCTCTTGGAAATAACTTAACCCCGAGTTATTTTGTAGCGCAATTGTTATGTACAATGTCTGTTTTATTCATAAACAGACATGAACTCAATATAAAAAGTTGCCAAGGATATATTTAATAAGGCTTTTTATTTGTCTCACGCAAACCGCTCAACTCAGCAACGCCAGTGTTATCTAAACTCCTCAAATAATAACAATTAGTTAAATTAATGAATCAAATTTACCCTCAATATATTGGCATGTATGTATTGTACAATGGACTTCGAAATACATTTTCACATTAGGCTTATTATGTTCCCATTTCTTTTTTGTCTTTATAATGATGAACCAGTTTTTTTTCAAAAAATGGGGCTGAAGTGTTGAGAGATCTCGTAGATGCGCTTAAAACATGACTTTTACATCCAATTATCGTGTTTTGTCAACTCAGAAACAATAATGTCAACTCAGCAACTACATAATTTCACAATAAAATCTATGTTCTTTCTTAGCAATTTTATTTTCAAAACGTGTTATAAATACTAACATATCACTAAACTATCATACAAAGCAATTTATGATCTTTAAGGTTCAAAAATGATCAAATATATATATATATAATTCGTTGCTGAGTTGACATTTTATTTTATTTACCCCCCTTCCCTGTCTGTGTAAAGCTAGATCCGCCCTGGGCCTACGTGCATGCCCATATGTATGTTTCGATACCACTCAATAATGACCTTAACCCGTTTGTGACGAGCCCCGGAGATCTCCGTGATTTAGGGAGTCCATTCTGATACGCATGAGATAACTATGACGTCATAAAATAATCTCGTTTCAGACTCAGTGCAGTAGCATAATAATCTCGTGTTCAATGGGTTAATATTAGCAAAATTATCTGTCAAAACCCGCACATTCCTATTTTGCTCAGCTTGTGTTTTTTTGGGGGGCGATATAGTTATTTCTAACAAAGGAGTGAACAAACATCTAGGTTTAATTAAGCCCCACCAAAGGCCAGTAAATGGTTGACATTTCTGAGGAATGCATGTATGAAGATGTCAAATATAACGTTTGATGTCGCTAGGTCAAAAAGTTGCGTTTTTAAAAAGTGCTCAGAAAAAAAATATATTCACGATTATATTCGTGATCAAGGCTTAAAGGTATACGTCGGAATAATGTTGGCCCAGCGTCACAGACGGTGGCCCAGAATTATATCAGCATTGGGCCAATATATAGTGTTTTCTGGGTAGTGGCTTTTCTGGCGACGGGAGGAGCAATGCGGTACGATCACCCGATGCTGTTTCAATGTCGGGCCAGCATCAAAAAGGTTGGGCCAACATTGAAACAGTAGTGGGTAAATGACACGTGTCCGCTTGGTGTGCTGCCGCTAAGTATACAGCAGACCCAGTGTTGGAGTAGTGCTGGGCCAGCGTCGTAGACAATTTGTCGGCTTTGAACCAGCAAGGGGCTGCGATACTGGCCCAACTTTGAACCGAAACTGGTGGGTAGGCCTACATCATGTGTATTATATAGACACATGCAGCAGGACTCACTCGTAAGTATTGAATGAATGTTGGCCAGCACCTGTAATATGGTGGTGGAATGAATAAATGTTGAAGAGATATATTTTAACTTGTCTCCTTGGTTCTTTCCTTAATTACATCCTGTACATTTAGGATTCTGGCCCATGAGGAAGACCAATACAGTTATGTTACAAAATATTAGGCGAGTGGACCTGCTCTTATACTAATGTTATACAGACCCTAATACAAGTTTAAAAAACGTTAGGGAAACAGCATAATCCCATTATATAGGGACCTTAGCCATATTAATCTAACAGAGAAAGAACTCTGGCCTGGTCAATCTTTCAAATATATTAGAGGAAAAAAAACATATCGATGGTGGAAGTGCAATACCACTTATCTAACAGATAGATGGTGAAAATGCAAAAACCTTCTATCTTTTAGATAGATGGCGGAAGCGCAAAACCACCTATCTGAAAAAATGAAGTTTTCAGTAAATCGATAATTTGGATAATTTTAACTATTCGTGGCGATTGTTTACCAAAATGGCTATGTACATTAATAATTATTATTTGCTCCTTTTAAAAAAATGTATTGACAAAACAAAATAAATGACACATTAATAAGATCAAATGGTTGTTTTTCACTTTCAATTTTCTGAATTTAATTGAGAGTTAGGAGGTTTTGCAGTTCACGTAAAATTTCATTTCTAAACAATCAATAATCTGATCAACACAAAACCATCATTGTCTTAATCTCTGTTGACACTAATACAAGTAGAACACGGATTTCCCCATTGGCAGGAGTATGGAGGCGGCGGGAAAAGTCTAAGCTAGTCTAAGATAATAAATTTACTTTGCAGGGGTGGAGATGGAAATAAAAACTCCAGAGTCAATTTTGGAGTACACCTCGGTAGCCCTGCATCACACCCAGCTCTCAGTAGCTCTCCATCACACCCAGCTCTCCATCACACCCAGCTCTCAGTAGCTCTCCATCACACCCAGCTCCCCATCACACCCAGCTCCCAGTAGCTCACTATCATACCAAGCTCTTCATCACACCCAGCTCCCAGTAGCTCACCATCACACCCAGCTCTCCATCACACCCAGCTCTCAGAGTCAATTTTGGAGTACACCTGAGTAGCCCTGCATCACACCTAGCTCTCAGTAGCTCTCCATCACACCCATCTCCCAGTAGCTCACCATCATACTAAACTCTCCATCACACCCAGCTCCCAGTAGCTCACTATCACACCGAGCTCTCCATCACACCCAGCTCTCAGTAGATCATCATCATCACAGCCAACTCTCCATCACACCCAGCTCTCAGTAGCTCTCCATCACACCCGGCTCTCCATCTCACTCATCTCTCAGTAGCTCATCATCACAGCAACTCTCCATCACACCCAGCTCTCAGTAGCATCACACCCGGCTGTCCATCTCACCCATCTCTCAGTAGCTCTCCATCACACCCAGCTCTTTATCACACCCAGCTCTCAGTAGCTCTCCATCACACCCAGCTCTCCACCACTCCCAGCTCTCAGTAACTCTCCATCACATCCAGATCTTAGTAGCTCTCCATCGCACCAATCTCTCTGAGCTCTCAGTATCTCTCAATATGTTATAAGGGTCAGTATCTCTTAATCACACCCAGCTCTCCAGCACACCCAGCTCTCCATCACACCCAGTTCTCAGTAGATATCCATCACACACATATACTTATCACACCCAGCTCTCCAGCACACCCATCTCTCCATCACACCCAGCTATCAATAGCTCACCATCACACCCATATCTCCATCACACCCAGCCCTCAGTAGCTCCCTATCACAACCAGCTCTCCATCACACCCAGCTGTCCATGACGTCCAGCTTTCAATAGCTCACCATCACACCCAACTCTCTATCACACACAGCTCTCAGTAGCTCTCAGTAGCTCACACTAACTCCCCATCACACCCAGCTCTCCATCACACCCAGCTCTCAGTATATCTCCATCGCACCCAGCTCTCCATCTCACCCAGATATCCATCACACCCGGTCCTCAGTATCTGACCATCACACCCAGCTCTCAGAAGCTCTCCATCACACCTAGCCCTTAGTATACCTGCATCACACCCAGCTCTCAGTAGCTCTCGATCACACCCAGCTCTTAGTATCTCACCATCAAACCCAGCTAAATGTTTGATATAAACGCAGGCTCACCACTTTCAGCATCTTTTACTTGACAGTTTAGAGGTTTTGCGCTGTCAAATTTCGAACCCAAAATTATACGTCATCATAAGCCGGCAGTTGCTAGTGAACGATCAGTCCCACTGCCTGATGCTCCGATTCATCAATAAACTTATTTCCTGAGCAAGACAATAGACTATGATGCTCAAGCGAAATCTTCTTCCACCGGCTGTTTTTTAATCTAAATCAGCAACAGTATTTTACAATTTAATGATCAGTTGAGTTGCTCGATCAGCACTATATCCCCCACCTGATATTCCACATATATACAAAGGTCAATAATTATTCAAGTCAATATCAAATATTGCATTATGCCTTGAAAGACACTATTAGTACAAGAAAAAAGATATTGGTGGGACATATTTATTTTTAACTATTTTCGTATCACGGCCATTTTGAATTTTGCCTATTACTAAAATTACTCAACAGTTACAATATGGCACTCATCGGATTTAGAATCAGCATGGTCAAATTGTATAAGAACAGCCACAAAAAAAACAAAACAATTGTCAGTGACAAAATACATTACACTGGCTTGGACTTTAACATAGGTCTTCGCATGAAGCGGAAAGAGCTAACTAAGACATTTATGCTGATTTAAAAAAATGGAAAAACCCTTTGATCTACATGGTTTATACACAATTATTTCAGTGCTTTAAGGGCTAACTATACCCAAATACTGTATATCATCATATTGTTATCCACAGATCACAGAGAATGAATATTATTTAATATTAGAAAAAAAAACAATTGTAAATAATCTCAAACTTTACGTCCAAATATGCGTTTCTAGACATCAGAAATTTTAGACTAGTTATGTTTAACTTGACATTGCATCACTATAAGTGAAAAACTACAACTGTCATCGACCTCATACCGGTTTTTATAATGTTCATAGCATTCGCTCTCTTTACATATACATGTATATAGATACGACTATAAAATTAATGTCATGCTCTCAATCCAAGGGTCATATGCGGGTATAGTCTGTCTATCTATACAGCCATCTCTATTCGCCATCGCCGTGAGCAATGTGCAGTAATTAGGCTACATTTAAAACTGACCGATACAGCAGCAAGTGGGAAAACCAGATCACGTACTATAACCGTGCACATCTCATTAAATAATATATATTCTATTTTATCGCCTCACGCTCTTAATGATCAAGGTGAGTTGATTTATTTTTGCTATCGTTTATAAAACACTATAGGATGTGTCTGCTGTTTGTCATATTTATTCTTTACGATATTCAAATCCCGACCGCGGTTATTGATTGAATTGGTTGAATAACTTGATAGGCCATGGTTTGAATTCCATATTTGAATTCTTGAGACATTTTCCCTATAGACACAACTGACATTTGGACCTGAAAACATAAATAAAACCCTCCGGGCTCTCGGACTATGATCCGAGGAACATACAAACAAACAAACAAACAAACAAACAAACAAACAAACAAACAAACAAACAAACAAACAAACAAACAAACAAACAAACAAACAAACAAACAAACAAACAAACAAACAAACAAACAAACAAACAAACAAACAAACAAACAAACAAACACAGTTGTGGTAGACCCTTTGGGAAAAAAAACATTAAATTTTGTATATGTATATTTTTTACAAATATAAATATTTTCCGTCATTCGAAGCTGGAAGCTGCGACAACAATTCCAGCTTTAAATGCATTAAATATAGAAACAAACATTTCAGTAGGACAAGGGTTAACCATATTAACTCTGTTGCCTCCTAATCACGACAGCAATCTGTTTTGTGAGCCGATTAACCCTTTAACCGCCGATGCCGCATATGCTCGGGTTTTCTTTTTTTATTAGCACTTTAAGTACCACATTTTGAATATGTTAAAGATAAAATGTGACATCAACCAGCAAGATTTCAAAAGAGTTGACCTCCATTTTGTCAAGTCTGAATAATTTCCACTCACTTGGATCGCGTCAGCCAGACACAACTTCAAGTAAAATAATCAAAATGAACAACAAAACAAACGATTCAAGATGGTGAAAGAAAACGACTTAAGAAAATGTAATTATTGGAAATATCCATAGGCCTATCTGGCCTATATTTTCTGAACCCAGATGTGTGTATGCTTAAAAATAAGTGCTATTTTTTTTTAAAAATATCCTGTAATTGTTTTACGAAAACAAATTGAAGCCTTACATGAAGATATTTGTACTTAGCTTGGACTGAATTCTGAAGCATGTCTTTTATTCTCTGAATTTTCGTGTATCATTTGTTATCCACTTGTTTTTACATAATTTGTGTGTGCTGAATTCGAATCTGTCAGATAACATTCTATATCTGGTGACCTACACCTTCAAACTAGCAAAACACAAAAGGACTGCCAAAATGTAAAGAAACCCCCATATTTTCTATGTTTTTCGCACAAGAAAGTACAATTGATGATTTCTGCAAGGTTTTTATTATATATTATTTTCTCTTGTGTCTTCGGAAAGAAATAACCTTTATTTGACCTTTAAATACAAGATGTCCGTTGTTTTGTTATATATTTACTGTTACTATAAGTATACAGCTAAACATGTTGACGATAGCATGAATTATTTGTGTTTTGGTGGACCAGAAATACAAGTTACTGACGAGTAAATTTAAATGATAAAATCCAAAATGGCCGCGAAATTCACTTTCATATGAACAAGAAACAAAATGACTATCAAAATGCAAATTAAACATCTTTTTTATTTGTGGCTCGAAATTGCTCAACTTTTTTCATTTTGTATGACTTGAAGGCAAAAAAAATAGTCTTGGTGTTTATTGTTTATCGTCTAATCTATAGTTTACTGTAAAATCCAAGATGGACGCAATTTTACATATTTACTATAAAAATAATGAAATCATTTTAAATACTAAGCAAATCAGAGCATGCTAGAATATACTGTAATTAAATACAGTTTCGAACAAGCAAACAAGCAAAGAAGCAAGCAAAGAAGCAAGCAAAGAAGCAAGCAAAGAAGCAAAGAAGCAAAGAAGCAAAGAAGCAAAGAAGCAAAGAAGCAAACAAACAAACAAACAAACAAACAAACAAACAAACAAACAAACAAACAAACAAACAAACAAACAAACAAACAAACAAATAAACAAACAAACAAACAAACAAACAAACAGTTGTGGTAGACCTCTCGGGAATAAACCATTCAATTTTTTAGATGTATATTTTAATAAATATAAATATTTCCCATCATTCGAAGCTGGAAATTGCGATAACAATTCCAGCTTTAATATAGCTGAAATATAGAAGCAAACATTTCAGCAGGACAACGGTTAACCATGTACACTCTTTTCCCCCCTAATCACGACAGCAATCATTTTAAATGTTTTATGAGCCGAATAACCCTTTAACCGCCGGTGCCTATTTTATTCGGTTTTTTCATTTTTTATTAGTACTTTAAGTACCCCATTTTTAATAATTTTGTTAAAGATAAAATGTGACATCAACCAGCAAGATTTGAAAAGAATGAACCTCCATTTTGTCAAATCCGAATAATTTTCACTCACTTGAAGTTGTGGATCGCGTCAGAGAGACACAACTTAGCAGTACAATGGTTGAAAACCTAGCGACTTTGTATGATTATATCCATCAATGTCATTATTCATTTATAATTATTAGCTATAGCTATGTTATGTTATATGTTACGACATAATAACATGTACCTTACCTTGTAACTGCTAGTAATGTTGGTGATATTTAGTCTTTGTAATATAATGCATGTCTTTTATTTTCGTGTATAATTTTTTATCCACTTGTTTTTACATAATTTGTGTGTGCTGAATTCGAATCTGTCAGATAACATTCTATATTTGGTGACATGCACCTTCAAACTAGCAAAACACAAGAGGGCTGCCAAAATGTAAAGAAACCCCCATATTTTCTATGTTTTTTTCGCACAAGAAAGCACAATGGATGATTTCTGCAAGGTTTTTATTATATATTATTTTCTCTAGTGTCTTTGAAAAGAAATAACCTTTATTTGACCTTTAAATACAAGATGTCCGTTGTTTTGTTATATATTTACTGTTACTATATACAGCTAAAAATGTTGACGATAGTATGATTTATTTGTGTTTTAGTGGACCAGAAATAAAAGTAAATTTAAATGATTAAATCCAAAATGGCCGCGAAATTCACCTTCATGGGTGAATATACAATTTAAGGGGTCTTTCAATCTATATTTTTGAAAAAAAATAAGTCGCTCCAAATTATATATACTAGGGTCAGATATTGAGGGTAGGGTCTATGTGATACACATTTAAAATTTCAGAGCTTAATCTCGAACAGATTTAAAAAAATGTGTTTTTGTGAAGGACCGTAAAAATAAAATGTCAACTCAGCAACGAATTATATATATTTATTTGATCGTTTTCAAATTTTAAAGATCATAAATTGCTTTGTATGATAGTTTAGTGATATGTTGATATTTATAACACTTTTTTAAATAAAAATTGCTAAGACAGAACAGTGATTTTATTGTGAAAATATATAGTTGCTGAGTTGACATTATCGTTTATGAGTTGACAAAGCACGATAATTGCACGTAAAAATCATGTTTTAAGCGCATCTACGAGATCTCGAAACACTTGAGCCCCATTTTCTGAAAAAAAATTGGTTCATCATTATAAAGACAAAAAAGAAATGGGATCATAACAAGCCTAATTTGAAAATGTATTTCGAAGGCCATTGTACAATACATACATGCCAATAAAAAGAGGGTAAATTTGATTTAGAAATTTAACTAGGTGTTATTTGTAGTTTTTTTTATGTAAACAACTTCTAAAATACTCTCTCACTCTAAATCAATTAAAAGCACCTTCTTTTTAACTGAATTTTACATTGACGGAGTTAAAATTTCAGTTTCAATTACAAAAAGGGGGACAGAAAGCAGAATTCAGTAAACTCAGCAACGTTTTTGTTTTCAACTCAGAAACATTTTTTTATTGTTGTAAAAATGTATACATAAGCGAAAACTCTCTCAGTCTAAATTAATTAAAAACATATTTTTTAGTTGCATTTCCCATCTATAGAGTTACGTTTGTAATCTTAATTACATTAGTGAGACAGAAAGCTAAATTTGGTCAACTCAGCAACGTTTCTGAGTTGAGTGATCAACTCATAAACGTTGCTGAGTTGATCGAAATAATAATGTTGCTGAGTTGAATACGGACAACATAAAACGATCTTTAATGTATTTAAAATAGATGTATCATTGCCCACCGATCCGGTACGGGGATGGCCATCATTATCAAGCACTTTGTTCAGTTTAACATGTTTTCAATGATTTTTTTCTAAATTATTAGCGTTTCTGAGTTGACACAGAAATTGAATACGCTTCAGGGGTGATTGTTTTGGTTATAAAATAGCAGTTCAGATTGAATGTTTACAAATATTTCACCTACCTCAAAATATTGGGACTTTGCAGCTGTCTCTGCATATATAAAAGTAATTGAATGGTATCACACCACAATTTGAGGAGTTTAGATAACACTGGCGTTGCTGAGTTGACCGGTTTTCGAGAGACAGCTAAAAAGCCTCAGTAAATGTATCCTTGGCACCTTTTTATATTGAGTTCGTGTCTGTATATGAATAAATTCCGCTGAAACTAACAATTGCGCTACAAAATAACTCGGGGTAAAGTTATTTCCAAGAGATCTTTCATGTTAGAACAGTCTATGTTTCAGGTGTTAGATATTGGGAGACATTGCATTTGTGTACAAATTCGTGTATTTTAGCACATTGCATGTTGAATTAAAAAAAATTGAATATTGAATTATTTTTTTTTCTCAGTTTATTGAATTGCCCATAGGACAATATTAAAAAAAATCGGACCCACACAATGCATAAATTCGCTCAGAATAGCCAAAAGACACTAAATGACCCTTAAATTGTATATTCACCCTCATATGAACAAGAAACAAAATGACTATCAAAATGCAAATTAAACAACTTTTTTATTTTTGGCTCGAAACTGCTCAACTACTTTCAATTTGTATGACTTGGAGGCAAAAAAAAAAATTTTGGTGTTTATTGTTTATCGTCTGATCTATAGTTTATTGTAAAATCCAAGATGGACGCAATTTTACATATTTACTATAAAAATAATGAAATCATTCTAAATACTAAGCAAATCAGAGCATGCTAGAATATACTGTGATTAAATACAGTTTCGAATGCCTTGCAACCTAATCTGCCGTATTACGTAGTCTATGTTTCAGTTTTCCATTAAACAAATGTTGTTTATGATTATTATAGTTCACATGCATAAAAACAGCTTTTATTTGTGTGTTGGCGGTAACCATTTTGAACTTGAAGGTCAAAAATAGGTCATTTTGAACGAAACACATGAGTCATAAATTAATCAAATCTAAATCATACAGAATGTAGAAATCGTGCAATAATATGTAACAAAAATATAGAACAGATACAGTGGTTTACGGTTTACGGCTGATCATTATCAATTTTATCTTGTCTGGAAAGCGTGGTAGACCCCTATATGTAGCAATTAATAACCTCAATAATTATAAAGAATGATCGTTAGTGGCTAATAGGTTTTTAAATGTTCCTCTTGTTGGACTGTCATACTGTCAGTGTGAATTGCTTAATCTGAGATCGTGATATACAACACACTGTGGTGAAAAATGCAGTTAGCGCTCAATTAAATAATTAAATTTTTCACTCAAGTTGTGTCTCGCTTCTGTGACACCATTTTAAGTGAGTGAAAATTGCTCAGATCTGCTAAATTTGAGATCAAACACCTGCAAATCTTGATGTTAAATACTCATTTTATTCCCAACAACAAGTGATTTGATCGAATAAAAAAAATAAAAACAACTATAGTCATACTTAGCGCTTGAAGGGTTACACGCCTTCTCTCGATATATATAAAGAGGACCTACGTAGGATTTGTCTATTGACCTTTGTGCTACTGGAACCATATAGGCCTATACGTTTTCAAGCGAATATCAACGCAAATATAATATGAGTCAGCCAGATACTGCAAACCTCCGCAGTAATTAATGATCATAAACTGGAACTTGGATCCCCATCCCCATAGTTTAATGGATTGGTTCTTGGCCCGAGACACACCTCTGGTAAAATTTCCATGCAAGTTAGTACGATCCGGATCGTAAATCCGGATCATGGATCCGGATAAAAATTCGGATCATCCCCGAAATCTCATCGATTGCTGGTCATTGCTCTTTGGCCCGACATCTCTGGTACAAAAATCATGCAAATCCATTCAGTACTTGTTAAGTTATTCGAAGAACAAACAAACAAACAAACAAACAAACAAACAAACAAACAAACAAACAAACAAACAAACAAACAAACAAACAAACAAACAAACAAACAGACAGACAGACAGACAGACAGCCAGACAGGCAGGCAGGCAGGCAGGCAGGCAGGCAGGCAGGCAGGCAGGCAGGCAGGCAGGCAGGCAGGCAGGCAGGCAGGCAGGCAGGCAGGCAGGCAGGCAGGCAGGCAGGCAGGCAGGCAGGCAGGCAGGCAGGCAGGCAGGCAGGCAGGCAGGCAGGCAGGCAGGCAGGCAGGCAGGCAGGCAGGCAGGCAGGCAGGCAGGCAGGCAGACAGACAGACAGACAGACAGACAGACAGACAGACAGACAGACAGACAGACAGACAGACAGACAGACAGACAGACAGACAGACAGACAGACAGACAGACAGACAGACAGACAGACAGACAGACAGTCAGACAAACAAACAAACAAACAAACGAACGAACGAACGAACGAACGAACGAACGAACGAACGAAAACAAACAGACAGACAAACAAACAAACAAACAAACAAACAAACAAACAAACAAACAAACAAACAAACAAACAAACAAACAAACAAACAGACAAACAAACAAACAAACACATATTAACAAACACAGTTGTGGTAGACCTTTCGGGAAAAAAACCATTCAATTTTTTATAAGTATATTTTTTACAAATATAAATATTTTCCGTCATTCGAAGCTGGAAGCTGCGACAACAATTCCAGCTTTAAATGCATGAAATATAGAAGCAAACATTTCAGTAGGACAAGGGTTAACCATATTAACTCTTTTGCCTCCTAATCACGACAGCAATCTGTTTTATGAGCCGATTAACCCTTTAACCGCCGATGCCGCTTATGTTCGGTTTTTCATTTTTTTATTAGCACTTTAAGTACCACATTTTAAATATGTTAAAGATAAAATGGATGGCATCATGCACAAGTTGGCTAGCCCACATTTTGACGATTCTGAGAAAAAATCGCGCAGCAACATGAAGTACAGGATAAAACGAATAAATACAAATTAACACAAAAAGGTAACAAAATCAGTGACCAAATGGTTTAACTCTCAATGTGAAACTCGTATATTGATCAAGTTGTTGCTATCAATAACAGATATTTTTACTGTTTTTTTTAATGCGGGTTAGCCCACTTGTGCATGATGCCATCCAAATGTGACATCAACCAGCAAGATTTGAAAAGAGTTGACCTCCATTTTGTCAAATCTGAATAATTTTCACTTATTTGAAGTTGTGGATCGCGCCAGCGAGACCCAACTTTAAGCGCCTGAAAAGTCAAATTGAATAATTTGTCGGTTAAAGGGTTAAGCGACTGTTATTGTGAATGAAATGACTGTTTAGACATCAACATTTGTAAATGTTTGGTCTCAAAATAAACAAATATGAGTAATTTTCAACCACTGGAGGTGGTGGATCGAGGTAGCGAGACACAACCTCAGGTGGTTGAAAATGTAAATAAATTAACTCAGCAGTACAAGGGTTGGAAACCTAGCGATTTTGTATGATTATATCCATTAATGTCATTATTCATTTTGCTTATATCATATATTAGCTAAAGCTATGTTACGCTATATGTTAAAACATAATAACAAGTACCTTACCTTGTAAGTGCTGGTAATGTTGGTGATATATCACATCGAAGCAGGTTATGGCGTAGCAAGGGTGTTTCTGCCACGTTGTAAAGGTTCAGAGACACCTTTGCATTTCCAAGGAGAATATATTATTATATTACATATTTTTAGTTGTATTACACCGAACACCGAATGTATTATAGGGCCTATGTAAGGCTCAATATTTTTAGGCGAGATGACGATAGGCTACAACCACCCACCGTTCACCCTCTCCACATCTCACCCACACCAACATTTTTTAAACCTTGATATGTCTATGTTAACAGCAAAAAAAATAGGGATGAACTTTATATTTTGACCCCTCATAGGGGGGTACCCCCAAACATGTCTAAAATTAGAGGGTAGGGTTACGCAAACGTCTGCCGTTGATGTTTTGATTAACCAATCTGCACTGGCAATATACCATATCACAGTTTAAAAATTATTAAATTCCCGTTCTTATAATATGTCACATTGCAGTAGAGTAAGTAGTTGTCTGTCAACATACGCTTAAGCATGATTTTTTATTATAAAATAATCAAAATGAACAACAAAACAAACGATTGAAGATGGTGAAAGAAAACGACTTAAGAAAATGTGATTATTGAACATATCCATAGGCCTATCTGTCCTATGTTTTCTGAACCCAGATGTGTGTATGCTTAAAAATGAATGTTATAAATATTTATAAATGTCCTATATTTTTGTTTATCAAAATGTACTGAAGCCTTACATGGAGATATTTGTATTTAGCTTGGGCTGAAAACTGAAACATAATTTTTTTCTTAGTATTTTTGTGTATAATTTTTTATCCACTTGTTTTTACATAATTTGTGTGTGCTGAATTCGAATCTGTCGGATAACATTCTATATTTGATGACCTTCGCCTTCAAATTAGCAAAACACAGAATCGCTGCCAAAATGTAAAGAAACCCCTGTATTTGTATATTTTTTTTGCCCAAGAAAGCACAATTGGTGATTTCTGTAAGGTTTTTATTATATATTTTTGTAGTGTCTTTGGAAAGAAATAACCTTTATTTGATCTTTAAATACAAGATGTCCATCGTTTTTTTTATATTTTCACTGATACTATAAGTATACCGCTAAAAATGTTGACGATAGCATGATTTATTTATGTTAACTTAGTGGACCAGAAATAAAAGTTACTAACGAGTAAATTTGAATGAAAAAATACAAAATGGCCGCGAAATTCACCTTCATATGGACAAGAAACAAAATGACTATCAAAATGTAAATTAAACACCTTTTATTATTTGTGGTTCAATTTTTTTTTATTGTCTCATCTATAGTTTTTCGTAAAATCCAAGATGGACGCCATTTTACATATGTACTATAAAAATAATGAAGTCATTTTAAATACTAAGCAAATCAAAGCATGCATGTTAGAATATACTGTGATTAAATACAGTTTCGAATGCCTTGCAACCTAATCTGCCGTATTACGTAGTTTTTTAGTTTTCCACCAAACAAATGTTGTATATGATATTATAGTTCACGTGCGTAAAAACAGTTTTTATTTGTGTGTTCGTAATCATTTTGAACTTGAAGGTCAAATAAGGTCATTTTGATCAAAAAACATGAGACATAAATTTTTCAACTTTAAATCATGCAGAAACCAGAAATCGTGCAATAATAAGTAACAAAAATATAGAACAGATGAGGTTTTGGCGGCCATCTTTTGTTTTGCTTATTTGAAGGTGAATGACACCAAAGATAGAATGCTAAGCGCCATATTCGAATTCAGCACACACAAAGTTCAATGTTTTATATTTCAGTCCAGGCTAAATACACACATTTTCAAAAAATGGCTACGATATTTTCTCATTTAAATATATATGCCATGTACAAATCTAAATAATACTCATTTTTAAGCTAAAACACATCTGGGTTCAGAAAACATAAGCTAAATATACATATGGCCGATAATTATGTCTTAATTAGTTGTTTCCATTGATCATGCCAACTACCTTGTTTTGTTGTCGATTTTGATTACTTTGTGGGGACTGCATCGGTTTCGTTCGCCAGGGGTCGGCATCTGACGAGAAGCTGCGCCCCCTGGCGGGTGCTGCCGCCGCTAAGCCACGAGGCCAAGCTCGCTTCACTCATTCACTTTCAATCCGGTCAGCGGGGCAGGCAGACGTCTCTGTCTTGCCCCCGCAGCGCAAGCCACGAGGCTGCCGCCGCGTTTAACATTCCATCACTCCATCTGAGCCAGTGCACGGCGTTATGATTTATAATAAAGCATCAAGAAAATCATTCATGGAGTCAATGTCGAGTTATTTATGTACCATCGCCAAGACGGGAATTGAAATAGGCAAACTTTAAGAACTTCGACATAAGTTACTTGTCCTATTATTGGTGACCCACGACGCTAGATCGACCACGCACCTTCTACAGTCAGATTTACATTTCAAAGCAACCAAACCAACCAAAAAACCATCGATATTGAGCCAGCAAGGATAGTTTTAAAATTAGGGGATTTTTCCAAAAAATGACACATCAATTTTTGCAAGTTACGTGGTGATTGTAGGTCAAAAATAATAATATGCCAGTGAGGTTAGTTAGAAAGGTTATCTGAACCGTCATGCATTGCGGCGTCACCCCATCGGCTCAGATCGGCATAATTAGCTTGTTTATTGGGGAATAAATTTTTCCAGAATATCTTTCTCAGTGAGAAAAGAAAGACGGATTTTATTTTATTATGTGTTACTAAATATTGCAAATCAGGTCACACATTGTGTGATTTTTGTGAATGAAAAATTGGTAGTCTACTTTTCCATACAGTCACTCAGCTGCTAAATATGGTGATGAGTCCTGATCCGGTGCGGCACGCCAACCTACTATACGCACACCGCGTGCACAGCGCAAGGTAGCCGAGGCACACACCACCCGACATTGTGCATACAACCCGCACATCATAAAAGCGTACAGTCTACATCGATGGGCACTAGTCTACACGCACCGATACAAATCGAAGCGAGCGACCGATTCGGAGGTCAATAAGAATAATTCTCATGGTGAATATAAAAAAAAGGGATGTTCATTATTGGAAATATTCATCAATAGATTTATTTAAACAGTCTTTATAGACATCTGTCAGTCAAAAATGTCAACAAATGATTCTATAAATTAAGTCGAACAGTACACGCATATTAAATCTAGATTTGAGACTTGACAGTTGAACTACGGCGACTACTTCGATACATTGTGTGTTTTTCGACTTGTGTTGAATTTTTTTTTCCACACGGGTCGAATTACCAAATAATATTACCCCATAGCTTAGAATAACATTTTAGCATTTATTCTGGCATTTTTTACATGATACAATTACGACCTACAATTATCACAATTTCAATGTATTATTTGTAAAAGAATTTAATGCATCAGCACGTTTCATACAGGAGCAGACAGCTTCTGAACCGAACCTACAATCATCACATTTTCAAAGAATTTTTATACGAAATAACATGGTCTCTACAATCATCACAATTTCAATGTATTTATATACTTATGCATGATAGTTTAATGTCATAGTCAACACTGTAGCACGTTTTCTGTACAGCAGCGACTCTACTCAGCATCCCAGCAGTCTACAACCAGACCCTAGTTTCACGAACATACTTCAAGTGCTTCCTACTTTATCAACTTCATCATATTTCAAGAACTTTTTCGCTGTGCACTGTTTTTTTTTATTGAACGCGGCGGCAGGCCATAGCAGCCACATTGTGGCTGGGTGGCTGAGATTGTGAGAGATGCATCACTAGATCTACAACGTTCAATATTCGCATCAGTACTGTCACTTACTTACTGTCAGTACAACACAAGCAAAGATTGTGTGAACTGTAATAACCAGGCATGATATAAATGTATGCCGTATTAAACCCGCTCAAATATGCATATTTAGCCACATAGGCCGCGATTTGAGTGTTTCAATAATTAAAAATGTTCGTTCTATAAACTGTTTTTACGTCAAACGCTTTTGACAGACTGTCAGATTACTTATTCTGACAGGCTGGTATGGAGTACTCTGATTTCTGTGGACAGACGGAATACTGAACCTGCACGTGCTGCACAAGCATACAGGCATTCAGCACAGTCTACACCGCACACCTGTGAGCACACAGTGTAGAGCCACACAGCTCACCAGTCAGCCTGTATACAATCGCCCGTGCAGACGAAAGTGATTGAACACGGGGAATCCCCAGTTCAGCATCAACTTTTTCCTACCTACATAACCACCGATTTACAGATTTTTTTAATACAGACTTCAATAGACTACAGCCTTCAATAATGACATTCCAGATTCAAGAATCAAGAAGCAGTTATTTCATAATACCTACCTGCACAGTTATACAGTAGCCTACTAGGCTTGACGAACTCTAATCATTCATCATCCTGCATAATTTTGTCAATATTGATGGTAACTAACCAGCTAGTCGATATTGGTGCTCTGAGAGTCAGCAGCTTTCATTGTCACCAACTACAACCTGATATTGATTAATTCTTTTGAACTGAATTTCAGGTTTAATGATTTTCTATGATTCAAATTTCTGCAAACTTTTACGATATGCGCATGTGTCTGCCTTTTCCCCGCACGCTCAGGGACGAAGCAGACATATGTCTGTATTGCCTACTTTTAATAATATAATTGTTAGCCACCGTTAGTGGGCGACACTTGCGCGCATCACGCCGGTCACGTATCCGGTTATGTCATTCACGTGACACTTCATGGGACGACTAGTTCCATGTTACATCTCACCATGACACATGTTCAAACATGTATATTGCGACACATCGCAATTATCAATTTAAATCCTATAGTAAGGCACGGTTGCACGGTAGATGCACTGGGGACACCGTCAACCAGCGAGCCCGAAACAGGTACCCCATATTTAGCTTATAATGCAACCCTTGCTTCGGCTGATTACACAGTATGACGCCAGCTGTGATCGCTCACATTAAAGGCACTGCCCGTTCACGATCACTAGCCATTTTTATTCCTCGCGATAACGGGGATTTGGGTTTAAATTGCATTATAAAGCTATCGATAAACAAAACGACCTCAGACGTTGAAACGTAATTGCAGCTTCATTCAAGCATATCGTTGTCACCAAGCAACCACATAGACTAAGTCTTGTCTTATTATTTCACAAAGCAACCACACGAACGACGTTTGCTACAGTATTACTGCCTTTTTAACGATCATGCACTGCGGCTTCACATCATTATCATATTTTATCATGTGTTGAACGACATATCCAAACACCTGCTTGATTCGTGTTGCTGGTTCTCGCTATATCAGCACAAAACCTGCGGGACCAGTCACACGCATCACACTACTATTACATTGTGTCATATGTAATGAACGAATTTTTTTCAAATGTAATTTACATAAGTAATTTGCAAAGCATATTATGTAAACGATTTAAATAATTTTTGTATTAATTAAATATGAATAGGTTTGGACGACACACGTCACAGCAGCATAATTTCTGAACACTGGTGTTATGAGGATGGGAAAGGACTTGAAAATATTTTTTATGCTGCACACGTGGTGTTCACCACCCACCCACCCTGTATTTTTTGCACCCAGCTATTTTTGCAATAATGTTGTTTTTGGTGCAGTGCTCGGATGGGCCCGACGAAACCTCCGCTATACCCCCAAGTTAGCTAGGTTCACACGTTATCACCTAGCCCAGGGGTAATGTGAGGACTGCATCGGTTTCGTTCGCCAGGGGTCGACATCAGACGCCGCTAAGCCACGAGGCCAAGCACGCTTCACTCATTCACTTTCAATCCAGTCAGCGGGGCAGGCAGACGTCTCTGTCCTGCCCCCGCAGAGCAAGCCACGAGGCTGCCGCCATGTTCAACATTCCATCACTCCATCTGAGCCAGTACGCGGCGTTATGATTTATGATTTATAATAAAGCATCAAAAACATCATTCATGGAGTCAATGTCGAGTTATTTATGTACCGTCGCCCAGACGGGAATTGAAATAGGCTAACGTTAGGAACTTTCTCAGCAAATTTTAAACAGATTGACTTGAAATTTAGGCATACGTGTACGACATGGTTGAAAGTAAAAAAAAACATTTACAATAGATTAGTGGACGTTAAACTGTCATATCTAAAAAAACGGAGCAACTGAGGCTAAAAAGGAAGGACATGTCGGCTTTGAGGTCAATAACAGTAGGGCACAATTTTTCGTTGCTGTAACTCCATAGTTACAGATGATATAATTATAAAGTAAAAAACCCTGTGAATTTCCTAATACGGTTTAGTCGAAAACTGCAAGAATCAAAGATGGCTGCCCGCAGCCATATTGAAAAAAAAAATATCGACTAATTCGATAATTAAGTGTGATATGCGGAACCCATTTCTGGACCTAAAACGACACTAGTAAGATTTTGTGACCTCAAACACCATATGAAAATCAAAAAGATATCATCAGTGGTCGCACTGAAAATATAATCATTCAACTAAGGACAACATCAAGCATGTAGTACTGCTGATACCGACCATGCTGAAACTGTTCTTGTTTTGCTATGTATTTTGTACTTACGTCATTGTCCACCTGTTGATGTGTATCTGGGCCTCTTAGAAAAATCGTGCCAGTGTCGTATCCAGACTAGGACAAACGGGGGTTACAGGGCGATTATCCGGTAACAGGCGCATGGTGCACGGCGTCTGGGAACATATCCGCCAGGAAATTTTGAAAACAATACTCTAGTAAAATTGACTTGTTTTTATTGGGATGTTTGGTCTACCCTATAAGTTTTTTTATGATATCTCGGGGGGGGGGGGGGTTATAGACACACAAAAAAACGGCCTTGAGCTTTATACATATTGTCGATTTCACATGCTGTGTTCTTGTATTATATGTAATCTGAGATCTATGTATTATTGCTGAAACGGCTACCCTTAAAAAATATTCTCAAATATTATAGATAGATAGATAGATTTAGTCAGTAACCATTGATACAAAACAAAACATGATCAATAGTGATCATCAGAGAATAAGACACTAACAGTTTCCTGGTAGAATACTTATTCACACAGCGGTCGCTTCATTGTAATCCATGATGGCGATTGCAAGAAACAATTCAGTCAATAAATAATTGGTCAACATGACCTGTATCTCTATCTGTAGAGCTATGTTGTTACGTGGCAGTACGCATTATTGTGTTATCACGCCACGGGCGGGGGGGGGGAGGGTGCCAAGCGCAGATTGCAACAGTCTGGCTCAGAATGCTGCAGATGTGGGTGCTAACTTCACCTCTACTTTAAAAATGTTACAGTTTATTACTGTTTTGTTGTAGAATAAGCTGACAAGGGCAGATTTTTTAGCTGGGAAGTGTTAGTAGGCCCTATTTGTGAACAAAATTGCGCGGTCAGCTGTCTGTAGGATGTGAGCAGGCCTAATTCACCGCCTTTTATAGCAGGATACAGTCTACTGGCGTCTGCTGGCAAGATAATTCCACTTTAGGATGTTGATAAGATCTCTTGATGTTGATGTCGGTATATTCTTTCTGTAGCGAATATAACCTTTCAGGCAGCGCAACATGTGATATTCTCCAGCTTATCGATGTTTAGTCTGGTATGTGGGTCCCATACGCTTGATGCATGCTCAAAGGCTACGAGGGTCATATAGGCCATCGCCTGGATTTTCTCTGGGCAGCCTTTGAAATTCCTACTGATGAAGCCCAAGTTATGGCTGGCCTGTTGGCCTACTTTACCAAGGATGGGCCGAGAAAAACAAGTCTTCTGACAAAAGCACCCCAAAATAAGTAGTGGTTTTGACAGAGGATAAGACATGACAATTAAGCTGAAAAAGTATGGGTCCTTCCTTTTAACGGTGGATATGATGTAGCGTTTCTTCCCATTGAAAAGTAGACCCCCGGTATCGTTGAAGGGCTATAGAATCTTGCAAGCATGAAATTTCACGATAAAGCAGGCAATCGTTAAAGAACATGTTTAGCAATAGGCCCACACTGTCTTGTAAGCGACATGTTTATATCAGGAAACAATAGCAGTTAGCCCAACGTTTTTTAATTTTTGGCAATCACTTTGGTCAACCAATGAACCATTAGACCGTCTGACTGTCTGTTGTAGTATACACTTATGTTGACACAAAACGATGCAAATTAAATTGTGTCAGTATGCCTATGTAGATGTACAAATACGTGATGAAGCTATGATTACAATGAAATAATAACTCATCAGGTACGATCAAGACGCATCTCTGGTACAATGCTGGCCCAGCGCTGCAAACACATTAACCAATGATTGATGAAGCGATAATTACAATGAAGTAATAACTCATCAGGTAGGCCCTATACTAGACACTTTGCTGGTATAATGTTGGGCCAGCGTTGAAAACACTAGTAGGACAACAATATTATTTAATTTAAGCAGAGATTTAGGACCAGTGCAGACGCTCGATGAAAACTAGCCGATGCACACTCGCATCACCTGCTGATCCATATAACACTTGATTTTCCCACACTCGGTGTGAACGGAATGTCACACCTAATGTTTTTAAACACACTGGCGCCTCTGATATATTTGTCTGATCACGGGAATTGGCATAGGACCTAGGCCTATCTATAAATTTAATCAACCCCAATTCAAATGCAACTAATTATTTATTGTTTTTTTTCTTGTTCATTATTAAATAATATTTGTATGCTTAGTTATCTCAATAAAACAATATGATGTAGGGCCTATTGTATATTTTTCTAGTATTATTATAAACAGAATGCGTGAGAACACTTAATGTCTCAATGAGAATGCATCAATATACATCAGAATTAATGTTAATCAGCTCTTATATATTAAATCATCTCCCTCACCATAATGCCACCCTGCCATAATGCAATAAAATGACAAAGTCCCTATGTTGGCGTTATATCGAGGCAGTACTGTATTTATATGGCGCACATCCAGCCTAGGGCTGCTCATGGCGCGCCTTACATTATATTATCCCTGCATGGTCATTAGACCTGTTTTTTCCATGTGCCGTTTCAATTCCCCAGGGAGAATACTGCACTGCAGTCATGTGGAGCTAGTAACTTGTCGTATAACAATTGCCATACCAGTATCTTTGTCCCATCACGTAGGCCTACTCATTTACACCTGAGTAAAGTGAAGCACTTGAGGCTAAAGTGCCTTGTCCAATAACACAACATTCATACCACACTTAATGAGAGGGGAGATACATTATATTTCTCCCATTCATTCCACTTGTTCTCTGGCTTTCAACCAGTGAACATCTTACCAACCCGTGGGGGCTCTGGTAAATCCGAGTTTTGACGGGCTGTCAAAATACGAAATTGGCATAAAGCTATACATTGCAATATACGCAATCTGATCAGGGATTATCAATCAATCTCAGAGATTTAAAAACGGTGACGGCATACAGCATCAACACCCTACAGGGGCTCTGTTGTTGCTGTTTAAATCGCTAGATAGAGGCAATAATCGCTTTTAGTAGATCAGCATTACCAAATTAGATACATTATATTATCTAATCGTGCTACCTGTGTTGTACAGCTTGTCTGTACACAGGTATACTTTTCACACCTATTAGTGAGCGACGCGTCATCACTCTCCTGAGTGTGACTGACAGCTTACACATCCCACTACATACTGTACAGTATAGTACAGTAATACGGGACAATTAAATTATCAAAATTCTTCTAAATTCTTTTTAACCTTGCCGCTAGCATGCCTAGTGGCAAGGTAACTGCTGGAGATGGGTCCCGCCCTTCTAAGGGCGTGCAGGGCGGCACTACCAAGAGTAGTACCGCCCTCAAGAGACTCCTGAAGGAGATCAACGGACTCTCGTCCGTTGACAAGAAAGAGCTGGCAACCACTCTAATGGGATTAGCCCTGATAGAGGACGAGCAGCGTGAAAAAAGTCTTAGGACTATCAGCAAGCCAGGTAAGTCTGCACCTAAGGGAGCCAATGGGGGGGCCATTCCAAAGAAGAAGTCATTTGCGGGAGCACTCTCGGGTGCAAACAAGGGTGTTGAAACTCCACCCAAAGGTTATAGTGGTAGGTACGAGTGTCTAACAGAGTCACCAGTACAGATGACTCCGAGGAAGTCAACAGCCAAGAGGAGGCTGTCCGACGGCCGGCCACAGGTACTTAGACCTGTTGACCAGGCCCAGATAGGTCACAGGTCGTCGCAGCTAACGACCTTGGTAAGAGTTGCCGAAGCAGAGCTAGGCTTAGGGGGCTCACCAGCGAAGAAACAAAGGACGGCATCTCCAGTGCAGAAGACGCCTGAGAAGAGAGAAGAGATGGAGACCGTCGTTTCTCCAACTGAAGAAGTTCTGGCCACCCCCCTTCCAGAAGCAGAAGAAGGAGAAATCCTGTCCGACGGAGAGCGCTCTGACTGGACAACGATTCCAACCTCCAGGGAGGAGAGAGAGAGGAAAGAAGCTAAGAAACAAAAGAAGAAAGAAGAGATGAAGCGTCGCGACGCCGCTCAACAGCCCCCTGCAGCAACAGGAAATAAGAAGAATGAAGTAAAGAAGAATGAAGAAAAGAAGAGGAAGACAGCTGTTCAGCCCATCGTCGGCGTGAAACTGCCCTGTTCGGTCAATGGACCAAACCACCTAACTTTCATACAATGGAGTAAACGTATGGGAGTAAAGGTAAGTGAGACCAGGAGGACCATGGGAAAAGACCTACTCATTTTCCCTGAGACAGAAGAGGACTCGAAGAAGATCTACGAGTCCATGAAAAGAGAAGACAGCGGCCTCATGGGGACCTCAGCTGTCTTCAGACCACCAAGAAGTTCTACCGAGGCCAAGGTAGAAGACGCCCTCAGCGTGGTAGTGAAAGACGTGGACACCACAATAGGAGAGGAAGATATTGAGAAAGCCATCCTAGAGAAACAAGGTCTGAAGGTGAAGGTCATCCGATTCATCAACAGGACCTCAGGACGTGGCACCCGAAAGTCAAGGTCACTTTCGAGAAGAAGGAAGAGATGGAGGCAGCGATCAGCAACAGCCGTCTCCTCATCGGAACTCGCTCCTGCAGGACGGAGGAGTACAAGAAGAAGAACAGAATCCTGCAGTGCTACAGGTGCCAGAGATTCGGCCACGCCCAGGACTCCTGCAAGGCAAGAGACATCAGATGCGGAAAGTGCGCTGGGGCCCACAGGAGACAGGACTGCACGGCCAGAGCAAGCTACTGCGCCAACTGCACAGGAGATCACCTGGCATCTGACGGGAGATGCCCTAGAGCAATAGAGGTGAAAAGGAAGATCGCTGAGAAGAGAGAAGGCCAGCGACATCGCAGCACCCAGGAAGCCAACAGGAGATCCCAGCCAACTCAGCACCGAGAGCACCAACGTCAGGGTGAACGCGCCGATCAGCCCAAGAAGGCTACAGGAGGTGAGAGTGAGTTACCACTAATTAGATTAGCAGATAGTGACTTAACCCGTCTTGCCCTTCTCTTTTCAGCCCACACGGTCCTGTACAGCAGAACGATCCACAGGAACGAAGGAAAGTTGGAGTGGGATGACATACCCCACCTAGCCAGCAAAGCAGTCAGTTGGGCCTTCAGGAAAGACTTCTCCCCACTGATCATCAGAGACTACCTATCCCAACTTCCTGAGAACTTGTGAGTACAACCTAAACCTAAAGTAGAAAAAGGAGGGCCGTTTTTACTAGGTCTAGTACAGTACAGTACTCACCAGTAAAAACCTAACTAAAGTAGGAAAAACTAAAGTAGGGCTAAGTACAGTACAGTACTTATAAAAATATGGATAACAGTCTACCACCAACTAAAAACGTTCAAATTATTCATGCTAACATTAACGGACTATATAAAAGAAGGACTGAACTAATTAACTATTTAAATGAATATAAACCACATTTTGTGACTTTAAATGAAACTAGACTTAGAGAGCAAACTAGAATCAGAATTCCAAATTATAACATTATCAGAAAAGATAGAAATGTAATTTCGCCTAATGGGCGCCTGCAGCATGCAGCAGGCGGTGTAGCTATTTTAATTAGAAAAGATATCAAATTTAATGAAATAGATACTTCAGATTTTAACGAAGAATTTTTGGCAATAAACTTCAAATCACAAGGCAAGACAGTGGCATTAGCAACTATTTATAACCCGCCAGATATTAAACCAAACATAGAGAATTTCAGGCATATAACTAATTTATATCCACTTTCAATTCTTATCGGAGATTTCAATTGTAAGCATACTTTTTTCGGATGTAAAGTAGGAAATACTAACGGAGACATTCTATTTAACATAATTGAAGAATTAGACTTACTAATAACTAACGACAGCACTGCAACCTATAGACCAGGGACGTCCTCTGGCGGCGATCTACTAGATCTAGCGCTAGTTAGCCGCCAGATGGCGTCACGCATCCAATCATGTGATGTAGGCGATGACATTGGTTCAGATCATTTGCCAGTTCATTTAACTTTAGCTTCACCGCAAATTCAAAAACAATTTCAGAGAGAAATTCTACAGTATGAAAAAACAGATTGGAACAGGTTTAATAAAGAAATAATAAATAACTTAGACAGACTCGAACCTGAAACACCAGAGGAACTAGACTTAGCTAACGAAAAAATAAGCAATATAATTAAAGAAGGGCTAAATAAAGCGTGTCCTAAAGCAAAACGTAAAGATAAAGCACTTTTTATTTCAAATGAAACAATGAAATTAATTAAATTAAAGAGACAAATTAGACGCTTAGCTAGAAATACGCAAAAAGCAGAGGATAAAACTCTATATAATCAATTAAACAACTTAGTAAGTAAACAAGTAAACAAAGATAGAGAAGAATTTTGGAATCAGCAAACTAAAAAACTAGACGAAACTAAAGACTCTAAAGAATTTTGGAAAACTATCAATAGTATTAATGGTAAGAAATCAGGCGGCGCATCCAAGCCAATAATTAAAGAAAATGGTAATTTAACTCAAAACGACTTAGAAAAAGCAACCACGTTCGCTGAATCTTTAGGCAAAATTCATAATACTCACACAGGTGAAATTTTTGATGATGAATTTAAAGATTTAATAGATAACGCTATAAATGAAAAATCGCAGCTTTTTTCAACTCTAAAAGAAATTAAAGTAGAAGATGGCGACGATAGTATACTACTCAGGGATATCTCGATTCAATAATAAAACTACAATTAGATAGGACCAAAGGTAGGTCTGCTCCAGGAGCAGACAAAATTAAATACACCATAATTAAAAAATGTCCAGAAATAGTATTTGAGAATTTAAAAACTATGTACAATCGATGCTTAAAAATAGGGTATTTTCCAAGTAAATGGAAGGAAGCTCAAGGAATTATGCTCCCAAAGCCTAAAAAAGACAATAAAATTCCAACTAACTATAGACCAATCAGTTTATTAAGTTGCATAGGCAAACTTTTTGAAAAAATAATTGCTCATAGAATGCGCAGTAAATTAGAAGAAGAAAATTTCTTTAATAAATGGCAAATTGGCTATAGAAATAAAAGATGTGCTATGGAACACATTCTCAGACTAGCTGATGATGCGCACATAGCACATAGCCGTCACCATAAAGGAGCTGCAATCTTTATAGATGTAGAAAAAGCTTTTGATTCCGTATGGCACAACGGACTAAGATATAAATTAATGAATACAAATCTACCAGACAAAATAGTAAGATTAATGTCTTCATTTATAACTGACAGGAAAATTTCAGTCAAAATAAATAATGAGACTTCAGACAAAATTTCACTTAATGCCGGCACACCTCAGGGCTCGGTTCTCAGCCCACTTCTATTCCTAATCTATGTAAATGATATTCCAATAGATCCCTACAGTAATACAGTAGGGGTCTCTCAGTTCGCAGACGACCTGGGATTTTGGACTTTTGCTAAAAGTGAAAAAACAATTAAATATAGGCTAGCCAAAGTTTTATCAGACCTAGAAGCATGGTGCTCCAAGTGGAGAATAAAACTAAATGCTAAGAAAACACAGCTTATAATGCTTAAAACTAAGAAAAATATAGAACTAGAACTTTTTGGCGAAAAACTCACTGCAGTACAGCAAGCAAAAATTGCTAGGAGTAATTTTAGATAAGAAGCTGACTTTTAATGCTCATATAGATGAAAACGCTAAGAAAGGAAGGCAACGCCTTGGTCTGCTCAAACTCCTGAGCGGCTCAAAGTGGGGCTGTAAACCCAAAACACTAATGAGACTATGTAAAAGTTATATACGTCCAGTACTAGAATACGGCGCTCCAGTAATTTTAGGAGCGTCAGAAGCGTATATCAAGAAACTTCAAATCATTCAAAATAAGGCCATCAGAATAGCCTACAAATTGGATCCACTTTCGCACACTGAAGATATTCATAAAATTGCTAAGATCGATCTGATCAAAGATCGATTCCAAATTTTAACGTATAAATTCATAGATTCGCTCAAAGAGCATTCAGATCTTTTCAAACTTCAAAATGAATTAAGAGCTTCAAGAATTAAAAGAGGGCATAAAACACATTTGGACAAATTAATATCAGAATATGCCGAAATTTATGATGAAAATTGAGACTGCTGTGTGAATGCGGCTAGAGTTGTGCCAATGCCGGCCCGGCGTCAACAGCGTTGGGCCGACATTGACGCAACACTGGCAGCGTTGGCAGCATGCGTGAGTGACAGAAACACCGAAGTGCTTTCACAGTGTGGCTACCGCGGTGCCAATGTCGGTCCAGCGCTAACAACGCTGAGCCGGCATTGGCGCGACGCTAGCGGCGCTGACAAGCACTCGTGAGTGTGATAACAGCGTTGACGCGTTGACGGGCCAACACCTACGGCGTTGGTCAGCCACCGCGTCACGATAACAACAGACGTCACAGTCTGTTGTCACTCACCACATGTCATCGCAGGGCGTGACAATCAACATAATTGTCACCACCCGCGAGGACTGTCATGGTGAGTGAAAGCAAGGGTTTAAATCCCCTGGTGGCTCTGAAAAGAGAACAAGCGAACTTTCTTAATTTCACAATTAAGATGGCACGCTTCTAGGAATTTTCTATTTCTCAAATTATCAACTTTAGACACCTTTTAGACCATTCCACCCAAATTCAATGAAATTACATAACTCTGACGTTCTTTCTCAGGGTATGCGGGAGTATGGCGATGGCACACAGACAGTCAGGCAAACAACACGAGGTAAATTGATCACATTTGATCCAAAATTCAGAACGCAATTGTAAGTATGTCAAACATACTAAGTGAACTTAAGTGTACACGAGAGGCATAGGTTTAATAAAAGAAATGTCTCAAATGTTCATTTAAAGGATCTGTCAGAACTAAAACTTTATCGGCCTTTTTCATCCAGATTTCAAGAGTTAAGACACGAGATATAGGGTAGCTACCGGCTGATTCAACACCTCATTTAGACCACTGCGACCCTCTGTTCGCCGAGGGCGCATCAAAATTAATTAAATTCTAAAATGCTTCTGTTTCCAGGTTCCTTGCCTCCCTTGCCAACCAGACATTTTCTAATGAGTATTATATACTAATGAAATATTTGGATAGGCTAAGAGAAAGCTTTCATACAAGCTTCGAATGCCTTAATCCCACTCTCAGCACCCTTCGGGTGCTAGGGTTCACTCAATTATATTTCTCTGAAAATCCTGCATCTAGCGAGTCTCGAACTCATGCAGCAGGTAGCGACATTGGCAAAGTTTCGCGCATCAGCCATTGCGCCACGTCCCTCTGTATGTGACTTATATTAAGCTTTCTTATTACCTGCAAACCAGTGCACAAAGAAGGCCCTCGATCTTGTCAAACCCCCGGGTTCCACTGCACGCGCCTACCCCTCTATAAAACTAGAATATATAATAGGCCTACCTATAGGCCTAGGCTTCTAGCCCATTTCAATGACTTATAACTTTAGATATTTATTGCAGTGCAATAATTAGGAGGCCTACCGGTATCATAATAAATTATATAAGCTATATAGGCCTACGTTACCAGTAGAACTAAGCTACCGTACTAGCCCATGCTAGACAACTGAATAAAAGATTAACGTGTAGGGCCTAATCTAGTAAAAGTTTTTACAAAAAATTGATAATATTGTGTAGAATTACAAATAGATAGGCCTAATGAGCCTCTGAATATTAACCATCACTTGATAGCCTAGTAGGCCTATATATTCAGCTATGCGGGGAATCAGAGGACAACCAGTCACAACAAGGATTTTGTTCAGTGAGACCATTTTAATGTTGTCGCGGGCGATAATCGGAGAGATCTGTCAAAAATCAAAAAAGAATGGAAAAATATATTTCATACCAAAAGGCATACATACCTTTATTTTAGTGATTGTAAGTGTTGTTAATACATGTAATATACCCAAGAATATTTGTAGAGAATGTATGTGCAACGTTGCGTTAGTTGTTTCTTGTCTTCCAGCTGTGAACAACAATAGAAAATGCCCATTGCATTGCCATTGGCATTGCAATGGCATTGGCATTGCCATTGCATTGGCATTGCATGATCATGATGTCGATTATTGATGATGATTAACTTATAGTTATAGTCTGTCCGACGGTGGGACTGGAGGATAGTCCAAAATGAAAGTTAGCTATTCGGTATCCAGTCAGTCAATTCTCAAGGAATTGTCACGAAATTTTGTAACCATTATTATCTAGTCATTTGGCAACAACCCTGAAAATTTCGCGTAATTCCATTGAGTATTTCAAAAAGTTAGACCATTTGACATATTGTAACGCAATTCTGAGAATAAACCGGACTGAAAGTTAATGGGTTTACAGGGTTCGAAATTAAGGGTAGACCGCTAGTCCGAACACTAGTAAAAATAGCTGCGGACTATAGTCGCCGTCAAATTAAAAATGATCAACCAGGATCGCATGATTTTCGGCGATTTCTCCGTCAATTTTAAACCGATTTCCTTGAAATTTTGCAGAGGCCATTTTCTATTAAAATCCTAACAGGGGTAAAAATTTCGAAAATTATATTTAATATTTCAAAAGTTAGACTATTTGGCATGTAATAAAATTCTAAAATTAGTTTAATGGGGTTAAAGAGGAACGTCATAATTTCAATTTATTACATGTCAAATGGTCCAACTTTTGAAATACGCTATATAATTTCACGAAATTTTCAGGGCTGTTAGGATTTGAATAGAAAATGGCCTTCGCAAAATTTGAAGAAAATCGGTTTAGAATTGACGGAGAAATCGCCGAAAATCATGCGATCCTGGTTAATTTGACGGCAGGTATAGTAAACATATATAGGGGCCTGGTACCGCCGGCCTAGTAAAAAAAACGGCGCCTCAGTGATTCCATTTATCACTAGAGGGGGAGACGTAATTGATCGTGCAGTAGGCCTAGCGCTATTAGGACAATCACGGCCGTTGTCTCAGCATACACAAGCCCATATACGCTTGTACTCCTACAAACACAAGCTGTTGACCTAACGTTGATTAGATGTTGGGCCAGCGTCGTATACAGTGGACCAACAACAAATCAACGTTGGGTCTTGTGTTCACTTGGGCAAGACAGGCCAAACACGGGGTTTTCACTCAATGCCTTTTTACTGTTGAGCCAGCGTTAAAGACGTTGTGCCAGCATTGAAACAGCATTGGGTGAATGCCTCGTGTGTGCTTGGTTGTTGTCCATATACCAGGTCAGTAGAATTTGTGGGGGGATTCGGCGTGGCCATCTGGCATTTGAGGCTCCAGAATCATGTATTGTCACAACTGAACTTTTCATTTTATTTCAAAGTAATTGTATCATTTTGTATCTTTTGCTGCGCCTATTTTCTTTTAACGTCATAATAAAATATTCCTATGCATTTTAATCTCCCCCCCCCCCCCCCTCAGTGTCCCCACTGTTTCACAGCCTAGAAACGAATGCAGCTGACTGATCTATAATGCCTTACCTTGTCTAGTTTCTGGTGTGTATACACACACGCTTCATTGCTCATGACAAACTTGTAATTATCTTTTAGTAGAAAACAATTCCAAAGCTCAAGACTATAATAAGATCATGTTTCGCTATTTGAAACGCCCAGAAAAGCTTAATAGAAAAGATATGATTAAGGACAAGAGAGAGAGGGGCCATATTTACGATAAAACAAAGAGAGTGGTTAACATAATGTAAATGTATATTTCAGGACTAGTAAAACATCTACGGGACTAGTAAAATGTAGGTTTTAATAGTCCTGCTCACTAGTAAAAAAAATGGCTAAGTTCTATCCCTGGGTTTATACATGTTATAGAGAAGCGTCATAAATAGACATTTACTACAGTGTGCATGACTGGCACTCGCCCGCTCGCCAATGCGAGTGGGAAAAAAAACGGGCGAGTCCATATATGACAAAATATCCTGTTTTTAACATATAGTCTAAGTCATATTTTTTTGTCGAATGGGCGAGTGATATATTCAGTTAGTTATTTACACTGTTAATACATTTCAAATGGTCTAACTTTCGAACTATACAATATTTTTTTACGAAATTTTCAGGATCGATGCCAAATGACTAGAAAATAAGGTTTACAAAATTTCGGGAAAATCGCTTGAGAATTGACTGACTGGATACCGAAAAGCTAACTTTCACTTTGGACCATCATCCACCATGGGACAGACTATAGCATTGTCATTTTGTCAATCATTTTCTGATGAATTGAATTTTTTGATGACGCAGCGAGGCTGGCGTTGCATTGGGCATTAGAGAATGAGCATTGCTTGTTTTGTGTTCTTATTTTGCGCTTAACATATTAACAGCTCTTAACCAAGGCATATATCGGTTAGGTGGATTCAATAAATTTTAAAATTGTCCATAAAATTTATGGTTGGTTTAATTACATGAATAACCATGAATAACGCGAAATAACACGAAATAACTGGCAATACTAGTCTATATGAAAATGGTTGTAGATGTAGGTAATATAACATACATTTATATTTATGATAGTAGTATATGGCTTAGGCTAGGTCGTAATAATAACTTGTAATTAGGGTTTATCGTTTTCAAAATTATTTCGCATTGAGGGACTTCAACACAACATCGTCCGTAGTTTATATTTCCCACACTCAGTGTCACCTACGTTCACCTACCTGAACATCTAGTCACCAGGTGGCTCCGAGCTGTAACCCTTTCACCGCTGAATAGTCTAACGAACCTGACAATTCTTATGTTGAACTATGTTTTGAAAATTATTTGACCAGAATCATTTTATCATTATAGTGTTGACATTATAAATTTTATAAATAAATAACGTTAGATCAAAATCTAACGTCCATTGTAAGAAATTGTTATTCAAATCTAAACTAACCTTGTTGTATATACATGTATCTTTATCAAGGTAAGGAAATATTATTCATTAGTTTGACAGTGCCATTAGAAAACCCCGGATGTTGGAATATTGCCAGTAGATCGGGATCGCGAAATAACACTTTTTTAAAGTACGACTTTTTTTCAAAGTCAACAGTATATTGACAGGATCACAAAGTAACACTTTCAAAGCTTGTTATAATATTAATAATATAGTATTAATTACATTTAACCATTACTTTAATACTTTAATTTTATGTTCAGCGACATAATATATAACTGTATAATAATAACGTGATAAAGCATAAAGTATAGTAAATTATATTGTATCGATAAGCTGTGAAACTGATAGGGAGCATATTTAACAATTTTACGGCGGTTCAATGATGCTTTATAATGTTTACAAAAATCAAACTTTTACATCTTTATATAAAATTAAAAATAGTGCACTGTCATATTAAACTCCCCATGCAGTGAATATCACAATATTATCATATTTATAACTAATATATAGTTATGGAAATATATAATTTATTCTGTACGAAATTGATAGAACACCAATTTATTACCGTACAATAATTTAACATAACAAATGTCTGTAAATTACTTATCAGGTTATCGGAGCAAAGCGGTGGTGTTTTTGATCACAGTTCACAGCTTACAGTTCACATGGTTAAAATAAAGTTAAAATAAGATTTACGTCATCAAAGTGACCACCCCCCCACTCTCAAATATTGTCCCAACAAGAAACCGCTTGACAACTGAGTGATGGCAGCTACTGTGTGATCAGACGCTTATGATCTTATCAACACTCCCAATTTGAAAGGGGTGTTGGTGTTTGTGTGTTATTGGCGATATGTTGTTTTGATCTTTTTTTTGGTGTATGTTCATTTATTATTATTTCCTTTAGTTTTTTACCGAACAGATATAGGCCTACATAAGATAAAAAATGTAAACTTTTATATATAATTCATTATTCTCCAGAATGGCTTTTCGGATTAAAAGTGACCATCGATAATTAATTATATATGTGTGTCTGTGCATTACTTTTCAAAAAAACATCAAATTATCTCTTTTATATGAAATACACACATTATGTATATATATATATACACATAGACTTTGTATCAGTCAGACTAGTTGTTCTGACTGCTTTACATTTACTTGATGTTGTGCTGGACCTCTTCGTCAGTGCACAGAGGTCGGTGTCGATAAAACATTTTTATCTTGGTCCAGTAGCCTACAGCTCACAGTCACTGCATACAAACAACCATCTTTAAAGTCAATATATTAAGTTGTGTACTCAATAGATTGACTTTCAAGTCAATATATCAAGTTTACAACTCAATATATTGACTTTCAAAGTAAATATATCAAGTCGTAATCTCAATAATATATTGACTTTTAAAGTGAATATAAAAAAAAATAATAATAATGCAAATGTCGCTTCTGGGGCTTCATAACGTATCAAACAAACAAAATAATTATGAGTTATTGGGAGCTTGACAGGCGACGTAGAGGTGTATGCGAACCTAGTGACTAATCAATAATTATCTTTGTAGACGGCGACACCTGGTGAGTTGTTATGGAAACATGTAATAGAAAGGTAGCCATTACCGCAACGTTGCCTAAATAACATCGACTAAAACACATGTCGCGGATTAATAAAGCCTATATTATTATAATTCAAGCAGCATAACGATCGCACTCATCAATGAAAATGTTATTCTTGTCTTTCAAAACAATTATAAATGCTATTAACAGTTATTTCGTGTTATTCATGTCATAGTTAAATTCATCTATTTAAAATAACCCTAAAATTATGCTGAGCCTTTTTTCTGCCAACATGCTAAAAGAAATATTTGACCATATTCCACAGTCTTCACTGAGCAAGAAAAATGCTGTGCTAGATCAAAATCTGAGCTAAATTATAAAAACGTCCAAAAGATGGCACCTCAATATGGCAAATTGTTATGGGGGTGACAGAATCCAAAACATCACCCAGACAGTTGAACTTTTTGAAGCAGCTGAAGAAAACTACAGAGATGATGCCGCTGTTGAGAGTTTTGTTTTTAGATACACCAGGTCACCCAACAAGTGCCCCGCAATACAGTAACAGTAGCAAATATACCAGGGTAGGCAAACAAAACTTCACCCAGGTTTTACGAGGGGTCCCCGAGGGGTCATGGAAAAAGAAAAATTTTGATGGATTCTCATCCTTATAGCCATGAAACTTCCTTTTTTACCCTCGGTGCACCCCATGAGGAAGTTCAGGGTAGGCAAACAAAACTTCACCCAGGTTTTACCAGGGGCAAACTAGTGCAGCCTTTCCCAGGTATCTCATTTCTTTGAGATTTCCACATTGTTCTGTCCAAACGGTCTTAATGTTGTCCTCCAGAGCTTCCTCATAGGGCAGTGGACATAGTCTATTTTCATTTTTTTGCAGCTATCATGAAATTAAAAGCGAGAGCTGGCATCAGTTTTTGTAATTGCGAGAAATCTAATAATGGGAACAAATAACTCTTTTAATTCTACAATGATGGCTTCATTTCTACCAGTAATAGTGAGCAAAAAGAACAAACAAACAAAAAAAAATATGGCTTTTATTGCATTGTACCACAAATTCACTTAAATCCTGAAAAAACCTACCAAAATGACGTCTTCGTACGTACCTAACAATTGTCTTAGTGTTTCATCTAGCCATTTCCAGCATTGCGCAGCGCCATGTTGCCTTTTGTGAGCGCCATGCTGCCCTTCAGGTGCGCCATGTTGCC
Organism: Flabesymbios commensalis; assembly: GCA_964017125.1. Taxonomy (NCBI): domain Eukaryota; kingdom Metazoa; phylum Annelida; class Polychaeta; order Terebellida; family Flabelligeridae; genus Flabesymbios; species Flabesymbios commensalis. The sequence goes on from OZ024915.1 coordinate 28,219,753, forward strand.
CTTCAGGTGCGCCATGTTGCTTTTCGAATATTCAGACAGTAAAGTGCCTCATTGAACTATTGTTACGTCATATTTAATCCACCCAGGCCATTGTCACAGTGGAAAACACCCCGATCACTGATGTCTCGCGCTCACACCTATGACACAATACCTGATAACGGCTTAGTACATAGTGGTAATAACTGGCGATGTTTACATACTTAGCTGATTCTGTTTGTACCCTTAATTGGGGGGGTGGGTGCTGGAAATGCCCAAGCGAGTCAGCTGGGTGCCCGGCGGGCATGATAAGGTGCCCGCAATGCCATCATATGGTTCATATTAAGAAGCCAAAATAAAAATACTGATTTTTTGATGATTTTAGCCTGATTGTGTCGCTATTGGAGGCTGGCTATGCCAGCTGTGGTGTGTATAAGTTCTTGCAAAAAATCAGGCGCCGCCTCCCCTCCCCCTCCCGTCGTGTTGTTTCCTGAATCCGTGATTGACTGTCATGCCTAGGCAGGTGCTACATGCAGTCAAGTATTATGTAGGCTATTGTTGTGTGATAGCCGGACCCAGATGACAGGGCTTGATTGAATATTTACACCCTCCCCAGGCTCCTGGCAAGGTTTATATGTTATTTGAGCACGTCTGCCGACTATTTACGCCCTGCTTGTACATGTTGTATATATGCATAGTGCCCTAATTGATAAAAATAGTTGATCCTTACACCATGTACACAAATAATGGTTGACGTATGTACATGTATTAGATATTCAACCTAGCTGAATGATCCCTTAACATGCTTTAATCTGAATAACTCTAAGACTTAATAAAACAGTTGTGAGAAATAACCCTGTCACCGCCGGTGCCGAACATATTCGGTTTTTAATTTTTTTATCAGCACATTAAGTACTCCCCTTTAAAACATGTTAAGCACAAAATGTGACATCAAGCAGAATTATTTGAAAATAGTTGACCTCTGTCTTGTCAAGTCTGAGTAATTTTCACTCACTGGAAGTTGTGGATCGCATCAGCGAGACACAACTTCGAGTGGGTGAAAATTTCAATTGAATAATTTGGCGGTTAAACGGTTAAAGTGCTAGTTGTGTCTGTAGCCGTTTCAGCTTTTACTTTTTTCCTTCAAGCAGGAAATGAATATTTATTTTGTTCTTTCAGCATATATTTTTATTCAATTGTACATACATGTAAGTAATTTTCATCCTCTTGGGAGTTGTGAGTCGGGGTAGTGAGTCACAACTTCAGGTTGGTAAAAATTAAAATTCTGTGCAGATAAAATTAGCTAATTATTAGGAAAAAAAACTATTGTTTAGCTCGCCTTGTGATTACGTAGATATCTAAGTTACATACATGTATATTCACTCGTGTCACCAGTGTCTCTATCTCTACTTCAGACACTGGTCATCTTCCCCAGATCAGCTAATATTAACCACCAGGGGACAGAGATTTCACAGCCACTCTCTGTACTGCCGCATCTATGTGCGTGGGAAAAATCCCGCTTCTTTCAGAATGATGGCCTCACAGAGTACAAAATAACTCGATTCATGTTATTACCATTGACGCTTCTGAAAATGAGATAAAAATATCTAGGCTGAATATACACTGATATATACCGTATGTAGTAAAAATTGTGCTTAGCTCATACTTTTAAAAACTCCATTAAATTAATTATCAATAAATATAAAATTGAAAGTGGAACACTCATGGATACCCTCAGGTTTGTATGACGAGCACTGCGTGCACAAATTCCCATGTGTTGGCAGGGGATGGGCAGGTGTGCATCTAAACACAACTGACCAATCACTGATCTACCTCACCGCTCGTGCCTGATTTATGAATTGCTGGCTGCCCGTTGGCAGACGGTGACGTAACAGACGACAGAGACCCCTGGTGCTGGATATGTGTAAACTCCACACAAAATCTCAGTGAGTGACTGTGACACTCACTGATAGCTGAGTGTAACATGTATAATGACACATGAATTACTGTTATTGGCATCGACCAGTACTATATGAGATATCTAGGTTAACAACACATAAATAATTATAAATGTGATCAGTACTAAGAAATCGACATTCTGCCATGCAAAGGCAAACGGCTGTAACTGATTACTTGATACGTAAGCAGTTAATGCATATCGCCTTTGCACAGCAAATTACCAAGACAATGAAATACATTTATATTTTAGTTTGGTCTGCAATGAGATACCTAGAGGTTAGCATGGTTAGTGACACATGAATATCTATAACATCCGGCACAAGTTCATCAGCTGGCCTACTATGAAATCTATAGTAGGCCCATTCTATCTGTATTCATGCAAAGGCAAACAGCTTGCTTAATAATAACGCAGTTACTGTTGTTTGCATTTTGCTTGGCGACTCAGTTATCTGTGAGATTTGACTTATTGATCTGCAGGTTAAGTGCTGTCTACAGATTAATCATGACTCACTAGATCATCTACACATACTCAGCAGATGTCTAGAGTGACTGGTTAAAATCATTTACATACTGCACATTTTTAAACTAATCAAATTATTAACAGCATGAATGTTATCATGGTTATTGTCATAGTTTAAACTCAATCTATTAGTCAATCAATCAATGGTTTATTGAAAGAGCAATAGGCTCCTTGGAGCCTGTATGCATTTACAAATAAAATGCGCAAACAAAACAGTGTGTGCATATTGCTGAGGAGATAATAGTATAACAGTAATATTTCAATTGTATTATTTATGCTACGGTTCAGGTGACCATGGTAACAGTTTAAAACCTTCAAATATAAATGCAGCTAATTTAAAGATAACATAAAAATAGATACCTATCAGTGGAGCTTTCGAGCTGATCACAGTCGTGCTCAGGAAGAGCTTGTGATAAGCTCGAAAGCTCCCCGTGCAGCAAAAACATAGACTCTGATAGGCATGATAGGTCAGGGTTCGAAATTGGAGTAAATTTCCACTTGTCCAATAGGACAACTAGCTAAAAAATCGACCAGTCTTTCCCAAAAATTTCACTTGTCCTTCCTAATAATTGTCAAACAGGGGCACTCGTTCAGTAAGACAAGCTCATTAAAACTGAACTCGTCTTTCCCAGATTGTTGGTCGTCTTGGACGATCGGACGGGGCCAATTTTGTGCCCCGTCTACGGTATAGTATCTATTTTTACATTATGTTTAGTCACATTATTATAATATTTGTGTAAATTACATAATTGTATCCTAGAGATTAGTTGACATGTATCATGTATAAAATGTCCGTATCCAGGGAATAGAACAGAGAACAAAATAAATTCAGTCCAGTTCTCAACTAAGCCTCACATTGCTTGTATCAACACAATTATTGTTCATGGTTCAGTGATGCAGACGAATAGTAGATCTAATTACATTAAGTTAATTCATTTAAATTTTCAAGCACTTAAAGTTGTGTCTCACTACCGCGACCCACAACTTCAAGCTGCTGAAAATTACTCATATTTGTTCAATTTCAGTATACAAATAAATTGAAAATCTTGAAGTTTAGACACATTTCGTTCCCAATAATAGTGATTATCGTAGATCGACAAATAAAACAGATTTAAAACGGATAAGGTGTTAATTTTTTAGGCTATTTATTTGCTTTGGCACTTTACCAGGTTCATAGTCCTTTACCCTTCCACCGCTAATCATGACTATACAGACTCAGTTAAAAAAAAATTTCAAGCCATAAAATCCTTTTCATGGGAATGAGATGAGTGTTCATCAAGATTTGCAAATGTTTGGTCTCAAATTAAACAGATATGAGTATTTTTCAGTGCTCGATTTTGGAAGATTTGAGGTGAGAGCCAGCAGGCTCCCACCTAGAAAATCTACGGAGCCCATCATTTTATTTAAGTGACCGAAATAAATTGACCGGTGTTAAATATCTCCCATTAGGCTACAATCGAGCGAGCCACAAGGGCACAGTCATGCAGCTAATAGAGAGCTCTGCAGTAAATTTGGGAGCTTAAAAATCGAGCACTGCCTCAAAATCTGGCACTGATTTTCACCCACTTGAAGTTGTGGGTCGAGGTAGTGAGACACAAATTCAAGTGAGTGGAAATTTGGATTTTATAGCTTAGCGCTTTGAGGATTAGGCGAGGGTGTATTTTTTATGAGATACTGTACTCCATATTGATTATTCTTCAGGATTTGTGCTTGAAAGTCACCTAGTAATAAGATGAATAATGATAACAGCCAAGGACCTCCAATGTAGTACTTAGTATTATCAAATAGGTGCATTATGTATGTCCTGATATGATTATCAGGTTATCAAGTGCGCACTAGAGATAATTATATAGATCATGCAATGTGCCTCGTACACTTACATCAATCCATAAATTTGTGTTCCAGTTTATGACTTTAAATGTTTCATGGTTTGGATTATTTTTATTCACCAAATGTGTTGGTGCACGACCCACAAGAGCCTGAGTTACTCACTGGAGTGATGCATACACAGTGATGAAGATCAGCTGTGTATTTGTATAATTTAGGGATAAAACTTAACCATTTTTGTTACTAGTGAGCAGGACTATTAAAACCTACATTTTACTAGTCCGGTAGATGTTTTACTAATCCTGAAATATACATTTACATTATCATGATTATGTTACCTCTTTCTTTGTTTTATCGTAAACATGGCCCCTCTCTCTCTTTTCCTTAATCATATCTTTTCTATCAAGCTTTTCTGGGCGTTTCAAATAGCGAAACATGATCTTATTATAGTCTTGAGCTTTACTCATTGCTAAGTTTGTCGTTAGCAATGAACGTGTGTGTGTACACACCAGAAACTAGACAAGGTAAGGAACTAAATAGATCAGTCAGCTAATTTTATTTCTAGGCTGTGAAACAGTGGGGACACTGAGGGGGGGGGGGGGAGATTAAAATACATAGGAATATTTTATTATGACGTTAGAAGAAAATAGGCGCAACAAAAGCTTTGACAATGTTAGCTCGATGTTTATAAAATATCAAATTTAACTATCACCACATATAGACATATATATAGGCCCTATACACATGATAATCTGTTTGAAATGAAATGAACAGTTCAGTTGTGACAATTCATGATTCTGGAGCCTCAAATGCCAGATGGCCACGCCGAATCCCCCCACAAATTCTACTGACCTGGTATATGGACAACAACGTAGCACACACAAGGCATTCACCCAATGCTGTTTCAATGCTGGCCCAATGTCTTTAACGCTGGCTCAACATTGAAAAGGCATTGAGTGAAAACCCCGTTATAGTTTTAAGTTTGTGACATCCTTGCAGACTGTGGACCAACTGAACATTAATTAGATCATGTCATGATGTTTCCTGTGTCAGCTGGGGATTAACTGTGCATGTGATGACGGCCCTAAGCCGTGAAGTGCTGGGCCACCTTCTCTTATATCGCCTCGACACTGACACAGTGTCGGTTCTGATAAAACCCCCTCCCCCAACAGGCCTGTCTTGTCCCAGTGAACACAAGACCCAATGTTGATTTGTTGTTGGTCCACCATATACGACGCTGGCCCAGCATCTAATCAACGTAGGGTAAACGGCTTGTGTTTGTAGGAGTACAAGCGTATATGCTGAGACAACGGCCGCGATTGTCTTAATACCGCTTGGCCTACTGCACGATCAATTACGTCTCCCCCTCTAGGGATATATGGAATCACTGAAGCGCCGTTTTTTTTACTAGGCCGGCGGTACTAGTAAACATATATGTTTACCAGTCCGCAGCTATTTTTACTAGTGTTCGGACTAGCGGTCTACCTTTAATTTCGAACCCTGTAATTACTCTTAAAAAGTGTCAAAAAGTCAATTAGATTTAATGCAATTCATAACAAAACTCAGTTGAAATATTGATTATTCAATTCACTCTTGAAATGTCTGCTTACTGTACTAAATTACATCAACAAGTTGATCTGTAAGACTGGGTGCATCAATGGATTTGCGTCCAGATGCAAATTCTGGCTTCAAATGAAACAGGATAGATACATGTACATGGTATCAGTTTTATTTTTATAAAATATGTATTTCATATATTCCAAGGGATGGATATTGTGAACATACATATGTGGTTTTAATTCATAATTTATATTGCTAATACCATATTTGTTATTGGTCTATGAATCTTAATAATGGCATTGTTATTACAGCATGTGTTAGTAACCTACGTGCAGCGTATCACACTTATACATATATCCTATCAGGAACTAGTAAGGCCAGAGAATATTAATAATGTGATTTGTGGATTTTTGTGAGAAAGGTTAGAACAGGGGAGAGGGTAAAAATAACATAAAAAACTAATAAGTCTAACTTCACAAAGATGTACATGTATGTATATATGCCATTGATGTAATATTATAGTGCAAGCCAAGAATTTTCACTGGATTTGCACTACTCCCGGCACTATATATATAGTAGTGAGATCAATAAGTAGTATTGTAGTAATATATTTATAGCCTGTACTATACTAGACATCATTAGTGAGCCCTTGCTGTTCCTGCCTACATTCTAAAGAAGTATTTTTTATTCAGTAGACATTTAGCTAAAATAGTTAATATTATATATATATAAAAAATGTTCAAGTATGTACCGGGTGCATGTAATGCTATTTCTGAATAATTATAATTAGTATACTACTAGTGCAAATGGATTATAAATTTAATTATTATGTCGCCACATTTTGACGTGCTCGCCAAGAAGGGAATAATAAAATTGCATGGCCTAACTACTCCACAGGTCAAAATCTGTCTCACTTGGGTTCACAGCTGATCAGATGGGACGTGTCGCTAGTTGATGACAGTGTACCTGGACACAAACATGGCACCTTCCGTCTCTTTGGGGTTTTACCACGGCTCTGAGCTGCTGCAGCCTCTGGTAGGAGTACTAGGTCTACCACTTGATCAGGTAAACAGTTTCAAATTCAGTTCAGATTTTTAATTTTTCATGCATTTGAATTTGGAATTACTCCCCTCATATGCAGCTTTCACCCAGCAAACACAAAACACTTTTTAAAATGTCGGAACAACATCTTCGATGTTGGTCCAACATTGTATAAATGTTATACGAGTGTTTTGTGTTTGCTGAGAGACTCTCTGACATCTAAGAATTAAATTGCTAATTGTAAATATGAACCCTTTCATCGCTAATCACAAAGTCTATAATTGTTTTAGTCTTATTAGGTATTAGGTTATTGTGGTATCGATTTGTATTGTGGATGAAATAAATGTTTAAACATCAAGATTTATACAGTTTTTTTCTGAAAATAAACAAGTACAGGGTTTTAAAGATGGGAATTTATTTACTTTGTCATTATTTATTTGAAAAACTATGCCTGTTTTTGCACACATTAATAATTTTCACCCACTTGAAGAGACACAACTTCAAGAGGCTGAAAATTTATTTTATTTTTGTATAAACCATGTGGACCAAAGTTCTTGAAATTTTTGAAATCATCATAAATGTGTTCTTTCCTTACCATTTGAATACCTATGTTATGGGTGTACGCCCATTGTAAATATTTTAATTCTTTGAGTGCGGGTAGATGTCAGATTCTGAGGTATAAAGACTGTCCCTGTGTAATAATTAGGGCTTTTGAATTATACTGTGGGCTAGTCAAATTTTGTTGTAATTTATCACTCCTGTGTAAGTACGCTTTTCCAATATTTATCAATATAAGTTTTTTATACTCTTGTCATAATTGTCATTGCTATTATCATGATTATTTTAATGATTATGTCTAAACTTCACAATAATTCTTAATTCTCTAAGGAGCTAATTCAACAACATATTGTTTACACTTTGATTGTGTTAATTTCTTATATTTCTCTCTTTTTTTTTGTAATTTTTTTTTTCTGTGCTTATTCTACATCCTGATGAAAATCTATTACTTATTTGCATTTTAGCTGAACTTTTTGACCAGTCTTTTCACTGCTTTTGTGCTGGGCTATTGGTTCCGCACTTGTTTACGACCCTCTTTGTATAATCCTACGACCAGACATGTCGCAGAGGCCAGTTTAGGACTCGGCATTCTGTATTTCTGTTTTGGCAGGTAAGCACAAGGGTGGGATTCTGCATCAAGCAAATCGCCAGATTATTAATTTTTTTAATGTTAGAGGTAACAACTAGTCATGTGATGTTTAATAAGAAGCATACAAGATGCTATCAGTAATTGTGTTGTTTAGTCCTACATTCCTGCTGTAGATAAATTGAATCAAAAATATTATTTTTACACAAGGGAATATGTGTTGGTAATTTTACTATCATAAATTATGCAAGAAATTATTATCATCAGCAAGTTTCAGATTGTAAGATCTATTTGCACTTTTAACTTTGGAATTCAAAGGGTGTATTTGCCACTTTGCAAAGTGGCAGATACACCCCTTCAACACCAATCTGTGAATAAGATGTGTTAACTCTTAATGCAACACTAGAAGTGATCATTAGGGATTATAAAGACAAATGCAACTGGAATAAAATGAATTTTACATGCTTACATAAAAAAATTAATGTTTTTTATTCTCCCAAGAGTATTTTGATTACAATATTTTGTTTAGCTATTTTGCTAACCTCAACTTTATTCGTAAAATAGATTTAGGCCTAAAGAATAATTTCAAATATTGTTTTCTAGTAGTCATGGTAATAGTGTACTCTTACTGTGGATGATAAGCATGATTAACCCTTGCAACCCTGAAATCTTAACCTTTTCACTACCATACATGACGGAAATTTCCGTCGTCATTCGTCAATGAACGTAGCCATAAAATGACACAAATTTTCGTCAAATATATACTACATTTATGTATTTTTCGTCATTTGAAGCTGGAAATTGCGTTAGCAATTCCAGCTTCAAATGACGAAAAATAGAACTCCTACACCAGTATATCTGGATCCTGGCATGCACCCCGGCCTGGAAGTCAAAGGGTTAATATAGATACTTTAGTGACCAAAGCATTATTCAATTTGAAAGATGGCTTAGTAATAGTTCATCCGCTTCATTTGAATACATAACTTACAGGTCTACAGCCATTAGAAATGTTCATTTATTTCAGTGCTGTGTTCAACTTTTGAGGTCAGTGGCTGACAACAGTTGAACCCCGCACTGAGTCAGCTAGCGTTATCAGTGTTTGTTATCAGCTGCTTCTACTATTGCTTCGTTGTTGTTATTTCCAGTTGTATCCTGCGATTACACATGAGGGGAATGTCAGAGTACTTAAATAGTAGATCTATAACTGTTAGTAATTAACAAAGAATGCTTCAACTCTATACTCTTCTCATAATTAGATCAAATTCTTGTGGATGATGGAGTAGCATAATACCAGCTAGCACAACACCCTGAACCAATGCTGGTTTAAAGCTGGTCCAACGTCGTAGACGGTGGACCAACATTAAACCAGCATTGGTTCAGGGTGTTGTGTTGCTTGGATGTCATCTATTTATTTAATATTAACCTTAATGCACCGGTTTTTAATAATTATTTCCGAGCACTTAGCTGAGTATGACTGCCATTATAAGACAACAGCTGCCTTTTTGATACAATCTGTGGGACTGCGTCATGAGTGCACTTTTTATAAGAATATCCCATCCACTTACGACCGTTTTGGAAATGTCCCTATATTTTTAGCTCTGGGAGAAGATTTGTATCATAGAAAGGCCTTTAACATTTAAACCAGTGTAAAAAAATAGAGTTGTGTATTGTTTGAAGCAACACAAATATTACTTCAAATATAGAAATTAATTTATTTTTAGTGCTTTTTAGTACATAGACTAAATAACTTGATGTTGTTTTCATTTAAAATTGAAAATATCCTATTAGCTGAAGTCAACCAATCCATACCAAAAAGCACAATTGACTTCTTTTACTGGCCAGACATTTATGTAATTTTTACAAAAACACATATGTATCTTTTTTCACACAGCACTTTACTAACCAGAGCTGGAAAGCTACAAACTCACTTGATCATGGACAAAGACATTAGCCAGCTATTGCCTAACTAACAAACTAGAAGAATATACTCACATTTTTGCTTTGCGTTAACCTATTCACATAATCAGATAGCAAGCAATACATGCAAGTAGCCATTATCTTTTGATGGTATTATAACTGCTAGAATTGGACTAATCCTCAGTTAGTTTTTAAATTTGTGGTAATCGCTTATAGATTATGACATCTAATGTTGGTCCCTGCACTGAAAGGTTTAATGCTACCGGTATTTTTTTTTGTGACCCAATATGACTCACTAGCAGGTGAAGAGTTTATGAGGATAAATTTATTACTTTTGATTGATGGCATCAAATGTTGTACACAGAGAATAAACAGTGAAACGTGCCTTGAATTTTGTAATTCAATCTTAAAAACTATGCCTAGACTAATTTGTATATACATAATCATTATAATGACTGCTAAGCCCTTATTCTAATGCCTTGCATGTATTATATATTATTCTCCTTGTGAGACACCTAATGTGTGGAACGAATCGAAAAGTAAATCTGGAGGTTTGCTGGCCATATTTAAGTTTGACCCTTTAAGTGCAAGTGAAGTTTTTAAACACATTTAACCCTTAAAGTGCCTCTTTATCTAAATTTGTATTCATCCGAAGCTGTGTGTCAGTACTGTGACCCACAACTTCATGTGGGTAAGATTACTTAAATATGTACTATTTGGATCAAAGCATATATTCAACACTCATTTGTTTTTTAATTTTTTTTGTTTGAAGAGAAAAAAAAATGCTGAAATTTTTTTAACGGTTAACATTGCTTTTCAAAACACAACTATTGACTGAATTTGATAAAATTGTGCAGGTGTAGACAAACACTACAGTGATTGTAATTGATTAATATTATCTAGTTTTGAAACTGTATTTTTTATTAATTTGAATTTACAGGTCTTTCAAAACATTATTTTCCAAGCTATAATTTAACTGATTTCAGGTCATCACGGTGTTAAATACTAAAAAATATTAGTAGATCTCGGGGAACTTGTATTATGTCCTTTTGCATCTCTATCTTCATATTTCATTAGACAAATTGTCATTGTACCTAAAGGAATGTTGCATTCTTCACTCTAGCGTATGCAATTTGAAGTGATGATGTCTTTATATTGTTCTCTAGTAGCTAAAGTGTTGTATGTGTCATACAGCACTTTGTCTCGCAGGGGACGATTATGTGCCCACATACACCACAAATACTTGATTAATAAATATAGTGTTTTATTCAAGTCTGTTTGAATTAAACAAGCTACAGTAAAAATGCTAAATGCATATTATACAATTATTGTTTAACTTAGCTGACTAATACATCATTAGCACTGATATTTATTAAGATCAATAACGTGATTGCTCTTCACCTATCGTTATTTAATTGTTTTTATGCTAATTACTTCCTGCCTTGTAATTGTGATTGTTATAGAGTAATATTTCTGTATTGCAATCTCCTGATTATTATGTTTTTTTACCCAGACAAATGCTACATATGGTGGCACAAACGATCGCTTGTTATTGGCTGATGGTAGTTATGCCAAAGCACCAAATGTCGCTGAGTGTTTTTGTCACGGCTGTTGGATATCTCTGTGTTTGTCACATGTGTCGACAGATATATGATTACGGTGGATACACTCTTGACATAACAGGGTAAGATCAACTAAATTAGCTCTCTGATTCACAGACTATCATCGATTTCAAACTTTGTACACATATTTCAGCATTTCCAAACCTTGAGTAAAACTCATTTTTTTTGTTCTCAGGGAATAATTTGTTCTGGAAAATTTGTGTAACCTCATTTTCTCCACATTAATACAGTGTAGGGCCTAGTATTTGTCCCAAGATGTTTAGCAAACTGCTCCACTACATCATACAAATTATTCCCTGGTTCTTCATTTATTCCCAGCAAACCTGGAATGTTGAACCAATGCCGGTTTAATGTTGGGCTCCAGTCTGCAACACTGGCCCAAAATTGATCCACCATTGGTTCAATGTCTTATGTTTAATGGCAAATAGTGTTTCACCTTTTAATCAAACAGGCATTTATCTAAGCTTTCTTTTAAATCAACCCTTTAATTGCCAATTTTTAACTATAATTTACAATCATAATAATTTTTGAACAATAAATAACATTTTCTCTACATTTAAGTCAACTTTCAGTTATCTTTCTCTGATAGGCCTCTCTTTACAATGATACTCTAGTAGATGATTGTCTGATTCATACTGTGCTGTACATGTATTCGATGTTTACAGACCCTTGATGATTAATGCCCAGAGACTTAGTAGCCTGGCATTCGCTATCAGTGATGGGCGTCTAGATGACAAAAGCAAGTTATCACAAGAACAAAAGAACTTGGCAATCTAGTAAGTTCTCAAGTTAATGTCGTCATCCGTAAAAAAATGTAGCACTTGGGGTGCCTTGGTGCACAGCACATATCGTCCCTCCAGAATGAAAACCAGCTTAACCTACATGACTTAGCAGAAATCGCGTTTTGGTATGATAAAAGACCTGAGCCTGTTGTAAAATGGGCAATCTGTGCAAAGCTGTTATCTCAATAATGTGCTTAAATCGTTAAGCCTGTTTTGCAGTGCGTAGTTTAGACCAATAAAAACAAGATTAATGCAAGTTAAGTACTTTAGCTGCTTTTATTTTATCTTACCACAAATACTCAATGATTAAGCATGCCTAATGATTTAAGCCCATTTTAAGGGGATGATGAAACAAACAAATAAATTTAAGCCAGTTTTATCATATCTACACCCACCCCCACCCCTACATAGTGTAGAGGGGGAGGGGTACCCACCCCTCCCCTCTACACTATATAGTGTCGAGGGGGCGGGGTGGGTATGTGGAGAAGGTACCTGTTGTTTATATATGAACTATTTTGGCCTGGCTGCAGTGCTCCCACCAGCTAGCTGCAGTGCTCCCACCAGCTAGCTGCCGTGCTCTCAGCAGCAGCTGCCGTGCTCTTAACCAGCTAGCTGGTGAGAGCATGGCAGCTAGCTGGTATGAGCACGGCAGCTGCTGCTGAGAGCAATGCAGTAGCTGCTGTTGAGAGCAGGGCAGCTAGCTGCTGGGACCACGACAGCTGTTGATGAGAGCACGGCAGCTAGCTGCTGGGAGTACGACAGCATGACAGCTGCTGCTGGGAGCAAGGCAGCTAGCTGGTGGGAGCACGGCAGCTAGCTGCTGAGAGCACTGCAGCTGCTGCTGAGAGCACGGCAGCTACCTGCTGAGAGCACGGCAGCTAGCTGATGGGAGCACGGCAGCTGCTGCTGCTGCTGAAAGCACTGCAGCTGCTGCTGAGAGCACGGCAGCTAGCTGCTGGGAGCACGACAGCTGATGCTGCTGCTGAAAGCACTGCAGCTGATGCTGAGAGCACGGCAGCTAGTTGCTTGGAGCACAACAGCTACTGCTGGGAGCACAGCAGCTACCTGGCGGGAGCACTGCAGCTAACTGGTCGAGAGCACGGCAGATGCTGTCCAGAGGACGGCAGCTAGCTGGTGGGAGCACTGCAGCTAGCTGGTTAAGAGCACAGCAGCTGCTGCTGAGAGCACGGCGGCTAGCTGATAGGAGCACGGCAGCTGCTGCTGAGAGCATTGCAGCTGCAGCTGAGAGCAGGCAGCTAGCTGGTGGGAGCACGGCAGCTAGCTGGTGGAAGCACGGCAGCTAGCTGTTGGGAGCACTTCAGCTAGCTGGTTGAGAGCACGGCAGCTAGCTGGTGAGAGCACGGCAGCTAGCTTGTGGGAGCACGGCAGCTGCTGGTGGAAGCACCGCAGCTTCTGCTGAGACCACCGCAGCTAGCTGCTGAGACCACGGCAGCTAGCTGCTGAGAGCACGGCAGCTAGCTGGTGGGAGCACGGCAGCTAGCTGTTGGGAGCACTTCAGCTGCTGCTGAGACCACCGCAGCTAGCTGCTGAGACCACGGCAGCTAGCTGGTGAGAGCACGGCAGCTAGCTGGTGGGAGCACGGCAGCTAGCTGTTGGGAGCACTTCAGCTGCTGCTGAGACCACCGCAGCTAGCTGCTGAGACCACGGCAGCTAGCTGCTGAGAGCACGGCAGCTAGCTGCTGAGAGCACTGCAGCTAGCTGCTGAGAGCACTGCAGCTGCTGCTGAGAGCACGGCAGCTAGCTGCTGAGAGCACGGCAGCTGTCTGATGGGAGCACGTGCTGCTGCTGCTGAAATTAATGCAGCTGCTGCTGAGAGCACGGCAACTAGCTGCTGGGAGCACGACAGCTGATGCTGCTGCTGAAAGCACTGCAGCTGCTGCTGAGAGCACGGCAGCTAGCTGCTTGGAGCACGACAGCTACTGCTGGGAGCACGGCAGCTACCTGGCGGGAGCACTGCAGCTAACATGTCGAGAGCACGGCAGATGCTGTTCAGAGGACGGCAGCTAGCTGGTGGGAGCACTGCAGCTAGCTGGTTAAGAGCACAGCAGCTGCTGCTGAGAGCACGGCAGCTAGCTGATGGGAGCATGGCAGCTGCTGCTAGAGCATTGCAGCTGCAGCTGAGAGCAGGCAGCTAGCTGGTGGGAGCACGGCAGCTAGCTGGTGGAAGCACGGCAGCTAGCTGTTGGGAGCACTTCAGCTAGCTGGTTGAGAGCACGGCAGCTAGCTGGTGAGAGCACGGCAGCTAGCTTGTGGGACCACGGCAGATTCCACGGCAGATTCTTCAAAACAGGCTCAGGTATTTTATATGGTTATCATACCAAAACGCGATTTCTGCTAAGTCATGTAGGTTAGGCTGGTTTTCATTCTGGTGGGACGATATTTTGTATATTTTTATCTTCCCAAAGTAATTGGCAAATTTTTTTAGTACTGTTTATATTAGACACATTCAACCAATTCACATTTTGATTATTTACAAATAATAATTATTATAACTTCTAAAACTCCGATATTTGTACAGTAAATAAGGCCCGGAAATAATGTTATGCTACAAGCTAGTATAGTTTCCCGTGTCAGTTATTTATATTCATTACCGCATCCCGTGTATCTCCAGTCATATTGTATCTAGTAGTACTAGATAAAATCGGGACATTTCGTATAACACAATCGGCTTATAACATGATTCGTACTTATGGACCCCACTGATCGTGTTATAACGAATATCTACTGTATAATAAAAAAAAAATCTTACTCATTCATTTTATAACTTTAACCTGTTAAAAGGTAATGGTGTTATTTTTATATATTATTGTTGTTGTTTTCTACATGTATATATATGTGACATCGAAGATTTGTGTCAGGTATTATATTACCTACCGTACATGTACGGGGAATTTTTGTGACCCACTTGCAATAATATAAATGTCTATTTTCTGAATTTCTCTCATTTATTGTTTTTTTTCAGGTTATTTTGTGGATTACATTAAACTTACAGTATATTTATAACCTTAAAAGATAATGAATGTTCAAATGTTTTAGTTCATTTCCCAGTGTACTGGAGATAACGAGTTTTGCCTTCAGCTTCCACACAGTCATCATCGGCCCATTTTGTCATTACAAGGAATACATCAATTTCATAGATGGCTCGAACTTGAAAGTGAAGAAAACATCAACAGTGGGTTTTCATTTATATCTATATATAATGTGTATTGACTTCAGCTATATAGTATTTTATGCGGAATATTTTTTATGTTCGTATTGATGCAATATTTTACCATTTAATATGTAGTGTTTCTAGCTTTGTTGAATAAAATAGTGTAAAATTTCTTTCATCATGGTAATTTTCTTGATTATTATTTTTCGGGGGATTGAGCTGGCAATTGTGCTTGAAATAGTGTAATGCTGTTTCATTGTGGTGTAGTCATTTTTAGCCCGCCTTTTATTTTTAGAAGGTCGGCTATTCCAATTGAAGTTCGGCGGCGTCAAACTTCACATAGTTGTGGGAACGATAACTTAAAAAGTTTTTTATGTATCCTTCCCAAATTTGTTATGCATGTTACGAATGACCAGTACTCGGACAAAAATGCAAAAAAAAGATTCAAAATGGCCCATTTGTTGTGATTTGACTTCAATAATTTGACCTTGTGGGCGCGATAAAATGAAAAAAAAAATCATTTCTCCTGCTCAAATTCGTTATGCATGTAATTGTTAATAAGAGTTCTCGGACAAGTTCGACAGTTGCTGAAGAAATATGCAAAATGGCTGTTTTGTTGCAATTTTTTGCATTTCACGTCAATAATTTGACCTTGTGGCCGCGATAACTTCAAAAGTTTTTCAAAAATATTAAACTGGCGATTTATTCATATTTTTACCCCTCGGCCCGTTGGGCCCGAAGGGGTATTGTCGTCCCCTTCGTGCGCCGCCTTACCCGCCGCATCCGCACGTACTCTTTTGGCTACTACACCAACGTGGTGCAACAGATTAAATTCAAAATTCATACAAACATTCAACCCCTCCCGGCACTTTTTTTACTTAAGGTCATAGATCAAAGGTCAAGGTCGAAGATTTAAAAAAATTCTTGTTAATGCGATAACTAGAAAAATAATTATTGAATCTCTCTAATTTTTTACGTGAAGTTACCCATGAGTATGGAGATCACCTGATTATATTTTCAGCTTTCCACCGATAATCAAAATGGCGGCCACCTGGCTACTAAAGTTTTTTTTTTACCTGATTTTTTTTTTATAATTCCTTTGAAACCAGGTATGTATAGGTTTTCAGGGTCTGCGATTCTGTTGGCATTGTCCGTTTTCGTGTCTGTGCAACCGAAAACGAAGCTATGGCGGCCATCTTTTTTTTTAATTACAAAATTCCTTGTTGACGCAATAATTATTAATTATTGGATCTCTCCAATTTTTTATGTGAAGTTGTCCATGAGTATGGAGATGACCTGATTAGATTTTCAGCTTTCAACCGATAATCAAAATGGCCGCCACCTGGCGAATAAATTTTTTTGGGGACTTTTTTTCAGATTTCCCTCGAAACCTGGTATATAAAGATTTTCGGGGTCTGCGAGTCTATTGGCATTGTCTGTTTTGGTGTGCGATGGTGTGCTATCTTGATTTTTAAATTTAATAATTCCTTGTTAACGCGATAACGCAAAATAATTATTGGATCTCTCCAATTTTTTATGTGAAGTTATCCATGAGTATGGAGATGACCTGATTAGAATTTCAGCTTTCCACCAAAATTGCCGCCACCTCGCCACTAATTTTTTCTCAACTTTTTTTTCAGAATTTCCTCGAAACCTGGTAGGCTTATATATATAGGTTTTCTGGGTCTGCGAGTCTATTAGTATTGTCCGTTTTCATGTGAGACTGAAAACGAGGCTGCGGCGGCCATTTTGGTTTTATTAATTTTAATAAATCGTTTCTTTTTTCAATTAATCGCCTTGAAACCTGGCATGTATAGAGTCACTGCATCAGCAGAGGGGTATTTGAGTGCTTGCACTGTATTTCTCACATTTAACGTCAATAATTTTACCTTGTGGGCGCTATTACTTTATAATGCTCTTGTTATAATTGTCTATTGTTGTGGGGATATGTACAGTTTCTAACTTTGTTGGCACTTGTCATTAATATAGTGTGAAACTTGTTTCATTGAGGTAATTTTCTTGAAGATTAATTGTTCTGGTGGAATTGCCAGTTATTTTTTTGTAATTTTGATTAATCAAATCTATTTATAAGAAACAGTAATAGAATCTATGACATTATCTTTTCATGTTTTTATCTTTTTCTACAGCAGAATAACAGTCATACAACGATTAGCGATACTGAACTAGATCCCGGAGTAAGTTCAGAATCTAATTATTTTTGTTCTTATAATAAATATAATCAGTTATTTGTAGCTTTTAACCCACCTTTACATTTTTATTTGAAGAGGTTAATTTTAGGTTAATTTTCTAGCTATAGAAATTCAAAAATTGTTCCGGAATGTCGAAAGATTCTGTGATTGCCATTTCACAATTGTTTATGTTGACAGAGAGCTATACTATACACTGTGATTATAGTTCTGATCAGTGGATTTATCACAGTGAAGATTGCCCCTCTCTTCCCAGGATCGTTCATGTATGGTAAGTAGGGCAACATTCAATTCAAGCTGTGTCCCGCTGCCGCGACCCACAATTTCAAGCGGGTATAAATTACTTGTAGCTTCACTATTCAAATCTAAGTAGATTAATGTGAACAATTCCTGTTTTAAATAAGTGAATTATGCTCACTCACAATAAAACAGGATGAGGGTTAGGCTCCTGTTTCATCTCCGGGCTCCAGGCAGCATGTCGTCGCCTCGGAGCTAAAGAATCCTATCTGACACTCGTTAGACCATATGCAACCCTTTAACTGCTAAGCATGACTTTAGTCGTGTTTAGTTAATTTTATTTGCTGTTACATCTATTGGAAATGAAATTAGTGTTTAGACATCAAGATTTGCACATGTTTGGTCTCAAATGAAACAAATGGTTTTAATTTTCACCAAATTGAAAGCACTCATTTCATTCCCAATAACTGTGATTTAACCTGCTAATAAACATGATAAACAGATTACAACTGACTATAGTCATGCTAAGTGGGATAAGGGTTAACACCTATTTTAGCATGTTCTATTCACAGACCTATGACTAACTAACCACACTGCTTTGTTTATTCATGTATACAAAAATGGTTTAAAATATTAGCACTTTCAATTTTGAGGACCGACTTTTGACGTCAAAATCTGACGTCTATGGATGTCAGATTTATTCAAATGAAGTGGGAGGAGCTAACTATGATATTTATGATGATTTCAAATTGAAGAAACCTTTGGTCTCCATTGTTTATACAAAAATATTTCAGCATTGTAATGGTTAAATAATAGTTATGGAAGGTAAATAATAATAATAACGGAACGCTTGTGAAGCGCCTAAATCTGTCCGAGGGACGTTCATGGGCGCGTGACAGTTTCCTAAAGCTTGTCTTAGAATAGTTGTCAACTGTTTTGACAATTTTTTGAATTTTTCATCCACTTGAAGCTGTAAATAGTGGCAGTGAGATACAACTTCAAGCGGTTGAAGATTTCTTTACCTAAAGATTGTAGACCTATATATACTTTTTCTCAACAATAATTAGCTGATGATTATTATTGACTATCAATATCTTTTATCAACACATCACTACTGCTATCACATTACATGCATCTCTAAGAGCATTTTAAATATGTTGTTGATAAATTTAATGTTTCAGGAGAGGAATTTGCAAACTATTCATTCTTAAGAAAGATGTTTTATTTGATCATTTTCACAACCATCACTCGGCCGAAGTACTACTTTGCCTGGAAATTTGGTAAGTGTAATTAGCTTAGCCCTGTATTGAAAATGTTAATTTTCACCCACTTGAAGTTGTGTCTCGCTACCGCGACCCACAACTTCAAGTGAGTGAAAATTACTGATATTTGTTTAATTTGAGACCCAACATTTGTAAATCTTGATGTTTAAACACTTATTTCATTCCCAATATCTATAATTTAACCAACTAATAAAACAGATTAAATATGACCATTTGTCAAGCTTAGCGCTTAAAGGGTTAATATTTAGAGTGAGAAAACTCAACTTTGCTATTTTTCAAACTTGATGTAGTATTGTCGTGTTAACCCTTTGACCGCTTGTGCCACATATATTCGGGTTTTCATTTTTTATTAGCACATTAGGTGCAGTATAACCTCTGTTCTGGACCACCTCAATAACCGGACCACCTCGTGTCTCGGACCACTTTTGTCCAGTCCCAAAGTTCTCCCCATTGACACAATGGTTAAGGATTAACCCTTAGCGGACCACCCCTGCAATTCAGGACTCGGACCACTTTTTTGCATCAAACCAGTCTCAACCTCATTAACCCGACCACCTGGGACATCAAGAGGCAATTTTTTGAACCCCCAGGATCACTGACAGCGCATTCACACCTACGGTGAAAGTCGCGCCTCCATGCTTGGATGCCCACAAATGCATCTGGGTAAGATCCTATAATTCTATGGTCCTTGTGAACGCCATGCACCGTGATATTTAGATTGCAGCTTTGACGAGACATTAAAATTGTCATGGGCTCTACATGGTCGACGTCGCGCCTTCACGCTTGCTTGCACACAAACAACGGCCATCTGATTGCTTAGAATTAATCTTGTTTCAGTTAATTGTTGAGGCAATGTTGATTTAATGCTGGGCCGGCATATCAGACGGTTGGCCAACATTAATCAAACATCGGGACCACATCTCGTGTTTGCTGCGCATACACCATAACACTTGACACCTCTATAATTGTAGTCCACGCCATCTTTGTTTTCACAAACTTCTCCTGGAGTGATTTATGGGAATTTATGCTCAATTTCTATTCGATGGCTGATATAATAAACATAGCACCAACTTACCAAGATATAAAAAGAGGATCAGAATTTAATTAATCATTCAATGTTATGTATCAATATGGCAAAAGCAGACGTAATAAGCTCACACTCAAAGAAAAAATAAATCTCATACATGCAAATCACATTCACGGTCAGCGACAATTAGGAGATTAGATGAAATAGTTAGTGACCTTCTACGCCTACAACATTTCCATATGTAAGATAATATAAGATAAGAAGGGATAAACTCTATTCTATATTAATGTTCTTTGGTGTTCCTGTTGAAAAGCTGAAAATTGTTCAATATAGTTTGTGTGTTGCCACTGTAGAGAAAGCATGCAAACTGTGACAATCTTCAATGAATGATTTCTTCAATGTAAAATAATTATTTTGTTTAATTTCATTAATTATTTTTAGTGCTAATTCAATAAAGATTTTTGTTATTGTATGTGTTAATATTGTGTTCGTTTTATCACTTATAATGTAGTTAATATAGTACACATACTGTATTTTGAGCATAAAATATACTATAAGGCATGTAAAATTTCATTTAGGGGTCTGCCTCAATAATGGGACTGCTTTTGCTAAGTCCCCTAGGTGGTCTGTTTAGCGAGGTTCTACTGTACCTTCTTTTAAACATGTTAAAGATAAAATGTGACATCAATCTGCAATATTTGAAAACAGTTGACCCCCATTTTGTCAAATCTGAACAATTTTTACTCACTTGAAGTTGTGGATCGCGTCAGCGAGACACAACTTCAAGTGGGTTAAAATTCAGATTGAATAAATTGGCAGTTAAAGGGTTTAATTAAACAGCCTAGTTGGTGATGTTCCACAATGCTCCATGTACAAATTGTTAACTGTTTATATTTAAGCTTTGAAATATTGTGCTAATTTAATAAATTAATAAATAATTTTTGTCATTTTAGCGGAATCTGCCAACTTATCATCTGGTTTATCGTTTAACGGATTAACAGAATCTGGATCTCAGCGATGGGATCTCCTGGATCCTGTTCATATATGGTCATTAGAGGTGAGGCGTTTATCTAGCAAAAAGAAGTAGGCCTATGCTTGTCTGCCTTTGGTATTAACCCATACAGCGCGAGGATCTACTTTAGACGTTAAAATCTTGTCTGCCTTTGGTATTAACCCTTACAGCGCGAGGATCTACTTTAGACGTTAAAATCTTCTCTGCCTTTGGTATTAACCCTTTCAGTGCGAGGATCTACTTTAGATGTTAAAATCTTCTCTGCCTTTGGTATTAACCCTTACAGCGTGAGGATCTACTTTAGACGTTAAAATCTTGTCTGCCTTTGGTATTAACCCTTACAGCGCGAGGATCTACTTTAGACGTTAAAATCTTGTCTGCCTTTGGTATTAACCCATACAGCGTGGAGATCTACTTTAGACGTTAAAATCTTGTCTGCCTTTGGTATTAACCCTTACAGCGCGAGGATCTAATTTAGACGTTAAAATCTTCTCTGCCTTTGGTATTAACCCTTACAGCGCGAGGATCTACTTTAGACGTTAAAATCTTGTCTGCCTTTGGTATTAACCCATACAGCGCGAGGATCTACTTTGGACGTTAAAATCTTGTCTGCCTTTGGTATTAACCCATACGCGCGGGGATCTACTTTAGACGTTAAAATCTTGTCTGCTTTTGGTATTAACCCTTACAGCGCGAGGATCTACTTTAGACGTTAAAATCTTGTCTGTCTTTGGTATTAACCCTTACAGCGCGAGGATCTACTTTAGACGTTAAAATCTTGTCTGCTTTTGGTATTAACCCATACAGCGCAAGGATCTACTTTAGACGTTAAAATCTTGTCTGTCTTTGGTATTAACCCTTACAGCGCGAGGATCTACTTTAGACGTTAAAAATCTTGTCTGCCTTTGGTATTAACCCATACAGCGTGAGGATCTACTTTAGACGTTAAAATCTTGTCTGCCTTTGGTATTAACCCTTACAGCGCGAGGATCTACTTTAGACGTTAAAATCTTGTCTGCCTTTGGTATTAACCCATACAGCGCGAGGATCTACTTTAGACGTTAAAATCTTGTCTGCCTTTGGTATTAACCCATACAGCGCGAGGATCTACTTTAGTCGTTAAAATCTTGTCTGTCTTTGGTATTAACCCTTACAGCGCGAGGATCTACTTTAGACGTTAAAATCTTGTCTGCCTTTGGTATTAACCCATACAGCGCGAGGATCTAATTTAGACGTTAAAATCTTGTCTGCCTTTGGTATTAACCCATACAGCGCGAGGATCTACTTTAGACGTTAAAATCTTGTCTGCCTTTGGTATCAACCCTTACAGCGCGGGGATCTAATTTAGACGTTAGAATCGATCCCAGCACTGTAAGAGTGGAAATATTTATAATGGTCGTAGACCCATAAAATAGGTATTCAAATAAATCGGAAAGAGCTGACTAAGTAAGTTATGATGATGTCAAGTTGAACAAAATCCTTTAGCCTTCGAGGTTTTCATAAAAAAAACTCAGCACTTTAAGGGTCAACCCTTAAAGTGCTGATCATGTATAGCCATTTTCAGCCTTTCTGTTTGTCCTTCAAAAAAAATATTTGAAGGAGAAATGAGCAATAAAATTGTTAGATTGACATATATATGATTCAATTTTTTCAGATGTGAGTAACACAACTTCAAGTGGAGACAAATTTTTAAAATTTATTTAATTTTGATGTTTAAGCACACTTTTTGTTTGCTGGAATCGCTGGGCTGGTTGACTGCCTTCCAGCATGCCATGAATAATCCTTGGGATACCCAGCAGTCAACATAATTATGTCGATCCAATCTTGGTTTAATGTTCGACCAGCATCGCAGATTATACCTGCATTGATTCAATGTATCATGTCTGCTGGATATGCCCCTGAAAATTCTGAGCTTGTTCTGAACTGTTGTTGGATTTCATTCAAATTTGATTGATTACCTTTCTGGAACAATTTATTTTTAAAAAGTGGATGGGGGGGGGGGAGGTTACCAACTGACAGACAGCTTGCCATGACAAGCATTCAGGTAGTTTCAAAGTAAAATGATACATCTGTGTTCTAACAACAAATACTATTTCTTGTGAAATATTTTTATGATTTCTACTAACCAGCATGCTAATGTTGACCTGAATCTTTTGTGCAAATTATTTGTGTTTTGCTAGCACATGATAAATCGCATCCACAATGATGTGAGTGATTTGCTAAGGAATGATTTATGTCCGTACAGGCATGAATCTCTAGAGCATCCCTTGCACAAACCAAGGGAATTATTTGCATGAATCATTTGACAAAATAAATCATATATATGGTAGAATGATTCAGATGAATATTTCCACCTTAGTTTGAACAGGGCTTTACTATATAAAATAATTACAATGTAAAATTTAAATCTCTTTAAAAATTGTTTCTTGGAATAACACTGTTTCTATTATTTAAGGGAAGTGGCAGCTTGAAGGTATTACTGGATAACTGGAACATTGCCACAGTTCGCTGGTTGCGTTATTCTGTGTATGAGCGGTTATACAGTACAACAGCAGTATTTACAGTCAGTGCGTTCTGGCACGGGTTTTACCCGGGCTACTATCTCATGTTCTTTTCATTTGCTATGGCCACTCCAGCTGCACGCCTGGTGAGTATATACTCAAATGCATATTTTTAAAATAAAATTGGCACTATCTATAACTGTAATCTATATTGTGAATAATAATGTATTCATATGTTTAGATATTTTTATGCCTCCGCCGCGAAGCCGGGATCCACGGCTGTCCGTCCGGTCACGAGCGCCTGCCGTACGCTGCCACCTTTTTGTACTACTCAACATGGTCCAACAGATTCAATTCATAATTTTTAAAACAATTCAACCCCTCCGGCAAAAGTTTTTTACCAAAGGTCAAGGTCATAGGTTAAAGGTCAAGGTCAAAGATTCAAAAAAATGTTTTGTTAACGCGATGACTTGGAAAATAATTATTGCATCTCTCCAATTTTTTCTGTGAAGTTACTCATAAGTATGGAGATGACCTGATTAGATTTTCAGCTTTCCACCAATAATCAACATGGCTGCCAGCTGACGACTAATTTTTTTTTACTTAAATATTTTTTTTTCACAATTCACAGTAGTGCTTAGATAGTTATGCCTCCGCCGCGAAGCGAGCGAAGGCATTATGTTCTCAGGTTGTCCGTCCTCCGGCTGTCAGGCTGTCCGTTCGGCCGGTCATGAACGCCTGCTGTACGCCGCCACGTTTTTGTACTACGCCAACATGGTCCAACAGATTGAATTCATAATTTATACAAACATTCAACCCCTCCGGCAAAAGTTTTTATTAAAGGTCAAGGTCATAGGTCAAAGGTCAAGGTCAAAGATTCAAAAAAAGGTTTTGTTAACACGATAACTTGGAAAATAATGATTGCATCTCTCCAATTTTTTATGTGAAGTTACTCATGAGTATGGAGATGACCTAATTAGATTTTCAGCTTTCCACAGGGAGAGAGGATATAGAGTAGGCCTACATGGGCCTCATGTGATGGCGGAGGTATACAATTGATGCATGTGCGTCAAATTTCCCTCCCAGTTTTACATAATATGGAACTTCATGGTTTTTAAAGTTGATTTTTTATAGTCAACCCTTATCCTTAAGTTAATTCATTTAACTCTTCAACCATTTGAGATTGTGTATCGCTACTGCGATCCACAACCTTGAGTGGTTGAAAATTACTCGTATTTCCTTAATTTCAGACCAAACATTTACAAATCTCGATGTTTAAACAGTCATTTTATTCCCAATAACAGTGATTAATCCGGCTAATAAAACGGATTAAAAATGACTATAGTCGTGATCAACAGGATGAGGGTTAAATACCGTATATTAATTATCCAATGACATTTTCACAATCTGTTTTTTTTTTCGGTAGACTATCCCTATAAATCCTCTAACACTTCTTTTCCATTTTATCCAGCATGTGATTCTTGCTTCAGGTGCGACGCAAAGTGAGACCGTACTTCCAGACGTCAGCGGGCTCTTCACGTTTTTATGATTTCCTCACATTTGTAGCCACTCGTTTTGTCCTTGCTTATCTAACCTTCCCATTCATCCTGTTAGAATTCTGGCCGTCGCTGAAGATATACGGGTAAGTTATTCGTTTATAAAATTTATTCCATAACCATGAAACTTTTGTGTAATGACCAGTGAGTGACCCAAGTTTGCTGGTGCTATTCAAATGTTATATTGCTATATTATCTTTTTTTACCTTATGCATGTAATCTAATGTTTGCCCCCAATCTGTGGTGCAGGCCAAACTTCTTCCAAGTTTTATGGTTTTACATGTTTATTAATCAGAGATGTGAACATGGGTGAATTCGGTGTAACTGATTAGATTTTAATTGTGCTGACATGCTCGTATATATACAGTTCCAAGCAGATTTTAAACCAAATAATATACACATATTTTTTGTCATTTGAAGCTGTTATGCATTAGCAATTCCAGCTTCAAATGAATGAAAAATACAATAGAAACAGGATTAAACCTCCACCGACACTGCTACCATTGGTTAAATTATTCTACGCATCGGAACCTTGGTCCACCGTCTACGACATGGACCATCATTGAACCAGACTGCTTAAATTATCTCGATATATATCAACAGTCTCCAGCAATTCAATTAGTATAATGATGTGCATCCAAACACAATATCTATTATATAATTATTTGGTAATACATTGTAACAGTGTTGTAAAATTGTTTCATGTACTTTGTAGTTACAGGCAGCTGAACTATGTATTTCACATTATTTCTTGATGACGTCACTTAAAATGATAGGTTTTCAGCTGCTCTTTTTTCCCTATTTTTTTAATAATATGACGTAAAATGAAATGTTTTTTACAGAAAAATATTCATGTTTTTTGTTTGTTGTTACAGCCAGCTGAATTACAGCTTTCACGTGCTGATGTTCCTAGTACTAGTTGTATTCCGCTTCCTGCCGACTCCTGCAGCGTCCACGTCTAAACCGAAGACTCAGTAGATCTGTGAGCCACACTCCCTCTACCCTGACAGCGTGTCCTAGTCTGCAGCATCCACATCTGAAGCCAAGACTCTAACCCAAGATCTCTAACCCAGTCTCCACCAGACTTTCTCAATCCTCACTGGATGTCCTAGTATGAGGCCCTGCTGTGGTCCGGGGCCCCATTCCACAAAAATCTTAAAAACATTACGATTATCTGATCCCCTGATCACATCCATAGCAATTTTTTATTTTTATTTTTTATCTTTTTGTCCTTCAAATGTAAAAAAATGAATATAGAATGAGCTTTAGATTTGCCAGGTTGACTTATGTTTTGTTTCAAATTGAAAATTAATATATATTTATATATAGTTTTACTAACTTGTTGCTGTTGGACGCAGCAGCAAAACACAAGTTTAAGTGGGTAAAAAATTATAACTTGTGCTTTAAGTGTTAACTTCCATTTCCATTAGAAAAGCTTAAAAGCATCTCAGCCTTGTACTGGTGGTACCGTATTTGTAATTGTGTTTTCAAGCATGCCATTGAATTTTATTAAATAATTTGCTGTACATGCAAATAATTTACTTTGTCATCATATTTTTCGTCATATGAAGCTGGAAATTGATGAAAAATAATAACAAACAATTCAGCAGCACCAGGGTTAAGATAATCTCAAGTTTTACGGTTTTTAGTAGTACGGGTCCTTAATATGTGTCCTTGCATCCCTCAGTCGTGACAAGTTGTAGCAGGGTGAGGCCCGAATGTGGAGACAATGACTGAAGGAATGATGTACATAAAACATGGCTGTGTTGCATTTAGAAATCCACTTTCTGCATTCCGTGACTTAGTGAGATGTGGCAGTTAAATTCTTGTGTAGATTTCATCGCCCGATTGCGTCATTCTATTATATGTGTTAAGCAATCGTCACTGTGAACTGTTAACTTAGTATCAAAATAAGGAATGTGTATTTAGTATAAGTATATATCTATGGTCACATACAGCATATTTCCGATGATAAGATAGATCTTACGAGGCTGACGTCAACTTTGCTTAATATGTCAGCTCTTCAGACACCATTTTTAAATCTGCCAGGGCATCTCTCACACAGCTCTTCCTGTTACGTTACTTTTTCGTCTTCCTCAATTTTCCCCTTGACTGATCATCCATCAAAGATACAACCTTCCTATTTAATCCAACCTTCCTATTTACATGCTCCATTCCCACTGTGAGTACTCTGATTTGTTTCGCTGAATGAATACAGAGTGCAATGGAACTTATCTGAAGCTATTTGTAAAAGTTGGTTAGTTTACAATATGGCACATGCAACATTTTCAACAAGGAGTAATTTTAATGCTGATAATCATTTTTTTGTATTGTTTTAGTTGGAAAATTTATTTATTTATTTATAAAAACATACATGTGAAATTAACCCACTTGTGGCAATTGCAAAATATGAAATCAAAATCTATCATATCAAGATAGATTCAAACTCTCCCACCAAAATATATGGTATTATAATAACTTAATCTTGAATATCAAGGATTCTTCAATTGAACTAATTGAATGTACTGGTACCTGAACGTTGTTGGTTTAATGTTGCAGTGGGCTTCATACTGAGATTTATATCGATATCGGCCGATATCACTCCAGATTGTTGTGTGAATAGCAGTTTTGTTAGTCTATAACCAGCAAACACAACACATTTCACCATTGTTTCAACGTGTCGTGTTTGCTGGGTCTGTCTATGTGAGTTAATAGTGTGAGAAAATGCAAACATCCTAGCAAACACAAGACATTCACCCAATGCTGGTACAATGTTGGGCCAGTGTCACTTACGATGGGCCAACATTGTACCAACATTGGGTGGACATCTTGTGTTTGCTAGGATAGCTTATTTTTCATCTGGATTGGAGAATTACAGCACATGCCGAATAAATAAGGTGTCAGACGACTGAAGCCTCACACCTTATTTATTTAACAATTTCTGTATGTATTCATACAAAACACTTATTTAATGAACAAGTGCTGTAGTTTTCAATACAGCATGCAAATGTTTCCATATTTAACATGAAGTTGTCCATGGACTTCTTTGCGGTGTGCACAGAATATTCCCATTAACCACATTATGACCAATGTAAAGACGTCAGGAATTTATTACCTGTAGGTAGCTGCTTACGGTTCGTTCGGATACCTTTTTGTATTACCATTATAAATAGTGTAGCCATCTCACGTCATCTTAGTGTGGTCACTGTGGTGACTCACCTCTCAGCCATGGAAACCCAAATTATTTTAAATTGAAAATTGTCATAAATGTCTTAGTCAGCTCTTTCCGCTTCATTTGAATACCTATGTTATGGGTATACGGCCATTAGAAACATTTTAATTTTTCCAGCGCGGGGATTGTCCTTATACGTCGTCTACAGATGTCACATTCTGACATATAAAGATGGCCACGGCGTTGAAAGGGTTAAATTCCTAATCAAAATATAGCTGTTTTTAGCCTTTTTATTTGTCGTCCGAACAAGAAAATTTGAAGGAAAAATGAGCATATAACCCTTAAAGCTTTGGATTCCTTTTGTAAAATCAATGGAGACCATCATAAATGTCCTAGTTAGCTCTTCCTGATTCATTTGAATACCTATGTTCTACGCCCATTATAAATATTTTTACTCTTGCAGTGCGGGGATAGACTTTAGACGACAGATTCTGACGACTACATTCGATCCCCGCACTGTAAGGGGTAATTTGCTAGATGAGCATTTATTTTGAGTAAAATTTTACAAATGCAAGTAATTTTTACCCACTTGAAGTTGTGGATCGCTGTAGTGACACACAACTTCAAGTGGGTACAAGTTTTAATCTTATAGCTTACTGCTTTAATGCTCAATAATTGTAGATATGACCCATTCACTCGGATGTGGAAAAATGTTCAACCCTTCCACTAAAACATCATTTACAGCTGATTTATACCTGAACCGCACAAGGGACATTTAAGAATTGTATTTTTTTGTTTTCCTAGCATAGCTGAAGTGCTTATGTTAACTGTACAGAAATAAGATTCAAGAGTGTTTCAGTCAAGCTCGCTCTACTGCATATGGCTGCTTTGTATTAGTCACGAAGCACCGGCGTCTTGTATGTGAATTTTTTTCAGAGGGTGGGGGCGGTTTGCATTTGATAACAATCAGATATTATATGTAATAATGTTAGCCGTGAATGTTGTAGCCACTGTCATTTATCTATCGTAAATAACCATGACATGTGAATAGTTGTTAAAAGAAACAAGAGTTGATTCTGGAGGTGTGGTACACTTAAACACATACCGGTACACACTCACAACAACCCTTTTACTTTATCTCACCGTACATGTAATGTTTAGCAGTGAAAGTGCAAAAGATATTATATGCAGCACATAACATATTTTGAATAGAAAACATAACAGCGTGATTGAAAATACCTTTATTTTATTAATTACTGTGTGTCATTGTAAAATAACAATAACAAGATTGATCCAATTTTAGGCTGCAATATAACAGTCGCGATGATCACATGTTTATCTTTCCATGATTGAATAAGTTGAGCAATTGCAAGAAAAAGCTATTCATTTTGTTATTTATGCCCAGTTTGTCTGTTTTTCCTAATCAGAGATGCAACTACTAAACTTTTAAAAGTTTATAATGGATATCATGTGGTCATTTATTTAATGGTGCTTTTTAATGAATAATCTATTTTATGCTTGCCATGTTCATGTTCTCTTAGTGTGTTGTTGACAAGTCCTTGTTGTTTCCTTGTCACTGGTATTTTGTAAATATATATTTTTTTAAATCAAAGTAACTCATCTCAACAGGGACACTTTGTAATGTGATTTGATATACAGTAGAACCTGCGATGAGCAGCCACCCTTAGGGCACTTGAAAAGTGGCCTTTCAGGACAGGTGGCTGCCCATAGTAGGTTTATTTGTATATAAAATGGCATTTTGGGGAAAGGCCAAGTGGCCTCCCATTGGAGGTTGGCTGCCCATAAGGGTGGCTGCTCATAGCAGGTTCTACCGTATTATATAATTCAATTGAACTAAAATTTGAAAAAGGTTAGTAAAAATTTAATAAAATAATTTAATCAGGGAGGGAGGTGTGTATCTTTCATAAACAGTAACATTTTTTCATCATCTGGAGCTGTAATTTGTGTTCCAGTTTTAAATGACGCAAAATAGAAACAAAAAATCAGCAACACAAGAGCTAACTTGATTATAGCTGGAATTACAAACCCAATTTCCAGCTGCAATTGATGAAAAATATATCTATTTATGAAAAATAGACCTATCTCTCATTGAATTATTTGCTTAACTCTGCATCTATTGGTGCCACATAATGTTTTATTACTTTCAATGGCATTTATATCAAAAATTATTTTAAAATGTTTATAGCAGAACAATGGTTACTTCTTCAAGAGCTACATCATATTATTTAAATTTTCACCCACTTGCATTTGCCTCGCTTAACCGCAAATCACAAATTCAGGCCGGTAAAACATTTACAATAAAAAAATTGTAGAATTTGGGTCAAAACATTTGATGATCTAGCACAATTAATGCTCATTTCTCTTTCTTATTTTCTAGTTTGAATGAAATAATAAAAAGGTTCAAAATGGCTATGACACTCTAAGGGTTAACATCTTTTCTGTTTCTGTTGGCTGCTATAAACTAGTGTTTCTGTATTTTACTTGGCGACATATTTACTGCCATGATCTGCGACTTGTTATACATGTACAGTGTGACCTAAATTTCAGAACTACAATAAAACCCACCGGGTAATGTCACTTGAATTTGTGGATCGTAGCAGTGAGACAAATCCAAAAAAATGCAAATTTAAAGAGCACATAATCGGTATTCGCAAAACGAATGACCCAGATCTCTGGCACGTGATTTGTGGAATTGGTCAGCTTGATCAAGTATCAGAGATTTGGTTCTTTGCTTGGCCAATACCAGTCCAGAGCTTTAAGAGCTAAGATAGTCAGAGCACATCTCCAGAATTTAGCTTATGATTTACCTGCAGTTATTAACTTATGTGTTTGATATTTAGTCAATTTTGTGTTTCCATATGTTAGTTTAATTGTCTATTTATTAGTTACTTATTTATTGTTGTAACAATGTTTGTAACAGTGCTCAAATAATGTGATCTTATTGTATCTGTAAATATTATATGATTTATGATAGCTTACTCTTTTAAGAGCTAAGCACGACTATATGTGGTTGTTTTTTAATATGTTTTATTTTAGCATGTCACAGTACTGTGCAATTGAAACTGGTCGGGCGGGAAGGGGAAATGAAATAGGAGGGAAAGGAAATTCACGTTTCCCTGCGAATTCACTTTCACTTTTTTCCCCGGAATTTTCACCAGTGTTCACGGTAGCCACTGGAGAAATCAGGGGAATTATTTCTCATTTGGGAAAATGAATGAAAACAAGTGAAAACTATAGTGGAAAGCTTTTGGTCTGATTTCCCCAGAATTCCCCTGGAATACCTCTGAATTTCCCCATAATTCGCCAGAATTCCCAATAATTTCCCCAGAAATTGCCAGAATTCCCCTGAATTTCCCCAGAATTCACTGGCTCACATAATGTGGAATCCGCATTATCTAAGATAATCTAAATGCAATATTCATAAAATAGGCCTAATGCTCAGAGACGCTGTAGGCTACACTTGTGAAGTGAAAACTGCACAGGAAACTGCCAAGGAATCAGGAGGAATCAGTAGAAATCAGGGAAAATTGGTGAATTTCGGGGAAATTCGGGGGAAATTGGTGAATTTCGGGGGAATTCTGTGGAAATTTGGGGGAAATTCTGGGGGAATTGGGGGAAAATTGGTGTATTGTTTTTCCCCAATGGTGAAACAGACTTCACAGACTGTGAAATCAATTTCCCCCACATCAGGGAAAAAGGGGGGAAATGAGAAAAAACTGTTTCACAGAATTCCCCTCAGGGGAATTTGTGTGAAACAGGTGGGGGAAATGAAAGGGAAATAAAAGGGAATTTCGTTTTCACGACCAGTTTCAATTGCACAGTACTGTAAGTTACAGGGATTGGGTATGAAACGAGTGTTTACCCCTTTTAACCCTCTTGATGCAAAAGCATCATTTTACATCTTGTAAGAATAACTTAATTTCCTAACGAAAATTTCATGGATTTGTTTTAATAATAATAATATCATTTTTTTATTTTTCCACGCACTTTAAGTCATCTTCATCCACTATAAGAATTTGTGAAAGCAATTCGCGGCTTGTAGTGGATTTAGATGACAATAGTAAATTCAGGCTTGAAAGGGTTGAACTTCAAGATTTGCAAACTGTTTGTTCCCAATTTATCACAAATATGAGTAATTTTCACCCACTTGAGTACTGTGACACACAAATTCAAGCGAGTGAAATTTTTAATGTGCCGCTTTAGGGGTTATTGACTGTGTTTACATGTTTTATACTTACTGTAAAGCATTTGTTACAGTAATATCATTTTGTAATCGAAAAATTAAATGCTGTCAGAACATACATGATATTGCCAACTTGTTCTTAGGAAAACCAGTTTATAGAAAAATGACTAGAATTAATTATATTTCTTGTGAAGGTGTCATTGTAAAGATATTAAAATGATAAACTGCCTCTCAGTATAACAATGTTTCACTTGTAAAATAAGCATATTTGTTAAAATCAATTTGAAAGTGTTTAAAAGTGTGTAGTTTCTGCTGTACTGAAAGGATTGAACGAATTTAAGGTGTGTTTTTTACAACTAACTTTTTACCCTACCTGCATATTTTGATCTGTAATTAACCCAGTGACTCCTGCATTGTGCTGTGGTATTTTGTCTTTCATTCTAAGCTGGAATTGCTTTAAATGAAAAAAATTGAGCCAAAAACAAATTGTACAGTTAATTTATGTAGTTTTTCGCTTTGCTGATTGTATTCATAAAAGTACGAAATGTTATATTTAGCATGTATTATCTTTCATAAGCGACATGTGCATTTTCAGGGCCTAAGTGCTATAATTCAATTGATATTCTACTTCGATGTTCTGCAGTCAATCTATGTATAGCTTTTATAACCCTACATTTATCAATCGTGAAGACCTGGACTAGCAGACTGTCACTTCTCTTATTGTTGGGTAAATTCCTCACAATGAGCTTATGTAGTCCAAATGTTGATGGTTGCAAACATGACTATCAGAGCTAGTCTTTTTACAGATATCGGTTTTGACACTATGCTAGTGATTATCTGCAGTTCAATTCCTGAGAGTACATCTCTGCTGGTTACAATCTACCCTAGTGGGGCATCATTACTGTATAGTTAATTTTGGTTACAATGCTCGCCAGCAGAATGTCTCTGTCAATATCAGTGATCACAAAAATCTAGACTTGAGCTGTGTCATCAGTGTTACAACAAGACAATGACCCAATGCTGTGTCAATGTTGGGCCAGCGTCCACGACGCTGGCCCAACATTGACCCAGCATCGGGTCATTGTCTCGTGTTTGCTGTGTACAGTGTAGCCTACTTCCATGAGAGACATCCATTCTGCTATGAAAACCTTCCTGAAAATAGGAGGATTTTTTACAACAGGTGCATTCACAAATGGGGGATCATTCTGGAGAAACATCCGGCCATCTCCCGAGCAATACCCAGCAGACACAAGACATTGAATCAATGCTGGTTTAACGTTGGTCCAACGTTAGAACAACATTGATTCAAAGTCTTTTGTCTGCTGGGTATGACTGACAAAAAAGCTCTTCCATGCAAGTTCTGCTTGTTTGAAAGCACTTGACATTTAATTATACAATGAGTTACTCTGTCTACCGGTTGCTAACCTATCAGAAAAAAATTAGTCCATTTTTATCAACTTATAGTTGTATCTCTCTACTGTGACCCACAACTTTAAGTGGATCAAAAATTACTCACCTGTTCAAGTTAAGACTTAAGTTGGTCTTGCAGTTTTGTCAGCATGTTTCATGTTTCAAAAAATGTCATTCAAAGAGGATGCTTTACTTTTCATTTAATAATATCAATTGATATGCGTCATAAAATAAGTAATCAACCAATCTTGTGTGCCATGTTTGACATCACTGAATATTTGTATCCTCAAGCTTTACATTACAAATTATTAGATGTATCTGGGCTGATAGGAAAATCTGTTGCCAACCACCACGCTGAGATATCTTATCTTGGCACTACCCGACATTGCTGGTTAGTGCTTGTGCTATAAAAGCTTGAATAATTGCCATATATAATGTGTTGCTGTTAGGCAGGTTTTTTGCCCGCTGTATTCAAGTCATATACTGGTACTGAATGTATAACTTTCACTGTTTTCCGCATTGCTATGATTAATCACATGTAAATAGCTACCCTTTCTTTTATATTACATATCTTATATTTTTGCCGTACAAAGCCAAAAAGCAGTTACTGCTTTTTGGCTTTGCACGGCAGAAATTTAGGATTATTTGGACTGTTGGTTTAACCCGGTAAATTCAAGTTGGCGCTTTAATCCGTTGATGTGTATTCCCCAGTTATGCCCTTTATCCATTCTGTATTATGTAGGGCTGTTGCAAGTTCTTGTTTCTACGCCTTTGTGGAGTAAGTTACCAAATGTTCATGTAAGGACTGTACGGAATCACTAAATAAAGATAGAATCCTGAACAAATCTGAAGAATCATGGGTTTTTATTTCTGATATCAAGCATCAATCACAACTATAATCTAGGCATACCGTACTGAACCGATTACAAACCCGCGCGTCTATTGATAAACGAGGTGATAACACCTCGTTTATCAATAGACGCGTGGGTTTGTAATCGGTTCAGTACGGTATGCTTGATATTAGCTCTCCTCCGTTAACTCCTACAACGCTGAATTATTTTTTATATACCTTGGAGACCAAAGTGTTTTTTTTAATGTGCAATCAGCATAAATGTCTTCTCTTTCCCATTCATCTGAATACCCATGTTATGGGTCGACGGTGGTTAGAAATATTTTCAGTGCGGGGACTATCTTTATACGTCAGAATCTGACGTCTGTAGAAGGCAGATTCTGATGTATAAATACGGTCCCCGCACTAAAAGGGTTAATTTGGACCCTGCATTTATAGCCACGTGGTAATTATCGGTATAAGGGGAATCTCGCCATTCATGTTTATCTGGAAAAGACTGATTGTTTAACCCTAGAAACAGGTCGGAAATCTCCCCGGTAGCGCGTACTGTGCACTACAAAGATCCTTTGAAGTCATTCGAAAAGAGTAGGGCATAGACTTTGAGCTTCCTTCTGTCGCGATATTGCCATGATAGTACAGAAAGCGGCGTAAAGCAATATTCACTCACTCACTCCTCAGAAGCCGTGCCTTATGCTGAAAGAGTAGTATAGTCCATTTTTTATCAACTGTTGATCAATAATAGACTTTACTAGTCTTTTAGAGCTATGTACATTTACTATTTGGTTTATCATCAACACAATGTTAGATCTAAGTATCCACAGGGCCTTACCCGGCGTGTGAACGGGCCTGCGTTTATTACACAAAAAGCCCCTGAATTGCTAACGCGATTTCCAGCTTCAAATGACCGAGATATATGTTTATATATATAGAAGAAAAATATCAAAAATTGAATGGATTGATTAACTGACCATCATAAAGTCTAAATTGTCCTTGTGCCTTAATAGGTAGATTTAAGTATTTTTACAAAAAATGTTACAATGTAATCGAGTGATGACAAACATGGTTACTATTAGGGCCTAGGTGGGAGGCTGATCCTTTAAATTCTATTAAATTGTGCATCCCTGCGTAAATTATTTAAATTAGCTGTTATAATATTACTCAGGGCACTTATATTAACCCTTGTCGCGCTAGGCCTATTTGTATATTACGTTTTCAAGTGAGTTTCAAACTTAAAAAATCATTGAAATTGACAAAAACTATTGTGGTATATCGGTATACTTTCTGTTACCATATTATGAAATTGGGGATTTTTTTTGTTATTACAGCATGAATTGAACAGTGGAACATACAAACTGATAATTCAACAGAATAAGTGTTAATGTAAACAAGTACATATACTTAAACCAGTTTGGTCGTTTTGCTTCACTGAACAATAATATTTACATTGCTGCGGACCCCACTTCTGTAGGCGTTGACCATGCCGTGCATGTGGGTGGGTCCACATTGTGTACTCATGAATCGTGCGAATCAATCATGACTACCCACCTACTTTAATCTCGTCTAATATATTTAGTGAATAGTGAACAATTGCGTGAAATTACAGACAATAATTTGTTGAATATATATTCCAGATGGCAATACTGGTATAGGCCCCTACAGCATATTATATTCAGATGGTAATAATGGTCATATTATCGCCTTGTGCCTTAATCGTTAAATTAAAGTTTTTTAACAAATATGCGCCACCCCCTGGATCCGCCATTGGATTGACCGCTCCCACCTCAACCCTCCTCACTTTGTCTGCTTGGCAGCCGGTCATACGTTAACTGTTATAATAGAGCGAATAAGCAAGAATAGTGTGCACTTAATGATAAAAGCATGGACTTCTTTATGATATCCATACACCATAAAGTTCATTTTCAGACGTGGAGCTATATTGAATTTGACCTCTGGTGACCACTAGAATATCCAATTTAACACTATATGTTATTAAAAAATATTATTATGCAATATTTAGGTTAAAGGGACAGCAGCCCAGGTCTAAAATCATCAAAAAATCGGTGATTTTATTTTAGCTTGATAATATGACCATATGATGTAAACATGTCCATAGACTAGAACTGCAAAAGTTTTTTTAATTTTGTGCTGCGCACTTACCAGTTAGGCTAGATAGAGACGAAAATCCCGTATTTCTTATTTTTGACATGGTTGTCAATAATTAGAAATCAGGAATTTCGTCTTTAGGGCCTATATCTAGCCTAACTGGTGAATGCGCAGCACAAAAATTAAAAAAATTTTGCAGTTCTAGTCTATGGACATGCTCACATCATAATTATTGCTAAAATAAAATCACCGATTTTTTGATGATTTTAGACCTGAGTATGTCTCTCAAAGTCTTGACTAAGATTATTATGTACAAAAGTAGCAAATTTAGCGTGATTGAAATTGATTTTTGGCATTAGCGATGGAAGGCAGTGAACAAATCGGGCTCGAGATCATTTTTATGTTAGTTAGGTTGTTATGATGAGTTTATTAAAAAACTGTCATGTTGAAAATGATTAAAAAATAATAAAAATATATGAATACGTTCCGCATTTTAAGAATGATCATATCAGTACATTTTATGACAAATTTAACTCCTTATAAAAACGCAACTACTTTTCATTTTCTTTCATGTGTGGGTACGAACTGCTGTTGAGCGAAAACAATAGATCTTTCAACGGAATATGCATTGATTCGTCACTCAAAAAATACATATTCAGTATATCAATGAAAAAAAGTAATAAAAATATAGGCCTACACATTGAATGACAATAACTCAATTACGAAAGAAGACAGAATAATGAAGCGTGGCATGGGCCCTCTCATACTACAATATACTACAAATTTGCTACACAAGATAAAAGTCAGTAGGCCTACAGTATCTTGTCAAGGGCATTGTGATATTGAGCAAAGAGTATAAGTTACTACTTCAAACGAAAACTCAGAGCGTGTATTGTTTATTATGGATACGTTCCTCAAACCTGGGTGAAGGACTTCTTCTGGACGTGCCACAATCATCCACAAACTATTTCGCGATCGTGCTTTCGAAAACGCAGCCCCTCAGCTTTGGAATTTAGCTACCTGGATCACTGCGTGTGATAACAGATTTGACACAGTTCAAGAAAGATTTAAAACACGCTTGTAGGCCTACATACATGTGTAGGACTGAGTAAAGCGATAGACGAACGCCTGTCAATCTCTGAGAACATGCGCTAAATAAATGTAATGTAATGTAATGTAATGTAATGTAATGTAATGTAATGTAATGTAATGTGATGTAATGTGATGTGATGTAATGTAATAATACAGCTTGCTCCAGAATACATGCTATTGACAATATGTCACGTGCACTGTGGTAATAGACGATGAATATTCAAGCAAATAGCATATTTTTTATTATAGCTCTGGTATATCTTTTTGAGAGTTTGAATATGTGAGCGGCACCAATCCGATGGATTACAACTATTAGAAAAATCCGTTGGCAACGTAATTAGGTTTACCATAAAACCAGATTATGACAATGTCCGTCATTACGTTTTTGTCATATAGATCAACCCTTTGTCTAATGGACACGGCGTGTTATAATTTATTTGACTGACACCAATTTTATTATTTCCTTCTACAAATAGTTATTTTTAAATTTACTGGCCGTATTCTATGACAAAAATATTTACCTCGTATTAGGAGACGTAGGCCTATATGTAAGGTTTCAGATGTTTAATTAAGGTACGGCCCCACCGAACGCCGCGCCGCGCCGCGCGTTAAAAAACGCGGCGCCGTAAAAGATAATTTTTTTCTAGCTTTTATTTCGCGGCGCGGCGTGGCGCGGCTTGCAGTGTAGCCCCTGATATGATAAACAGTGAACTTTATCTTTTTTTAACGCGCGGCGCGGCGCAGCGAGGCGCGGCGTCCGGTGGGGCCGCACCTACTGATTTTTTTCGGCGCGGCGCGGCACGGCGTTTGGTGGGACTGTAGATTTACACTGTCATTGGGAAATGACAGCTTTTCTATCGGGCCACACAGGTTAGATGGGAGGGTTAATTGACATGATCTTTGCTGGGGATCGTGGACATTGCAAAAATACGGCAGCAATACTCGTGGGATAGTTGTAGCTGGTGTAGTGACAAAAAAGAAAGTGATTTTCCTTAGTGTTGGCTATTTCAAAGAAAACAAATCTACTTTAGACCCATCATCTTAACCCTCAGCGGGCAGGTGAAGAATGGTCAATTCAAATGGAATTGTTGTCATGGTTGTCTGAAATTGTATGAACATTCCAAAATACACACTTATCGGGTACATATCTCTTTTAAATGGACGGTGGAGAAATATAATATAGATTTACGATGATATAAGCCTAAATAACACAAATTTAAACTTTGAAACGTTTCGGTGCTGTCCTTTAACCTCTTGATTTGCTCAGTAAATTTACAAGTATGAGAGAGCTGTACGTACTGGTTGTGACACAGACAGGGCCGTATCCAGGTTTTGTTTAGTGTCTGGACCCCCCCCCCCCCTGAATAACCCGATTTTTTTTAAATTTCCTCGGGGCGTGTCCCCAGAACCCCTGTAACCCCCCCCAACTTGTCATAGTCTGGACAGGGCCCTGACAGAGGTAATAGAACACACACATTGCATCTTCGTTTCATTCATTAGGTGTCATTTGTATCTCAGGGATATCAAGATTAATCCCCTTTCTTGCCATGCCATAGTTTCAAGTCTTCAAGCAGGGATAGAGAGTTAGTCTAGATTGTTAAATACAGATCAATAGTAAAAATGAAATGAATCGTGCTTTAGGCCACTTTTGTGCACATACAGGCTAAATTGGGCCAGGATCTATAACGTGAACAAGATTAAGTAAGCTCGTCTAAGCACGTAGTCAAGGTACACTTAAAATCGTAGGCCTAACACTACACAACTAATTGGAAGAGAGACATTGTAACTGCTACTTTTTTTATTCGCAATACCATATATTTCGAAATAACCAGGTAATTATCATGTAGTTATGACCACATGCTATAATGTTTTGTTGGCGTTTTTGCTGATTAAATTGAATTCATGTACCACATAACATTTCATCTTTTAATTAGCAATTAAATGGATATATAAAAACGTAAATGCTATGTTATATTTTGTGCTCACCAGTAATAAAAGATTACGTTTATGAACATTACATTTCAATATCATCAGCTAACTGTTGAAGATAGAGGAGTATTTAATTTTTTTATATTGATTGCGATTAAATACCTCACCACTTTTTAGTATGAATTTGAAGTTGACTTTTAAATTGAATGCTAAGAGTTATTTATATTTTTTAAAACAACAAGTTTAGGCCCTACTATTTTGAAAATATTCACACGGTTATAGCTTGAAAGCAAATATCTTAACAATAAGCTGTTGTGAACACAACGTGGAACAAAAATATATTTAATTAAATATTTAATTAAATATTAATATCAAATAATTATATATACATTTAATTAAATGCATAGGCCTACAAGATATGCTATTTTTGTTTCATATTCCATTCGAAGTTTGTTTGAAATATTTAACCTTTATGATTGAGAGCCAATGTAATGATTGATTCTTTCACAAAAGCTTTTAATATTGGTAACATACATTAATTTAATTTGAAATTTCATAAAAATATTTATTAAGCTCGTTTGCTCAAGTTTACTGTTATTGCTACATGGATTAAGCGATATTCTTCGTTGTCGACTTTTCCTATCAACACTAGAGAGTAGTTCGGAAACAAATAATAGTTTGGCAGCAGAGCATCTACACTTTACTGTCGAACAATAGGGTCGGAGATGAATATCCATTAGCCACATAATATGATAACCTCAATGATTCAGTAGCCTACCTCAGGTAGAGCCAAGGCTACCTCGGGGGGGGGGGGCGTGATTGCGATGACCCGTACGCGATCATCGTCCCAGTAAACACAAAACATTTGTAAAGCATTTATACAATGTTGGACCAAAGTCGAAGACGTTAAGCCGACGTCATATGAATTTTATACAAATGTTTTGTATTCACTGGGACCAATGATTTCCGAAAAAACAGTCCCATGTCTTGCGAGCCTCGCAAGGCAGCCGCAAGGAAAAACGTCCTCGTATTCCAATCTTAAGCTCATAGACAGCTCTTGGAAATGTCTAAGAACGCTAGGTAGTCACCCATGGATCTGGGTGGTATTGCTGATTCCGGGCCTATCATCTGATCATTGGTAGTGAGTGAATTATTGCCTCACGCCGCTTTCTGTACATCATGCTAACATCGCGACAAGAGGAAAACCGAGGCAGGAGCTATGTCACTCGTATCGAATGATAAGGATTATGTATAGTGTACATTACCATAGACAGCTTTTCACACTCGATGCATTTGAACAGTTTGGAACACTGTATATGCACAACCCCGATGACAGACACCCAACCAGTTCAAAAATCGAGCCCAGTACCTTTGAGTTTTGAGCCACAACCGGACTGAATAAGCCATCGGTCTCTACACTTACGTGGGGCTTGATCGTACGGCATCCATACGTAATCTGTAAGAATTCCGTAAGAACAACTTGATGAGTCATCGCGACATGTGCGCCTACTGCTATCGAGACACAGACAAATTCTGAGAACATTGTGTGTACTTCGTATGGTGTATCCACAGGCGATGGGGAGATTTATTGGATTTCTTGCGGCGTTCGTAGCGTTACTAGAAATTTACAAGAACTGTCTACGACGTTAAGGACGGGGTACGAATTCTTTTTCTCTTACGACCGTCTTGGTAAAGCCGCGAAAAATGCTCCCGCACTCGTTGGTATGGCGTTCGTACAGGTCATTGTGACCAGTCGTAAACATGCCGTGATGTTTCATTAAGTTATACGGGCCTCTTCAGGTGCTTGTATGAGCGTCGTGCGGATGTAAACACTTGTAGGACACTCGTACCATTATGTGACTCACGGCGTGGGTACGGTGGTCCGGAGGCGTCAGTAAGGCGATGGCTGCTACGAATTAAATGTTAATTATGTCAATTGCGTAAGAAGGTTTTACGAAACTATGCGACGCTCTACGAGCGCTAAAAAAAAATCAGGAAATGAACATCTGTACTAATATATTAGTGGTACGAATCTTTGTGATCGAGACACGACGTTGTTACGACGTTGAATCAACGTCAATGATTCAACGTCACAGCAACGTCGTGTGCCCAGCGGGTTGTGGGTTTAGGCGCTGGTGGATGACAACCAGTAGCCGATTTTCATAAACTATATACATTATAGCAGTATGTAGGCTAAACGTGCCCTTAAACAAGTAGTGCTTCTCCAAGCGCAAAAACAGACCGACGTGAACACGACTGCAGACGCATAAATTATCAAAAACACAATTCTATCATTGCAAGAACACATCAACGCGACGTGGACCGCGAATACGAAGGTGAGCGCGTAAAGTTGCAAACTCGTTTGATTTTGTTTGCCTTCGCACCCGCTTTGAATGGGAAATGCGGCCCATATTCTCGTACAAGTTACGATATATCGGAGGCGTCTGATTGGTCGAGATGGTCATCTCGACCAAGCAGAAGCCTACGATATATCATAACCTGTACGAGAATACAGGCCCTGGAACTTTGCGTGGAATTTTGCATCTGCTCTCCTGTGGTCTTCCCCTGTTTGCTCTAGCGCTCGTACTCGCGCTGGTAGGTTTGTATTCTAGTTGGTGAGAGGGACATCCTGTGCTTTGCATGGTTAATTTAGGCTTGACCATTTTTATAACGAAATCTCTCCACGCATATAACAAATTTTACACATATAAAATTCAAAATGGCCGAATCGCGACCTTTTTCTCATTCTGTTCAAAACCTCGGAAAATCAGCAGCATTTTGAAATTTGACAGTATCTACTGTATGTATCAGGCTTCCCAACGCAGCTAACACGAGACGTTGAACCTGGTGGAATGTTATCCCATCATCCGCTGGCCCAACATTCTACCAATATTTGTCCAGTATATCGTAATTTGCTGGTGAGCAACTCTCTCTAACCTTACGTGACAGAAAATATTCCGTCATTTACCCGCATGGTGGTGCTATTTTATCTAAAGTCTTCCAGGATTGGCTATCGATAACATAGCCTGTCACATTTGTCTCAGTTGGAATTGATTATTCCATCCCAGCATGATTAAAGATTATTATATATTAATTTAGTACTGTTAGAGGTCACAGTGTCTACATTATTAATCGTTTTGCCCCTGAGTCAGGCTGACGGTGCGTGATATTGTGTCACTAGACATAAATTGTTTATGTGAGACGGCATGGTTTGAGAGTTAAACTATTTAACCCTTTAACCCTTTCCATGCCTTTCCCGGACCGGGTTCGGGAATTTTAATACTGACTACAATGCCAATCCCGGACCGTGTCCGGGCTAGTCTACAGTTAATTGGTTAGGTACCCCTGCATGCTGAACAGTCGCCCAGTGAGGTTCGAGGCATCCAGCGTGCATCAAAACAGTATGGGCGTATACCACAGTGCCATCTGGTGACTGTTTGGCGGGTACCAACCGCTAATTACCCTCTGGTTATGCCGTGTATGGGTATTTCGGTGGTGTGATTCACAAAAAAGTGGCAGTGTTGATGTTTTGGTGTGATTTAAAACAGTTGGCCTGTATCTGTATGTTCATTAATAGGAGTATCCCACCGATGACAATCACCAGATCACAATGCCATTAAAAACTAGGCGAGCAACAGCTCAACAGTTCAACAGTGTATAATGCACTCTTATTCATATCTATGTCGATTCATCCACTCTCTGCAGCAAACACAAGACGTTCAGTAGCGTATCCAGAAATAAATTAAAGGGGGTGCTCAGATTTCAAAGAAACCATTCAACAGCAGGGACCTATGGGGGTATGCCTCCGCAAAATTTTGAAAAAAAATTAACATCAAATAGTGCGATTTTGTGGTATCTTTGCTGTAAAACGAAGATATGAGATACTGGCTGAAATGTCAGTTTTAACTTAATGACAGATTAACCTAGCCTACTCTAGTCCAACTATTTAAGCTAACACAACCTCACGATGGAAAAAACACGTAAACATGATCATTAGCTCATTTAATAGCGAGTGCGAACTACTATGCATAATAAATGAACTAGATAAAAATAAACAGCTGTCGATCCAGTGTTGCTTTAATGTTTGGCCAGCGTAGCAGACGGTGGAGCAACAATAATATTAATCAAACGTT
This sequence comes from Flabesymbios commensalis, assembly GCA_964017125.1. NCBI lineage: Eukaryota > Metazoa > Annelida > Polychaeta > Terebellida > Flabelligeridae > Flabesymbios > Flabesymbios commensalis. The sequence goes on from OZ024915.1 coordinate 28,263,989, forward strand.
GGGTCACCCTCATTGTGATAATAATTATACAAACTTGTTTGTGGAATGCAGAGTATGCAATTATGTACGGCCTAATTATGCAAGAATCATCTATTAAAAGTGATAACATGTCATTGAAAAAAGTTGTGGACCATTTAAATGCTTACAACGTTTATTAATGATCACTTAAAATTCCTAAGATATTGATTTTTATTTCACCCTTATTAATTTGCCACCCTCCCCTGTGGCAGAATATTTTTTATTGCAAATGTTATATTCCAGTTCATCATCAGTTAGGCCTGTATCAGATATTTGTGTTAGTATTGGTTGTAGTTCCACATTTTTAAAACAACTTCACTGCCAATTTTCCATTCTTATACTTGATTTCGTCTCTGGTAAAAAAAACTGTTGAGTCCCAGCTGTGTCTGAATTATTTCGTGTCCGTGGCTATACTGGAGGTCTATATATTGCACTGAGAAAATACGAAAAATTCAAATAGGCCCTAAAACAATTACATTTTGGAAATTGACAAAGCGACCCTGTTTTTTATCCATTTGTTCTCAAGAAGACATTTGTCTCAGAGATGATATCTCTTGAGAAATAAATTCGCTATCACCCAGGTGAAGGAATCATGGTAATTGAGGAATAATCTTTATCCCGTGATCCTTATTATTTCATTTTATGCAACGCCAAGTGCTTGAATGAGAGGGCAGCACGTCCAACTCTAATCTAAGCCGTTGTCCGTTTCAAGCGATCCCATAGCCTACTGTGGATTGTGCTTGTGGTGTGTTATAATTATCATAGGGTAGGATAGTCTATGGTAATTACTATCAATATTAGCATATCTACTTTGGAACAACGTTGTTTCAAGGTATTCTATGATAATTATTATCATGAATCTTAGCATATTTATTCTCCATAACGTTGTTTCAAGTTTCGCTCAACGTTTCAATTATTGGCCAAGACTAACACAAAATTGATATATTTTACTCCGTTTCTTTTAAAAAAAAAAAAATTATTGTTTGAAAAATACGTCTATCTCACACTAATTGAGGGTGGACAGGAGAAAGAAAACCATTCGCAACAAATTCCTACTTTTAAGTGCTCTGAATGGTCAAATTTTAAAGATTTGCATTGTAAAGATTTGCTTCTGTCGCCACATAGGGGCTATGTGGCTATCATTTATTTGACTTCCTTTCAAAAACATGCAAAAATGGTACATTACCATTATTATTAATTGTGTATTTTTTTGGACATGTTATTACCTTTGGTTGACGGGAACAGGTCGATACGACCTCTACAATGCATATCAACCATATTAGTGAATTAAAAATATATAATAAAATAATATGACAGTGTAATATAAAACCGACTGTTCACTGGCTATAGGTGTTGCCATACTTATCATGTAAGGCAGCATCATAATGATATCCAGTGTTTAAAATAACAATGGTTTTGTGTACATGCTATTTAAAAATGTACATACATAGTATAGATTATACATTTTGCGATATATACACATAAAATAAAATAACCGACAATTGTCTGTCATCTGTTTCCCGCACCAAAACCAGAGATAAAATAGCTACACTGTGCTCTACACAGTGTAGCAAAAAAGGACACTCTGGAAAGCGTAGAAACCTAAGTAAACCCTCTAAATCCTTTAGTTGTTTATCATATAAAAGGACAGACAACTAGGGTATGTGTAAGGAAAAATAGTAAAAACTAATGACACTCCTAATTTTAACATGGGCCTACATACATCCCTAAATAAAAGTAATAACATAGTTGATTAGAGATCTTTGAAATTCAGCATAAGGACCCACCTCGTCTGGAAACAAAGGCGACTGAAAAATCACTAAACCTAAAAATAAAACAGAAAAAAACAAATAATAATTTTGAGGGGAACAGCCATCCATGCCATGTGGTAATACTCTAAGTCAGATCATGACAAGCGTGATCTCGTAGAGTGATGTCGGTCTGCTCCGAACAGTATCAGAGACTGTCTCCGGCCTGAATTCGAGCCAGGCAGACAGCACAATGCAACATTCGCAGATTATCGTTCATAGGTCGATCACTTAAGGTGCCATTTGTGCTAGATGTATATATATATATTCAATACACTAGTATAAGTTAGGCAGGGCGGTTCGTCAGCTGCCAACACATGAGTATCGACAACGGAGCCCTCCGTCCCTAGTCATGCGTGGCTGGAGCTCAAATAGCCGTCTCCGCTATATTCGACAATTTACACAAGCACAAGCCAGGCTCCAGGTACATCGATTATTCACATCAAATAAGTTTACCATGGTGAGATATAATTCATTCAGTTTCTTCTTAAAAATCTTCAAGCTACTAGCACCTCGGATAACAAAAGGTAAAGTGTTCCATAAGCGAGCAGTGCGATAAAAATAAGTACATTGGAACTGAAGAGTCTTGCACAGAGGTAATTTGAATAGAACACTCTGTTTTGCCCAGTTCATTGTCTAATCTGAGTCTTTAATCTGTTAATGGCGCCAATGATGCATCCCAGACACCAGCCCTTTAAATCGGAAGGGGTTTATATTTAGGTGTGGAGGGGGCTGGAACCAACATGTCGGACACTGGTGGATTAATTGTATATAAAATTAATGGTTACCACTATGAAAATTAAGGGGGGTGCTCGAGCACCCTGAGCACCCCCCTGGATACGCCCCTGACGTTCAACAGATGCTGGGTTAATGTCGGCCCGACCTTTGCGATGCTGGACCAACATTAATCAAACATTGGTGCAAATTATCCCGACGGCTGTGTCTGTTGCACGTCTCGTCGTTATATGATGTCTGATAGGCTATATCTGGTCACGTTGCACTATCTCTGGCTGCCGTGTAATTTTCACCTCAATGTGAGAAACAAACTTTATCAGTTTGCAGGCTCATTATTCAGCATTATTCAACTTCTGACTCATATCACTGGCATGCCCTCTTGTTCTGAATATGTGTTATGAGAGCTTCCGAGTAGCGCAACGACTATGCCGGAATCTCGTCCCGCACGAATATTGAGAGATTGTGGAAATGCACGAATGAGTGGTAGTATGAAGAATTCCATTTATTAAATGTATCAATTATAAAGAAGATTCATTATTACTACTGCTGCACACTGTTGAAATGCATGCGGTATGCGGTAGACAATAGACAATAGTTTTATTTCATAAGATCTGCATAAATGTAGCCCCCCCCCCCCCCCCTAGCCTATATCAATCTAGACATGTATGAGTAGTAGGCCTATACTGTCCTACAAATCTAAAAGACAGTATATGGTCACTTGTAAAGTAATCGGATACTGCCTTTTGGCTTTGCACGGCAGTATACGGACATGTGGAGTAAATACAACTATCTTTAATTAATTGTCCTTAGAACCTTTTGATGGTGATTTCGTGATTTTGTATTGCACAGCAGAACTGGAGAAGGAAACCCGAAGGGGATATCACTCCTAACTGCCCCCCAAACCACTTGAGACACCTGCTGAAATGGTCATTGACCCTTAATGATTCAAATACAGTCATTATTACACCTGGCTTACACAAAAAGCACGTTGGAAGGCACAAAATTGATATTTTTTGTAATTTTTTTATCGAGTTGGACCTTTATATGACCTTGATATGACTTTTGCACGCCACCTCAGTATAGTGGAACTCCAACCCATGCTACCCTTTCCATACAGTCATATGTAAATTTGTTGCAATTCATGGCATAACTGAAGTTCCACACTACTATATTTGGTCACTTTTGGCATTCATACTTAGTCCTGGAGAAGGGGAATTTATCTGAAGGTGAAAATAAGGGGAATCTGAAGGGGCTAGGCCCCTATCACTCCTCGAATACTGTTATTACCCTAAAACTACTTAAGATACCTGCTGAAATAGTGCTTAGCCCTATATGATTTAACTACAGTCATATATAACACTTCGCTCACGCATAAATCAAGTTGGAAGACATAAAATGGTATTTTTTGTATTTTTTATCGATATCGACCTTCATATGACCTTGACATGACCTCGGCATGACATTTGCCTTCAACCCCAGTAAAGTGCAACCCCGTCCCACCATACATTACAGTTACAAATATGAGAGTTCACTTTTAATGATGTTCAGTAGGCCTACTGATGAATCTTAATGGGTGTTTTTTTAAGCCAAAATTACCATTATGCTAGAGTAATTAGGCATTGTATAAATTGGCAGGGGTTAAATTATTAGGCATGGAAAGGGTTAAACGCCAAATTATTCAATCTGAATTTTCACCCACTTGAAGTTGTGTCTCGCTGACGCGATCCACAACTTCAAGTGAATGAAAATTATTCAGATTTGACAATTTTATCTTTGACATATTTAAAATGTGGTACTTAATGTGCTAATAAAAAAATAAAACCCGAATATATGCGGCACCGGCGGTTAAAGGGTTAACTTTTAGAGTACTGGAAGTGGTGGTATATGTTGATATAAACCACAGAGACGAAAGTGATATAATTAGAGAGGGTCATATAGCTGGTACACGTACATGACACGATTTGTCTCATAAAATAATTTATGTTTATGAGATTAATCTTACTGAAGTAGAACATGCCGAATTCTTGAACAACATCTTTGCGGCCATGAAATAATGTCGTAGCCATTGTGCTGCCTGAACTATAACCTATATATATATATACGGTTTGAAGCATATTTTAAATCAATGGAAATATCACTAAATTTCATAAAGTAATTCTATATTGGAGATGTCTATTATTCATAAATGTAAATATTTCGAACTTCTGGATTGAAGAAAAATAGAAGCGAACAATTCAGCTATATAAGGTTATAGCACTGTCAGTATTTGATAATTTTCGTACTGGCCTTGTATCGGTGTGTGTGCGAACAGACGCTAAACTCGACGTTTCATATGTTTACGTACATTTCCCATGCAAAACCGGCACGAACGCAATTAAACCCGTTTGAACCTTTTCGCGTTAGTTGAATATCACTGGGGCTGCAAGAGAAATACGAGTTGTTATCTAGTAGGACACTGGGTTATTCAATACATTATTTCCGATCAAGGTGAATAAATAAATGAATAGACCTCGCGTGTTAAGCGTTAATTATGTGTTTATTGATTGGAGCGCTCTCAGTTAAATAACATTCCGTCATGTTAATTTTATTTTTTAATTTGACTCCGACGCCGCCAATTAAATTTATCGACGGCAAATGCAGACATAACAAAAAGGTATAGACATGAATTGAGATTTATGGTCGGTTGCACTTGTCTTTCTTGATTCTGATCTGAAACCTTTAAGCTTGATTTAAACGTGACCTAGAACATGAAGTGGCCGCCATCAGGGACTTCAGGAGCCGCATTCTTGTACAAGTTACGATATATCGTAGGCTTCTGATTGATCGAGATGGCCATCTCGACCAATCTGAAGCGTACGATATATCGTAACTTGTACGAGAATACGGGCCCCGAATTTGTCTATGATATCTATCTGGTATCAGGGAAAAATAGCAAACTCAGTTGCGAAACCAGTTTTTTTTGCAACAGCATTTTAAAAATTTGATTTCGGCGAATGCATGGCGAATGATCCGCAAATGCACGACGACTGTGAGCAGTAGCTGAACGTTTCTGCGAATGTACGGTGAGTGTTCGCTGAAAAAATGCCCTTGGCGACTGAAGGCCCAGTCACACATAAGTTATTCGTTTATTGTGTGCGTCAACCTCTGCGCACATTTTCTGCATGCCAACAAATTGAGCGTTTTTCAACATGTGACTTCTGTTACATGCAAAGCTATTTTTGTGGGTAGGTCTAATGTCAGCTGGGGAGGGGTGATATATTTGTATATATTTCCCATATTACATACTTTGGTCAGTTCGACCTTAAAATAACTTTCAATGTCATTAGTGCGTGGCTTCAGGGTTGTACAACCAACAAAATGAAACACCAGGTCAGGTTAACCTTTATAACTAATTTTGCACCCCTATTAGTAGCCCCTATATTATTTCTTGTCATGCAACTAAGAACTGATAATGGATACTCTTGCATATCGACAATGACAACATTTCAATTGTTGATCAGAGAATGGGTGGGATAAGGAAAGTATTAAGGGACATTGCCCCGGCACAAATGACATTAATAAAAACATTGTGAATTTGGTTTAAATGATGATATTTGACCAAAAAATGTACTATGAAAAGTCTTTTGTCACACGTGTCTCCTCCACAAATGTGTTTGAAAACGACCAAGTGTCTTTTTTCAAATTAGTATCACTTGGACCTTGGAATGATCCTGAGATGACTCGGGCCTGACCTTGTTACTATAACAGGCTCTGTGCTTCACAGGGGTACAATGCCCGGCCTGTAAACAGTAACACCAGATGACCTCACCGAAATCCAACGATATAGGCAGGGGTTACTTAAATAATTTGCATACTTGTACCTGAGCTACATGATTATTTATTTTGGAATTTTCACAGAAGCTTACCCACGTTTGGATCCGGGTTATCAATTAAAATGGAGCAATATAATACTAATTATGTCCAGCGTTTATATCCTCAATAGAATCACATAAACACTACAAAAGGTAGGAAATTATCGCAATTTGTGTATAATTTGACCTTGAAATGACCTTGCCATGATATTAGTCTGAGCTTACGGTGCTGTGGCTGCACAGTCCATCCAAACGCTGCATACTTATTTTGATATCCTGAAGATGTGTTGCAAGCCTAGCCTGTTATTATAGCCATAAATTACTCATTTGTACATCCTTGAAGGTTAATACACTAACAAACTCTTATCTTATGTATTGACCTGGGCATACATTCGCTGAAAACTAATATACATATGTAAAATAGTAGTCGCTCACCATACATTCGCTGAACATTCGCCGAAAGCTCATTTGCATGGGAAATGTGAATATAAGACGAATGCTCGGCGCGAACAGTCGCTGAGCATTCGCCGAGCATCGGCGTTGAATTTGTTGGGAGACTCGAGTAATGTTCTCACCGTACATTCGCTTAAGGTTCGCTAAGCATTCCATGAAAGCGTTCGCCAAAATCCATTTTTTTATCTGAAGAGAGGCGATATTAAATAGTGGCCAATCAGATTTCCACAAGGTGGCCTAATCAGGTGGCGCACAATGACCAAAACCATTTAAAAACATTTTAACGCCGTTTTTCGTCACTGTCGTATTTCTGTCTGATCGCGCCTGCATGAATTTTCATGATGGTACGTAAGCATAATGATCAAAATGGGGGATCAGCAATCGAGATAAATAATGAGCTTGTACTTTCATGTTAAAAAAAAAAGTACAAACCGATACGAAATATACACAAAAAATAGTGTACTGGTTTATATCTAACATACAGATATAGAATACAAATATTATGTAGAATATTAATTCCAATGTGAAAATCATGTTTAATAAGAGCATCGTCATGTAGTTGGAAGACACGACAAAACATATCATGTCATGAACTAACAATGTGGGTTCGCATGACACAAACGAGCTAAAAATGTGGGTCTTTATACATATATTTATGCAAATAGAGCGTGGGAGTGAACAACCACTGGTCACCCTCATGCCATAGTATATGTGTTTGTTACACCTCCGACTAATTAGCCGTCATTGTGTTATGAGAGCGCAGCGCGTGGCCCTACGATTACATGATTTTTCAAACACCATTTAACACGACGAATTCGTTCGACCAGCGCAAATTGCATCTTTCGCCCTGTGCTCTCCAAAACAACGTCGTTCAGACAATCCTTCTTTAACAGAGTTGTACCCTGTGGAACACCCTTCCCCAGTATATTAGAAGCAGTGAGTCTGTGTATGTTTTTAAAAGTCGTCTTCATTGTTATTTTATTGATTTATCATGTGATTTTGATGTCAATAATAATAAGTGTTCTGGGTCGGGGACATGCAAGTGCTACACGTGTATGAGCAACCAGTCATCATTTGCCTGGTAAATTGTAATTAGGCGCTTTTGATTGCTTATGTTATTATTATGATTATTGTTAAATTTTATTGAATTATTATATAAAATATGGACTACCAGTATAGATAATATGGTACATGTAGCCTATGATGTGTACTGTATATATGTCTGTTTCTGGTGGCCCAGCCATCATTTTTTAGCAAAACTAACATTTTTCATATATGAAGATAGGGGTCTGTCTGTTTCCCGCACAAAACAACATAGCTGAATATTGGTTTAAACATATTTATTTAACGAAGATTACAACATAGTATTAAACTGAATATTATTACACATACTAGCAAAAAATACACTCTGAAAAAGCGTAGGCACCCGAAAATATATACAAATGCATGGAGTATGTAGAAAAACTGTTAATGCTTACTGTTTTTTTAAACAAAAAATATTCTCAGGAAAATGCAATGGACATCAGTGATCAATTAGCTATAAAGAGCGAATTGTTATTGTCCAAGATAAAAACATGACATAACTAGGCAGTCAGTCAGAGATTGCAAACCTCTGCCGCGCGGTCCTGGTCGTAAGCCGGATCCTGGATCCGGATCTCAATTATTGTAGTTGTCATTTGACTGGAGCGCGTTTTTTGGTACGCATTTTGTCATGGAAAACTGTGAGGTGACGGCTACATACATGCAGGTGACATATTCAGCCAAAGGTAAATGGTCCTTTGTGGTGCTCTCTGATGAGTGTAAGTTTATTTTTCAGACTGATGATGGACGTGAAGGATGTTGGAGAAAAATGAATAGAGTATGAATCCAGACGCAATGCGATTTTGGCTACGTAGAAACATTTTTGTTATGGTTTGAGGATGCATCAGCATCCATGGCTTTGACAATTTGATATTCTTGACAAAAATCTCAACAAGCATTCTAACATTGACCCCAAGGGTAGAAATTTGCACGAGCCAGTATAGTAAATGTTTAGGTATCAGCAACACCCATTTATGTTCCAGTATGATAATGTATTTTTTTGCCACAGAGCCACAGTGGTATTGACGTGGTTCGAAAACAACGATAGACGCAAGATGCTATGTCCTCCACAGTCTCCAGATGTAAATCCTATCAAAAACATCCGGAGTTGGACTAAAGAGGACACAGGAGAGGTCAAACCAACCACATGTGAAGATATTAAAGCAGCATTATTCAAAAGTTCGACATAATTCGTCCTGCAAAGATCAGAGCAGTGTTTTCGTCTCTTCTCAGAAGAGGAGCCGCCATTATAAGATCACGAGGCTACCCTACTCAATATTATTTATGACCCTAATTATGTTTCATATAGCATCATGACTAAATTGTTGTTCATATTCTGTAAAGAAAATGAAATGAAGAGATTACAAAAGCATGGTGATAAAGAGACAGGGTCAATCTGCACCGAACATTTTCTAAGACTGCCTTAATTTATTTTGATGACTGACAGTATTTGCTTGATCGTTTGATCCAGATGAACTTATATAATTATGTCATCGTCTGTATTTGTAACTTGTGATGTGTTTGAAAACAGCTATAGATAAATTGTCCTGTCCTGTATGTAGATGTCATAATTTAAAAAATAACAATTTGCCGACTGCATATGTTAAATTGTAATTATAGAATTCAACAATATTTCGCTATCATTGTTCATATGGGATTACAATTTCGTTTAATTCAAATTTTCTGCATAGGGGCTTATATAGCGTGAGCTATAGGTTTTTTCGCCATGTTTCGTGACACTTTTGGCAAATGAAACACTGTGGGCTTTATATATTATTTAATCGGCATGCAACAGTCTCAAGTTCGAGTAGTCCGGCCGATGCCCACCGGTTTGCTGTCCGGACATCGTACGATTTCCTGAAATCATCCGGCATCCTTTCGGAACTCAGACGATACTCGAGCTATAGCCGGCCGATCATCAGCCGGTCGCAATCCGATTAATAATCTGATGCTTTACCCAGAAGTTTCCACGATTGCCGGCCGATCATCGGCAGATGCCCGGTGGGCGCTCTTTTTATTTTGTTCAAGCTTCAGTGCCACTCATCGGACGGCGACCAGCTCCGACGTGTACCGTCCGTCCGATGCATGGAGATCGGACGCGGCCGAGCATTTCTCACCCAGGTATAACTGGATCGCGTTCGTCTTTCATATTTACACAATTATTTCAAACAACAGACCAGGTCGGCCAACCTAGAATGACCCGATATTGTATTCGAGAAGAACTCGCCAATAAACCAGTATCGTTTTAATGTCGGGCCACCGTCTACGACGCTGGGCCGATACCAAAACGACACTGGAGAGCTCATTGTATTTTATATACAACAGGTACTTAAAGGTGTGGTCAACTGTCAAAATTCGCGGGACAAAGGTCCCCCAGAATTCAATAGTGCCCGTGGGTAGACCCAGGCCCTATTCCATAATATTACTAAATATGCGTTTCATACCCGAAGCCTCATTAAAGCTGCATAGCTGTTTTGTTTATTTTATTCAGACGAATAATCCATGGAGAATGGTGTTTTATTTTTTTATTTTACTGCTCCGGTCACTGAATTATTAAGGATTTAAGTTTTTTTTTTTAATTGTTGCCCTACGAAAACAAGCCTGATCACAGCAGAGTAAGACATACTGTCTATATATAGTCTAGAAACCAGGGGCCCATTTTTGAGATTCCGTTTTCACTTAAATGTATATACCCTAAACCTATTTATTGTTGTAGAGGGACTATCTGGGGATGAGAAACAGCCAGTTGTAAAGTTTTTAAGGTGTGCACTACCAAGTTATGACCGATTTAGTAAAGGTCATAGGGCGGCAGAGGGGTGCAATCTGAAAAATATTTAGAAAATTAATACAATGGTCAAAAATCAACTTAGACATATATTTTTACTACTACAATGAAGGTAGCCGATAGGTCTTTTTTTCTAAAAAAATATTACCATTATTTTGATTATAGTGAATTAACCCTTTGATCTCAAAGTCGTTTTTCAGCGTTATTTTTGGTGATAAAATCAAAATAATTAGGCGTGTAATATACAATGTAACAATAATTTCATTACGAATATACCTTAAACCTATTAAATGTTGTCGATGGGCTATCTGGGAGTGAGAAACAGCCGGTTGTAAAGTTTTTAAGCTGTGCACTACCAAGTTATGACCGATTTAGTAAAGGTAATAGCGCGGCCGAGGGGTGCGATCTGAAAAATATTTAGAAAATTAATATAATGGTCAATAAAAAACTCAAACATATAATTGTACTATTAAAATAAATGTAGCCGATTGGTGTTTTTTCTAAAACAATCACCATCATTTTGTTACTAGTGAATTAACCCTTTGATCCCAAAGTCGTTTTTCAGCGTTATGTTGTAGAGGGGCTATCTGGGAGTGAGAAACAGCCGGTTGGAAAGTTTTTAAGGTGTGCACTACAAAGTTATGACCGATTTAGTATTTGTCGTAGATTTCCGGAAAGTGGTGTTTTTCAATATGAATAAATAAACGAGTAAACGACGAATAACTTACATACATTCATGATGTTTGTCTTAATAAAAGTGGGATAACTTGATGTGTATTACATAAACAATTAAATGTTATTATCTTGGTCTTTATTTATTTATTTTTCACAAAAAGTGGTACAATTTCTCAAGAATTTGTCCCCTCGTAGTAGTATATTCAAATTTCAGAACCCATTTCATGTCCTTTATATATAAGTAGTGTACTGCAATAAATGTCGATGGAGGTGGTTGTAGATTTTTGGCTGTATATTTTAATTACAAATAATTCAATGTCAGACATATCAGTAGGATGTATACGACCAAGCCTATCTAATAGTTATGGATATTTTAGAAAAGTGCTCCAAGATGTTTTCTTGCCATGACCATAAAACTGGCTGCTAGAATCTGACCCAGCTAGTGCGTGAAAACCCACGATATTATGAACTACACTAGGCTAGGCTCTCACGTACTTGGTGAACAGGTATGTATCGTTTCTCTTCACTGGTGGGGCTATTCATCCACACTTCAATGGGGATATCATGGTGATTAGGAAGAATGAGAATATCAGTATCCCTTGTGTTAACAACTACTCTCTCAAAGCCATGTGCATGAGCATCAAGTGCATGCATAACTATTTTTGTGTCAGCTTCTTCTTAAATTAGCAATAATGCGGTTATGAGATGAAGAAGCAGGGAAATCATCACAGCCAGACACAATTACTTCGAACTGCTCATTGATGAGTTGGGGTTTCATGTTCATTTGATCACGCAGGAAATGTATAAGAGTTTTTCTTGTTTTCATCAAGAGAGATAAATGATTGCCAAACAGGTGGTAATCGGATTTTACAGCTATCAATAATACGTGTTATTTTACGTTTTTTTGTATTTCGTTGTTGTCGTGACCCTGATTTTATAGACTGTATTGTATAATCATCAAAGACAATGTCAATTCTAGTCTGATAACCTTTCATTGGCTGAATATATTACAGCAAAATAACTCTGCTAGATCACCAAATGTGACAGTGTCATATGGCTTACCCATATAAGAGTTTTTCTTGTTTTCATCAAGAGAGATAAATGATTGCCAAACAGGTGGTAATCGGATTTTACAGCTATCAATAATACGTGTTATTTTACGTTTTTTTGTATTTCGTTGTTGTCGTGTCCCTGATTTTATAGACTGTATTGTATAATCATCAAAGACAATGTCAATTCTAGTGTGATAACCTTTCATTGGCTGAATATATTACAGCAAAATAACTCTGCTAGATCTCCAAATGTGACAGTGTCATATGGCTTACCCATTGATTGGACAACATACATTCCATCGATGATTACGCACGTGTTTTTATCAGTGTCGAGGAGAAAATTCCTAGTTAGCTTGTCAGATAGCAAGTGGTTCGATACTGATTTGTCTTTTGGTCGTAGTGTTTTCGATTCAAAGACGCAAGAGCTAATGGTGTTGGTGATAGTTCATGGTGTCATAAATTTTACTTTTCCCTGATGATGTAGCAACATGTACGTTTGTCAGATTAGCAAATGTTTTGGATTTGTTTTGGGGGATCGGATCGTGAAGATTACCTGTCGAATCAGGTAGCAGTCGCTGTTTAACAAACAAGTCCAAAACATTTGATAATCTGACAAACGTACATGTTGCTACACCGTCAGGGAAAAGTAAAATTTATGACACAGTTTGTGAGAAGCTCTGAACCACGCATGGTAACTGATAAAATGTCATTCTTAATTTCATTGGACGCCACATCATTTGTTGAAATACAAATTAACTGTTCACAAGTTCTTCCAAATTCATAGCACTTGGAACTTTTGTTATTCCAACTAGACCACCTGCGATTTTCCCCTGTTTATTAATATGTTCTAGCGCCTGATCTGCTGCTATTTGGTTAAATGATCCAGCAGTTTCCGTTACAACAAAGTTTCCGGCAATAAATTCAGCATGTACTTCTGGAGCTGTGTTTTCTAATTGAAGCATATCCAGTAAATAAACAACACCCCACCTTGCATAATTTACATGATCATACAACAACATTCAGGGTGATATTCCCCTAAATGTTGACAAATGCAAATTACAATCACCGTCTCTGTCAGCTCTAATAAATAGAAGTAAATGCCGATACCATATCAATGTGCTGTTTCCAGAAAGCAAATATGTAGTTGCGTATATGTTTATCAAAATATTGCTGTAAATCATTCATCAGTTTATCTGAATGCACAATCAATGATTTCATTGTCGCTTCACTTCCATTTATTTCATTGTTATTGAAACACGTCTCGAAGGCTGCGACGGAAGCAGCAAATTTTCCAACACTTGTCTTTTTATCTGTGTTGTGATACACATTCACTGAACACTCACACATTCACTGAACAGCTTCCACCATATATCCACGAAACCAGACTGTGCAAAGTGTGATCCAATGATACTAAGAAAGTTCATTGCAATATGAAAAGAGCCAAGTCTAGCAACAACATTAACTATTTTTTTTGGTTGTAGCCAAAAAAGTTCCTTTGCTTTATTGTACAAAGCTTGGTCCAATGTAATGACTGTTGTTTCGTAATAAAATTATCGTTATATTGTAACACACGCCTGATTATTTTGATTTTATCACCAGAAATAACGCTGAAAAAATACTTTGGGATCAAAAGGTTAATTCAAAATATAATAATCAAAATAATGGTATCGGCTACCTTCATTTTAGTACTAAAATTATATGTTTAGGTAGATTTTTGACCATTGTATTAATTTTCTAAATATTTTTCAGATTGCACCCCTCGGGCGCGCTATGACCTTTACTAATGGGTCATAACTTGGTAGTGCACACCTTAAAAACTTTACAACCTGCTGTTTCATACTCCCAGATAGCCCCTCTACAACATTAAATAGGTTTAAGGGTTATTCGTAATGAAATTATCGTTATATTGTATATCAAACGCCTAATTATTTTGATTTTATCACCAGAAATAACGCTGAAAAACGATGTGGGATCAAAGGGGTAATTCACTATAAACAAAATAATGGTAATATTTTCTTAGGAAAAAACACCTATCGGCTACCTTCATTTTAGTAGTAAAATTATATGTCTAAGTTGATTATTGACCATTGTATTAATTTTCTAAATATTTTTCAGATTGCACCCCCGGCCGCGCTATGACCTTTACTAAATCGGTCATAACTTGGTAGTGCACACCTTAAAAACTTTACAACCGGCTGTTTCTCATCCCCAGATAGCCCACAACAATAAATAGGTTTAAAGGTGTAGTCAACTGTTAAAATTCACGGGACAAGGGTCCCCCAGAAGGCAATAGTGCCCATGGGTAGGCCAAGTCCCTATTCCATAATAATACTAAATATGCGTTTCATACCTAAAGCCTCATTAAGAGCAAGTTCTCAAATCACAGCAAGTTCATATATTCTTGAGCGACATCTATGAGTTTATAATTCAAAGATCTTGCCCCTTACCCCTACTTGGTCGCTTGCTTGCAAACAAACTGACTGTATTACTGCGGGGATGTTGGAACTGCTTGACCCAAGCTTGTATTGACCCAAGCCCAGTAAACACAAAACATTTGTATGACTTTATGCCGACGTTGTATAAATGTTATACAAATGTCTTGTGTTTGCTGGGCAGGAGGACTTTCTCTCAAACATTGTACATTCATTCAATGTTGGTTCAATGTTGGGCCAGCGTCGCAGACGTTGGCCTAGCATTAAAACAACATTGGATCAATGTCCCGTTTAAGTAGTATCTTGTAATAAGTTCAGTGGTTATATTAATGCCGTCAATCTGTACTCAATAGGCTACTGTTGGCCTACACTTGACCGTCCCAGGCATGCACGTTTTGCAGTGGAATGATTCTTTAATTCAAAGCCCTTTGCCCTGGCCCCTACTTGGTCGCTGGGTTGCAAACAAACTGACTGTATTACTGCGGGGATGTCGAAACTGGTTGACCTTAAGCTTGTGTTGACACCCAGTGAGCACAAAACATTTGTATGACTATACAATGTTGGACCAACGTCGAAGACGTTGGGCCGACGTTGTATAAATGTTATACAAATGTGTTGTGTTTGCTGGGCAGGTGGACTTTCTCTCAAACATAGTACATTTGTAAAATGTTGTTTCACTGTTGGACCAGCGTCGCAGACGTTGGACCAACATTAAAACGATACAGGGTCAATGTATCGTTTAAGTAGTATCTTGTAATCAGTTTAGTTGGTGATATTAATGCCGTCACCCTGTACAGTAGGTTACTGTATGCCTACAGCCATGTACTCTATAATGCTACTGTAGGCCTACACGTGACGGTCCCACGCATGCCCCGGTCCCACGCATGCCCCACGCATGCCCGTTTTGCAGCTATATGAATATTTAAGCTGTAATAACATTTACTATGAGTTTAATGACTGCTCTACACCCAACACTAAAAAAAAAACATACTTGCCGAAACATGCGAGAACAAATTAATCGTTCTTGTCAACGTTTTATGGCAAACTAATTCATGTTTTTTTATACCTTATATGACATAAATATGTAGTTATTACCATCATATCACCATCAATTAATGTTTTATTCAGTGTCTTATATATTGTAAGGGGGGAACTAAATGTCAGTGACATTTATAAAATACATTGTTATAGATGCTTAACAAATATTTGATATAAAAATTGCCTGGGTCTATCTTTAGAAAACACAAATCGTCATTAGATGCCATAGATGCTTGACAAATAATAGAAATAAAAATTGTCGATGTCCATCTGTGTCCAGAATGTCATCCTTTATTACCTGTAAAAATTCCCAAAGTTTCCCCTGAGCAAAATATATTTTTTTTACAAAATTAAAAATGGCTGTGAAGTGCCATGTTGAATTTGTAATTCCTAAACTATTTGACACATATATTAATGTAATACCTCATTTTCACTTGAGTTTTAATGCTAAGTTCACTTCTAAAGCTATTTGTGACTTTTAGGATTTTGTAAAAGAATAAATCCAAGATGACCGCCATTAGAGTTTTTTTTTGGGGGGGGGGCACGTATTGTCTTAGTCGTCTTTGAGATGCAAATGAACTTTTAAATCTATCAATTAGTACTAGTAGTAGTTAGCGACAACTAGATATCTCAATATCCAAGCGAAATATGCAGTACACATATTAAGGTATTTAGTTAATAATACCATAATAGCCATATCATACTCAAGCAATAAACAGAGAGTTGTGGTTTTTTAACACGGTGACGTCACACCCAAACCGGCAGGAGCCTTATAGGCAAGAACTCTCACCCGAGCCAGCAGTGTACTAGACAAAAACTCACACCTGAGCCTACAGGTCCTATAGGCAATGATTCATCGTGAGCCTGCATAGTCTCAAGCAAGTACTCACACCCGAGCCTGCAAAGGCATAGGCGAGAACTTAAAATCGAGCCTGCTAGGCGAGCACTCACAACCAGTCCTGCAGGGTCCTAGGCAATGCGAGTATAAGGGTTCTATGCAAGGTTTCACTTCTGATCATGCAGGGAGGGTCCTAGATATTTTGTACATTTTTTTATTATATTTAATCGAATATATTTGTAACATAGAGGTTAAAATTGCATATCTATGTACACAAATGTTTATGCATATGTATTGGATAAACTCATTGTTATTATTATTATTTTGTTATTTAGTTTTTATTCAATATTGTTATGTTTTACCCCTACCTGAAATAAATTTTTAATTCCAATATTGTTTATATCTGTACAATACTAGATGCCGCAATTTAAAAATGGCCGTCATGGAATATCTACATTGGAGATAGTACGTTTATTCACATCATTTTATGTACAAAAATTTGTTTTCACGGATATAAGCCTCTATAAGGCGTTGTTTATTTAAAAACGGCTTTATACTGAGTTTTTTCGTTTCTACATTGTGACAAGAAATTCAACAAGCCTTTCAAAATAAAAAATGATCTCCACAAAAATAATATTTATCAGTATATTAGGACAGTTATAATACTGCATCTAAATGCATAATTATATGGCTTATATGGCTGTTCCTCATTAGACAAGCGTGGCTTAAACAAAACATTTTCCTCCATACACAAAATTACAAAGACGGCTATAACCATTCAACGGATACTTGTTTGTCAACACACTGAACACCTGTCCGCGGAAATTCATTCCGATTTCGTGGTCCATCCCTCTAAACTCAATTTTTTTTAACAGTTTTTTTCCAATCATTTTTCATATTTGATTAATGTCTGGTTTTGGATGTAATTTGTTTGTCTCGTGAGAGAAAATAATATTTTGTGAAATATATTCATTGTGTGCCTGCTTCCCGTGTGTCCGTTCTCATAATCGTCAAAATAACCAAACTACACAATAAATAAATTTATCGCCCCAGAATCACTAGAAAACATAATTACACATATCTAGATGACAAACCAATATTAACTATTTTTTTGAAGTCACAATATCAATTATGTCACAATAGAAGCAAGTGCATATCACGATAGCAAACAAACAAATTAATCTAGTCATTTTGTGTGTGTCGCGGTAGGAAACATAACTTCAAGCGAGTAAAAAAAAGTCACTCACGCTGATAGAGTTCATTATGAGACGTATTCCGAGATAAGACCATCCCAGCATACGTCACTCACGTTGATAGAGTTCATTATGAGACGTATACCAAGTAATAAGTAACGAGGAGTTTATTTCTGATGACATCTCATAAAGGTAAAACAGACATGCCAGGCGAGATCAGGCTACAATCATATATTTAGTTACATGAGCTCTGAGCATATATTACGTCTATATTTTGTAATAACAATTTACAGATATGTAATATATATACAATATGTATTATTTAAAGTTAAATGCATTTAATGAACAGAGATATTTTTTGTATATTGTCATAATTGCTAGAATTAAAGTGGATGGTCTTTTCCTCAATTGGCTTCCGACATTTTTTTCTTTTATTCCTAAGTGGCTACAGATAAGTAAATAGATATATACATATATACATATATACATCTCAGCATGCGTCACGTTGCGTCACACAAATGAAAAATAGCACCTTTAAATTATTTTCATATCATTCTCGCTTTATTCAAATTACTATTTATTTTTCCAAATTATGTTACAGATATTATATCTATAAAAAATACCATTTTTAATTCCATGTGCTCAACAAATGTAAAACAAAGCCATTCTTATTATTGGCGTATTAATACCCGAGCTATGCTTGCACCTTAACAGAGATCCATTATTGTCTGCACACAACGATGATCAATGATGGAAATATCTCACAAGTGTGGAGATATATCAGCACATAAATAGTAGGCCTACATCGTGCGAAAAAAGGCGTCCCAGCAGACACAAGACGTTGGTTTAATGTTGTTCCACCATCTACGACGATATTCGTTTCATGATGAATATCAACGAATGGGGTGTGATATTAAATTATTGCTTTAAGAATAGATAATAAACATCGTCTTGTGTGTACGTGTATAATATTATAGAGGTATATGGCGAATACATAGGAGCTGGAAGGCAAAAATGTCTCGTATTATTTAATTTGGTGTTGCCGATGTAAGCCTACATTACGGTTAGCTCCAAGGAGACAGCTCATTGAAAGAGCCAAGTTGATAGCGTACTCATGCATGTGTTGAATTCGACGTGTGGTGTGGATCCCATAACAACAAATACACAGATATGCAGGGGCGGATCAATAATTTTAAAAAGGGAGCGATATAATTTAGGAAAGGGGGGGGGGTTCTCACTCCCCTTTTCCCAAAAAATATATTGCCTGGAAACGACACTAGGATAAGAATCATTTGTTTTATTTTCTAAGAATTAATTGCACTTCTTCAACTGTGATTCCTTTGGTTTCCGGAACAAAAAATATAGCAAACAATGAACCAAGAGCAGAAATACCGGCAAAGAGAAAAAATGTACCGTATGGCGTGATAGAACCTAGTAAAACAAGAAAGAATCTAGTGATCAGAAACATCACAATGAACCTCGTAAACATGCATATCGTAACACCTATTCCTTTGATCCTGGGTTCTAGCACCTCACCTAAGTACACCCAAGGCAGACATCCCCACCCAACAGAGTTGAACGCTATGTATACAATAAGACCGACCAATGGCAACCAGTCACTGTGCCAGTCTAAATGGGAGGAAAAGTAAAAATGTAGCCCAGTCCCAATACAGCCTATCGCCATCATAAAACCTGGTAGAATTAAAAGATGGCGTCTTCCAAGTTTCTCCGCTAGCATCGATGTCACAAAGCATGCCAATAAACGAATGATCGCCAGTATCACCGATGGAACACCAACATTTCCTTTATAACCAGCGTCGATAAAAATGTTATTTCCATAGTAGAGTATAGCCATTATGCCGGAGGCTTGGTTGAAAAACATGAGTCCAATCATAAGCAGCATTGGTTTGTAGAATTGTGGGCTAATTATATCAGAGAGTGATATATTTTTAAAATGTGATTTGTTTGCTTTTTGTATACCTTTTATTTCTGCGGTAGCGTCAACGGATGAGTCGTAGAGCCAAGTGAAGACCTTTTGGGCTTCTTCGTTATTTCCGATATCTATTAAATATCTTGGACTTTCTGGAAGTACTAATGTTAAAATGGCGGATACGGAGGCAAGAGCTTGACCAACTACAGCCAGCCATCGCCATGGCAGCGCCAATCCCAATGCGTAAGCAGTCACTAGTCCGGAATAGTATGTAAGCGAGCACATAGGGCTGAGATATCCTCGTAAGTCTTTGCTAACTGTCTCTCCAACGTATACAGATGCTATAGGCTGAGCCATGCCCATTCCAACACCCGTTAAAAACCGTCCTGCATACAACATCTTATAGTTATCAGCGGCGATGATGAGGACCCAGCCCGCTGTGTAGGGTACTGAGCACAGCAGAATGCAGGCCTTCCTGCCTAGATACTCTGAGCACAGGCTACATATTAGAGCTCCTGCTATGGCTGCTAGAGGAGTCAAGGATCCGAACCACGACACCTGGTCCCCAACCAGCAGATCTCCCTCCAGCTGAGGAAGTACAGGCGAAGAATACCCGGTGACAAATCCACTGGAATATGTCGTCAAAGTGGCGATAAACACTGTGATGAATTGACGAAAACAAGCGGTTCTGCCAACAGCCATGGTCTTTGTTACAAGCCTCCTCAAAAGTAAATTTACTGATTATTACAGGGAAAAAAATCCTTGATTTCCCACTGAACCACAATGGTATTTGCTACAACACTGTTTTGAAACTATCGTCCTTGGTGATTTCCCGCTGAGCCACTACTGATGAGGCGGTGTCTGCTTTGATGTGGAGATCAGATCCATTTAAAGTATATAGGCCTAATACACTGCATACACCATAAACGATGTAAACCCCCATACCCCCATAACGAACAAGATCGTTGATTGCTCCATGCAGCGTGACAAACGAGTTCAAACCATTTAGGCTCCTCCCCCGCATTTATGCTCAAGCACATGTCATATTTAAAATAAAAGTCATTGAGTAAAAACTAGTATTATCCATGACAAAAGGAGGCTTTGGTCCGTCATTTAAAATATGATACTTTGATATGTTTCATCACATCAGTATTCGCCTTGAGGTGGGAATTGCGACAGCAATTCTTACCTCAAGGTGAAGAAAATACCAGTTAACCCTTTAAGCGCTATGTAGCCTATAGTCGTTTTAATCTGTTTTATTAGTCGATAAAATCACAGTTATTGGGGAAGAAATGAGTGTTCTAACATCAAGATTCCCATATGCTTGGTATCAAATTAATCATATGTAAGTAAGTTCAAGCGGGTGGAAATTTAATTTCTATAACTTTGCGTTTAAATGGTTGACATCATTGTTGATCCATACCGTTTGTCAGCACTGTGTTATAAAAAAAACATACAATAAATAACCAATCAAATTGACAATGTGTCTTAGAAAAAAATACAATAAATTACAAAATACGTACGTTATTTACGTGCTCACCGTTAACCCTTTGCCTGCTGATCACGACTATTGTCGTTTTAAATCCGTTTGGTTAACCGATCAAATCACAACTATTGGGAACGAACTGAGTGTTTAAACACCACGATCTGCAAATGTATTCATGTAAAAATATAGGCAGGGAGCCAGTGTCACCAAAAAAGTGGCCATGTTGCTAATACAAAGGATCTCCGGAATCAAGTAATTGGTAGTCAAATTTTGTTTTTCACAAAATGCATCTACAAAACTGTTTATTATTGATGTTTGTAGTTTAATGAAACAAATATTTTTTGACAAAATTATTATGTACAGTTATTGCCCCCAATCAGGTAAAATCGCTTATAATGTGATTAAGCACAACGTTTGGTACAGAGCTATACGAAGGTATACTAATCCACATCGGGAGCGGAACTACCTTATAGCTGGAGCGCGAGGGCTTTGTTCGGGGCATTTTCACCCCTCCCTCTCATTTAAAAAAAATCAAGTATTTGTTAAACATACATGTATGTTGAAAATATTAGAAGTATGTTTCACCAAAAATATCTACACAAATGTTTTGATGTTAACCCTTTTAATCAAAACAGGGGCAGATCCATGGGGCGTGGGGGTGCCATTCCCCCCCAACTTGTCATTTTCCTAATGAAAAGAGCTGTAAATCAATATTGAAAAAAATGATAACAAAATTGAAATCATGGTAATTATATCCCCGTATTGTGGTACACACAACTAGTATATTTATTTTAATTTGCAATTAATTAAACAAATTAAACACATATCAGTAATTTTCACCCACTTGACGTTGTGGGTCGCGGTAGCGGGACACAACTTCAAGTTAGTGAAAAATTAAATTATCAAATGTAGCAGGATAACGGTTAATAGTGCTAGACTGGAAGTATGAATTAACCCTTTCAGCGCGGGGACTGACATCAGACGTCAGAATCTGACGTTTGTAGACACATGCCCTACATAGACACGGATCACATTTCACGCCAGTAGATAGGCTCATAGGAAGTATATATATTTATGGTAGGGTGGAGTACAGGCTTCCGTTTGATATCTGTATTTGACCCGTGGAAGGTTGCTATGGCAACGGAACCGCCCTCAGCTCCAGAATATAACGAAAAGGCAGCGTCATAATTATGTACGAAATCGTAGCATCAGGGGTGATAGGGGCAAATATTTAAAAATTCAATAAAGTATCTTGGCATGTAAAGTATTCAGCTGGAATACAATATTGACACCTAGTCTCAAAGAAACAGCAGTCAAATTACGACATCCATTGATCTAATCTTAAATCAATGTCACAGAATCACCTACCACCATCAGGTCATCATCCTTTAATGTAATAATTATGATGCTATATGTATACAATTTTTACAAGTGAAACTCTTATGGACCATATGGTGGTCTGCCACGTTTGTATCGGGCTCCTATTAACCCTTTAACCGCAAAATTATTCAATCTGAATTTTCACGCACTTGAAGTTGTGTCTCGCTGACGCGATCCACAGACAGACAGATATTTTATTGACAGAAAAGAAAAGTCATTACAGACTTATTTGTCATAGAAATGTAAGAGATATATGTACATGTATATACAAGATTGTTACTTTGTTAAAATCATATAACAATGTGCATGGTATGACATACACAACTAAAATCATGTTAACAGGTTAAGTGGCATTGCCAAAATAAAAACTGGTTATTTCGATAATATAAATGACTACTACTAAAAATGAATTAAAGGCATTGCCAATATAACATAGAGGTCTATAATTTTGTTTCCCGCACCAAAACCAAAGATAAAATAGCTGCTATGTATGACATACTAATTATATATAGTAGCAAAAAAGACACTCTGGAAAGCGTCGAAACCTAAAATATATACAAGTGCATAATTATGCTACAGTAACTGGAGTATGCAATAAGACAATGCTAAAAATTATATGGTATTTTTTTTAAATTAAATATAGTATCATGCAAGTACAATATATGTGACATAAACAGGTAGCTCCGAGTCATGTGACCATGCAAGCACAGTCGCTATGAGCGCGGAGATTCCCTGATATTGCCTAGTGGTGCAAATTTAACGACGTGATAACAGTAGTGATGCCGGTTAAAAATTATTTGTGCAATTCACACAGGACATGACCCTCGCACAAAAACATTACAGCTTATTTTAATTCACTATATTGTTTAATTCATACTGTTTAAATCACGACCTAGTTAGTACCGCATACTCGATCCACTACTTCAAGTGAGTGCAAATTATTCAGATTTGACAAAATTGAGGTCAACTGTTTTCAAATATTGCTGATTGATGTCACATTTTATCTTTAACATGCTTAAAAGGTGGAACTTAATGTGCTAATAAAAAATAAAACCCCGAATATATGCGACACCGACGGTTAAAGGGTTAAGTATTGTATGAGGGTGCACACGGGTCCTGGAAATTATGGATTCTTCCCGGTTCACTTTTTATCCATTTTCTTGACCTCGATAATAGCATTTTATAAGGGGAAAATGATCTAAATATAAATAAAAATAAATATAATTTTTTAGGTTCGTTTTTTACACTATTTATAAGCTGAAATCCTCGATGTTCGGACCCTAAGAACAGGCTATTCGCCGTTTGTTTCATTCGTTTTTAACCCATGTGCACCCTCTTGTATCAGCGACCATTTCTTTGTATTTACCGTTTTTTCAAAGGTCTGGTAATGCCCAGATTAAAAAATGATGGCTGTCATAAAACTATCGTAAACACAATACCTTCAGTGCAGATACACTATTGTTGGACCTGCTAACCCCAACTGCGCGGGGATCAACTTTAAACGGCAAAATCTTACGTCTGTGGACGTCAGATTAAGACGTCTAAAGTCGATCCCCGCCCTGTAAGACTACACATATTTATAATGGACGTAGACCCATGACATAAGTATTCAAATGTATCGGAAAGAAATAACTAAGACATTTATAATCATTTTAAATTGAAAAAAAACCTTTACTTTGTTTTGTTTATTTATTTTTGTTTTAAATAGGTTAAAATTCAAAATGGCCGCCAAAATGCAGTTTTTGGTGGCACAAAGTATGCCAATGAAGGTATATTTGTCAGTGTGGATGAGGAAGAGATTAAAATGATCTTCTGTTTGTTTAGGTAGTTTAAAATAGTATAAAATTGTCAACTTTTCTTAGAATCAAAATATTCTATAATTTCTGAATTTATGTTGACCTCAAAACTAATTTATCAATCAACCGGTTTTGGAGAGTCACTGTCTTCTAGAAACAGGCTAAACTAGGTTCGAATAAAATCTTGCGAATGTTTACCAAATCTGAAGTGAAATAGAACGCTACTGATCCTTATGCATAATACACATCCCATGTATAACAAGATATGTGAAAGGGGAGTACACTGTATATATCACTTCAGTAAACACATTAAACCATTTAAAATGAAATTGACCAATTATTGACAGTAGATTATATTTAAAGTAACAATTATTTTCATTTATTTTATTGATTTAACATCATCAATAATGTCAGGCTATTCACGCACCAGGATAACTAGTTGCAGGTGGGCTTCTACGTATGGGGTGAAAATGGATCTCAAGCTCTGTGCTTTACCTGCTATCCCTGATTAGGTCTGTCTACCTGGATTGTATCTTACACCATATCGATTAATGTACTAGTCTAATTTTTGCTACTTTTTAAAAGCAAATATGCAAATATTTGAAAAACATAGCCAATATATAATGGTATGTAGTGTCTTTTCCCATATTTCAATAAAAATTTAAACCCATTATTACTACTTTTTAAAAACAGATTGTTCTGAAAAACAATACCGTAGAACTTGCTATGAAAAGCCACCCTTGGACGTAGGGAACGTGACCATTCAAGACGGCTGTTCATAAGAGGTTCATTCAGTGGCGAATCCAGAGGCGCCCCCTCCCGCTGTGCCACCTTCTTGTGTGTATAAATCATTGTAAAAAGTTGCCCAAACCCCGTTTGTCAATTCCTGGACTCGTTATACAGAATGTCATTTTGGGGAGTAGTCAGCGGGTAAGCTTCCCATAAGAGTGGCTGCTCTCTCTACTATAGGCACATGCAGGGAATAATTCGACATGCATGTGTCTTTCCCCGTATTTAAATAGGAGTTGTTAGCCACTCATCATATTTTCCATTATCATATACAATAAACCTACACGAACAGGTTTGATACACAAAATTTAAATGTCGTCTGATAGGATAATTTGTGGAAAGTAAAATGGATTCGGTGGCACCCTATTAGTCAGGAGGCCCGTTAGTCAGAAGGCACATTAGTCAGAAGGCCCGTTAGTCAGAAGGCCCGTTAGTCAGAAGACCCGTTAGTCAGAAGGCCCGTTAGTCAGAAGACCCGTTAGTCAGAAGATCAGTTAGGCTTTTTAGTCAGAATGCCCGTTAGTTAGAAGGCCCGTTAGCCAGAAGGCCCGTTAGTCAGAGCTTGTTCATTGGACAGTAACAATGCTAGGGTACGCTCCATTTGACATCTGGCATTTTTCTCAGCAAGTCTCAAAATTCAGGTATTCGCGTTTGAAGCAGTGTGTTGGCTTCTTGCTTGTTAATATTTATATTGGTAGAAACTGTTCAAAGACATGGAGTGTACAGAGCTGTCTACTATGCAATTATTATTCTCCTCCTCTTTCTCATCTTCTTTCTCTTCCTCCTCCTCCTTCTTCTTTTTTATTATAATTATTAAACAATTCGATGGTAACGTCAATATTGATATAATATTCACCAATTTTCTCTGATAGTTTACCACGGCATAAGTTCAAATATTCGAATGCAAGATGCTCACCCGAGTTCTTCCTTGGAGTAATCGCATCTAAGCAGCAAATTCCATATATCTGTATATCCCGAACCCCTATCGTTATTAAGGCAGCCTGGCAATAAATACTTTATACATTCTTATTATGGGTATTCATTTAAAGCTGGAAATTACGTCAGCAACATTATGTTTAAAAATATAATGAGCAGCCTATTATCAACTCAACTCCTATGAAAGTGCTATAGCGTAGAAGTAAATAAATTAATACAAATAATTGGTCATAGTGCACAAATGAGATGATATCGATCAGGTAATTATCTGACTTTCTGACTTAAGGACCTTCTGACAAACGGGCCTTCTGACTAATATTTCTTACTTAATTTCCGACTAGCGGGCCTTCTGACAATCGGGCCTTCTGACTAATCATCCTTACTTATTTTCTGACTAACGGGCCTTCTGACTAAAGGGCCTTCTGACTAATGGACCTTCTGACTAATGGGCCTTCTGACTAAAAATCGGACACCATTGATTCTGCTAATTTGATGTGGTCGTAGTAATAGTTTTTTTAACTGAAAAAATCACCATGAAGTGCATATTCTATCTTTTAATATTAACGCTATTAAACATGTTAAAATTGAATTGTCTGAGTGGATAATTTTGATGCATATGGCAGAAAATGATGAAATAGCGACGCAGAGCTTATGTTGGCAGAGCCGCAAGTGACATCTGGTGAAAGGGCCAACAATAACAAGTAGTGTCTTTTGACATTTTCTCTCCACTGTGTACAAATATATAAAGAAAATAGCAACATGAGACGTTAAAGTGATGTTGTTTTAATGTTGCGCGCATTAAAACAACATTGGCTCAACATCTGGTGATTGATCAGTAGTGACACAATGGTAGCATCATAGCCTCCTGTCTGCTCAACCTGTAGCTAATGAATATCTAATTCAGAGTTGTGTGGAATAAACGAATGTCAAGGAGACGCAGACTGTATAAAACTTGGTATAGACTGATAGAGGTACCAAGAATGGACAAACAGACAAATATTTAAAAATAATTTCTGAAGTATATGCACCGATTGCTCCTGAATTTTTCTGGCATATCAAATTTACTCCTAATAAAATACGCAATGCACGTAGTTCTCCATAAACTGCGTTTTTTATAGGCATGTAAAAATATGTTTCAAAACCGCAGTTTTATGCCTTGATCACATTTCACAAAAGGGGCCTTCCCGGGCTGTTCCCGGGCTGTTTTTGGCCGTTTTTTGGACGTCCCGCACGGGACCCCGACCGGGTGCCGTCCATTTTTTCACCCCGCGCGGGCCCCGGGTTACTTTTAATTCTAACTTAAAAGTAACCCGGGCCCCGGCGAGAAATAGACCACGGTTCAAGCCCGTAAACTGCCCGGCAGGGGGCTCGGCGGGCGGCCCTGCCGGGATCCGCCGTGGACACAGACTGCCCTGTCATCCTCTCCGAGGCTGTGGATGGATGTAGTTACCTTACCCGAAAAATCCAGCATGGCGATGACTGAGAGCGATCCCGACCCTAAGGTCCGAAAAATGTCCATAACTTTTTAATGCCTTTACGATGCCCGAGCGGTTCCCGTTCGGGACCCTTGTATATTCTTCATGGGTATACACAGCTACTGAGAGACGAATTGATCAATGTTCAAACAATCAATCCATCAATAAATCAATCAAACAATTTAGGCTACTTCTGTGTTTGTAACTTCAATCAACTTGCATCACAAAATGTATACAAATAACCCAGTCTTTAAATTTCCCTTACATTTTGTTGATAGGCCTACTAATATACAACAGTTTATCTAATAGATAAGTCGAGTAAAAGAATACATTAGACAACCGGTTTTTTATTATTAATTTAAAACATTCTTCTATCACATATAGGGGACTAATATTTTTCTCAATTGAAGGACCAAACCGCTGCAAAATTTCGTAAATCAGCCACGGATCCATCCTGATGAAATGTTTAAAGTCTTCGTGGTGTTTATTGTTGGTGCTTTGATCGTATGAGTGAAGGTTCAGCTATTTCCAACCTGGTGAAAGGTTTGAAGTCTCGTGGTGTTAGACTCTGTAACGGGCTTTTAGAGCCAACCAGGGTCGAACCCACCACATTCGTTTTGCGGGATTTAATTTGTCTAAATTTCTTGTTCTAGAAGCAATACCACAAGGATCAAAAACGATTATAGTCGTGTATATCGCCCAAAGGCTAAGAGCCATCACTAAACACACTATGACTAGTGCCGACACTTCTAACTAACCCAGACCATAGCACCAACGCTGAATCAATGCTGGGTCAACATCAGAAATCATGGAAATGTTGAACAAACATAGATGCAGCGAGAAGTAGCTGTAAAGTGATAGGCGTAAACAGATCGTCGCCTCGGAGCTAAATGATCCTATCTGACACTCGTTAGAGTGGCAGATAGGATCATTCAGCTCCGAGGCGACGAGATACTCTTTGTGTATAGTTTTCACGAAAAATTACAATAGATCATAATCGTCCATTAAGATCAATAAATACGCAAAATACTGTGCTTTAATACTACCATAAATACGCGGTTTTTTGCTTACAATTGATTGCAACTTTAAGGCATTCTACAACAAAATAAGAAAATGTGGTCTTGGATCATTTTACCTCTAACCCAGTCAATTTCTATCGGACAGACAGCATACAATAGTACAATTACGTAGAATTAGCAAAGCTAAAGTTGCAACACTTCACGTACATCATAGTTAAAAACAAATCAATGAAGGCAAGAAAACAGATTCAGCCACACTTTGAATTTCAAACGGTAGTACTCGTACGATTATTTTCTACAATGACCACAACTTGGGAAAAACAGATTCAACGGCAAAACATACATGAACAAATATAAACAAAAATATTTTTGATAGGAATTATACATTTTAAATGTTATGAGAGTAAATAAGTATAATCTAAATATGATTTCCAAAAACATGCTTAAAAAAAGCTTAGAAGTGACACCATGCACTGAATAATTTTTAGTTGATTTCAAATTACCACTTCTTGTTTGATTTGTCAAAAAAATGTATACTTTTAAAACTGAAAACATATGGGCAGAGATTGACAAAGTGTCAACAATATATATCATGCCATATAAGATATTAGCGTATGTGATCATTTCACACCATCCGATGGAACATAGATTATCAAATTCGACATGGTGTTCAAGTGGGAACTTTACACATATGTGAAAATAAGGTAACTGAGTGTAATGAATCCCCAAATAAAAGCTGTAAATAGTCTCCTCCATTTCAACCAGATACACTGGTGTTTGAAAGGATATATAATGTTTAAGGCCTCACGATACATTAATGATCATTTTACATCCCTGAAAACAGATTTATTTTTCCTACAACTAAGTGTTTTAGAAAGAAAATTTACATGAAACTCTTTTACAAATACATGGCAATTTTCTTTAATTTTTAACCCACATCAAATCATCTTCAACCACTACAAGTCGAGAATCGCGGCAGCAATTCGCGGCTTGTAGTGGTTGAAGATGACAATGGTAAACTCAGGCCTGAAAGGGTTAAGGATATAATTCCAATCGAACTGACTTTACATATAGGTGTAGTTTCAAGTGTGACATAAAGTATTGCATTTAATAAAGAACAATAAATATTACTTCGAAAATACAATACGTTGACTTTCATTATGTCAGCTCATACAATTGATAATATATAAGTCGAACAGCACAGATTTAAGGATAGTTGACTCATTGCCATTATTAAATAGTTATTTGTCTTTTTTGATGTGCATTCACGTGTGATTTTATGCACATGCTTAACACAAGCTAATGTAGATATGAAGCACCAAATCAAAGATACACAGTAAAATATTATCGTGAAGTAAACGTTTTAATTAGGCCGTGACAAATACCATATGGATTTTGTGCCAAACATACAATATTGCGGACAAAAATACAACACAACAATGAATCAGATACCTTTATAACGAATTGAAGATTTTTATTTGGATATATCAATATACGAAGTTTGGAGTAATACCCTATATGCTGTATATCTAGCAATGCTAGTTTACTATTATCGGTTACTGAAATTATTTCTTTGATTTGATTTTCCTTTAACCCTTTCCATGCCTAATAATTTAGCCCCTGCCAATTTATACAATGCCTAATTACTCTAGCATAATGGTAATTTTGGCTTAAAAAAACACCCATTAAGATTTATCAGTAGGCCTACTGAACATCATTAAAAGTGAACTCTCATATTTGTAACTGTAATGTATGGTGGGACCAGAGATATTATAATAACTTATAATATCTCTGGTGGGACGGGGTTGCACTTTACTGGGGCTGAAGGCAAATGTCATGCCGAGGTCATGTCAAGGTCATATGAAGGGCGATCTCGATAAAAAATACAAAAAATACCATTTTATGTCTTCCAACTTTTATGCGTGAGCGAAGTGTTATATATGACTGTAGGTAAATCATACAGGGTTGAGCACTATTTTAGCAGGTATCTTAAGTAGTTTTAGGGTAATAACAGTATTCGAGGAGTGATAGGGACCTAGCCACTTCGGATTCCCCTTATTTTCATCTTCGGATAAATTCCCCTTCTCCAGGACTAAGTTTGAATGCTAAAAGTGATCAAATATAGTAGCGTGGAGCTTCAGCTATGCCATGAATTGCAACAAATTTACATATGACTGTATGGAAAGGGTAGCATGGGTTGGAGTTCCACTATACTGAGGTGGCGTGCAAAAGTCATATCAAGGTCATATGAAGGTCAAACTCGATAAAAAATTACAAAAAATATCAATTTTGTGCCTTCTAACGTGCTTTATGTGTGAGCTAGGTGTAATAATGACTGTATTTGAATCATTCAGGGTCAATGACCATTTCAGTAGGTGTCTCAAGTGGTTTGGGGGGGGGGGGGGGCAGTTAAGAGTGTTATTCTCTTCGGGTTTCCTTCTCCAGTTCTTCTCCAGTTCAAAATCACGAAATCACCATCAAAAGGTTCTAAGGACAATTAATTAAAGATAGTTGTATTTACTCCACATGTCCGTATACTGCCGTGCAAAGCCAAAAGGCAGTATCCGATTACTTTACAAGTGACCATATACTGCCTTTTAGATTTGTAGGACAGTATAGGCCTACTACTCATACATGTCTAGATTGATATAGGCTAGGGGGGGGGGGGGGGGCTACTTTTATGCAGAACTTATGAAATAAAACTATTGTCTATTGTCTACCGCATACCGCATGCATTTCAACAGTGTGCAGCAGTAGTAATAATGAATCTTCTTTATAATTGATACATTTATTAAATGGAATTCTTCATACCACCACTCACTCGTGCATTTCCACAATCTCTCATTATTCGTGCGAGACGAGATTCCGGCATAGTCGTTGCGCTACTCGGAAGCTCTCATAACACATATTCAGAGCAAGAGGGCATGCCAGTGATATGAGTCAGAAGCTGAATAATGAGCCTGAAAACTGATGAATTTTGTTTCTCACATTGAGGTGAAAATTACACGGCAGCCAGAAATAGTGCAACGTGACCAGATATAGCCTATCAGACATCATATAACGACGAGACGTGCAACAGACACAGCCGTCGGGATAATTTGCACCAATGTTTGATTAATGTTGGTCCAACATCGCAAAGGTTGAGCCAACATTAACCCAGCATCTGTTGAACGTCAGGGGCGTATCCAGGGGGGTGCTCAGGGTGCTCGAGCACCCCCCTTAATTTCCATAGTGGTAACCATTAATTGTATATACAATTAATCCACCAGTGTCCGACATGTTGGTTCCAGCCCCCTCCACACCTAAATATAAACCCCTTCCGATATAAAGGGCTGGTGTCTGGGATGCATCATTGGCGCCATTAACAGATTAAAGACTCAGATTAGACAATGAACTGGGCAAAACAGAGTGTTCTATTCAAATTACCTCTGTGCAAGACTCTTCAGTTCCAATGTACTTATTTTTATCGCACTGCTCGCTTATGGAACACTTTACCTTTTGTTATCCGAGGTGCTAGTAGCTTGCAGATTTTTAAGAAGAACCTGAATGAATTATATCTCACCATGGTAAACTTATTTGATGTGAATAATCGATGTACCTGGAGCCTGGCTTGTGCTTGTGTAAATTGTCGAATATAGCGGAATATTTTGTGTCTCAAACTACCTGTGCAATTTGAATCGGCTGTGAGACGGCTATTTGAGCTCCAGCCACGGGACGGAGGGCTCCGTTGTCGATACTCATGTGTTGGCAGCTGACGAACCGCCCTGCCTAACTTATACTAGTGTATTGAATATATATATATACATCTAGCACAAATGGCACCTTAAGTGATCGACCTATGAACGATAATCTGCGAATGTTGCATTGTGTTGTCTGCCTGGCTCGAATTCAGGCCGGAGACAGTCTCTGATACTGTTCGGAGCAGACCGACATCACTCTACGAAATCACGCTTGTCATGATCTGACTTAGAGTATTACCACATGGCATGGATGGCTGTTCCCCTCAAAATTATTATTTGTTTTTTTCTGTTTTATTTTTAGGTTTAGTGATTTTTCAGTCGCCTTTGTTTCCAGACGAGGTGGGTCCTTACGCTGAATTTCAAAGATCTCTATTCAACTATGTTATTACTTTTATTTAGGGATGTATGTAGGCCCATGTTAAAATTAAGAGCGTCATTAGTTTTTACTATTTTCCCTTTACACATACCCTAGTTTTTACCCTAGGTTTTACTTAGGTTTATACGCTTTCCAGAGTGTCCTTTTTTGCTACACTGTGTAGAGCACAGTGTAGCTATTTTATCTCTGGTTTTGTTGCGGGAAACAGATGACAGACAATTGTCGGTTATTTTATTTTATGTGTATATATCGCAAAATTTATAATCTATACTATGTATGTACATTTTTAAATAGCATGTACACAAAACCATTGTTATTTTAAACACTGGATATCATTATGATGCTGCCTTACATGATAAGTATGGCAACACCTATAGCCAGTGAACAGTCGGTTTTATATTACACTGTCATATTATTTTATTATATAATTTTAATTCACTAATAAGGTTGACAGGCTTTGTAGAGGTCGTATCGACCTGTTCCCGTCAACCAAAGGTAATAACATGTCCAAATTAATAATAATGATAATGTACCATTTTTGCATGTTTTTAAAAGGAAGTCAAATAAATGATAGCCATATAGCCCCTATGTGGCGACAGAAGCAAATCTTTACAAAGCAAATCTTTAAAATTTGACCATTCAGAGCACTTAAAAGTAGGAATTTGTTGCGAATGGTTTTCTTTCTCCTGTCCACCCTCAATTAGTGTGAGACATATTTTTCAAACATTAATATTATTTTTTTTGAAAAGAAACAGAGTAAAAATTTTACTCTGTTTCTTTTCAAAAAAAATAATATTAATATGTGGTTGTCCGCCCGATTTTCTGGTTGTCCGCATGCCTTTGGAAGGCTTTGCTTAAGGCGTTTCCTGCTAAGCCTAATCCTGGAAAGAGTGATATTTTGCCATCAACAGACTACTTTTCAGTACGGATCAGTTTTAGTGCCTATAGGTCATACGCCCAATATCGCGAACCACGTTTTTTGCCATTTAAAAAATACTTGGTGACTAAATTTTATTTTTTTCAACTTTATTCAACTTGCCAAGTTATCCGGCGCCTATTTCTGCCGTTTTTTCGGCAAAAAATACTTTACATCGTCTGATCCTTTCTTTGTCATGTACAATGACAGGTGCAAGTCATTCATCATTAGAGCGGTGGGCGATATTAAGTGAAATTCGCGAAAAACGTTATACATAACAAAGAAAGGATCTCCCAAGTTAAAATATTTTTCAAACAAAAATTATACCTGGAGATCGCCGGACATGTTAGTGAGTTGGATAGAAGTAAAAAATAATAATTTCAGCTGGTAAATATTTTTTAAATGGCGAAAAACGTGGTTCGCGATATTGGGCGTACGACCTATAGGCCTATATTGTTATCGACCTGTGACGACCAACTTTCTGTTTTTAAAAACACGTCTTACGACCTTAACAATTTAGCAGCATTAACAGACTTTGAGCTAATTTTTATTACATATTTTTTTGTTTGTGCAGTTAATTAGTGTCATTAATTAATATTATGTATGCCTATAGTTTGTAAAACAATTTCGTAACCTAATATAATTCGCTTAATGTATTCAAACTAGGCCTACATGACTGCAGTCTTCAAAAGGTGGCTTTAATTCTTAGCAGTGCTATGTTTGACGTTATAACGGCGGCACCGTTGACATAGATAGACCTACACTGTTGTAAAAAAACTGGCCCAGCGTTGGGTCAATACAGACGACGCCGGACCACTGTTGAATCAGCATTGGACTGGCACTCCTAATTGGGATAAGATCGGTTAAAGCATGGAATAGTAACTTAAACTATATCCATGAGCACTTAAAAGTAATGAAATACAATTTGCATAAACTAGTTGCGAATGACAATGCAGATCAGTATCTCACGATCTATCATAGCTACCAGGGCTATATATGAATGTATCGGTACAGCAACTGCTTACCACGTGCATGGCTGTTCCTTTTTGTTGCGAGTCCCCCTATCAAACGTTGATTATCAAGACATACCTGCAAGTCTAACACACAAGTCATAATGACAGGGAAGGGGAAGGAAGACGATAAAGGAAACAGCCCCAGGAAACGGAAACCTGGGGATTCCCCACTGACTAGAGGAATGTGTGTAGACATTGCGATATCAATGGATACAAGTTTACATTTGGCTTCAGCACCGATTCATTGCAACTGTCGCATGTGAAGACTTTTTCAAGAAAACTAGGCCTAATTGTTCTGTTTAGTCCTAAAATTTAAATACTGCGTTTCTACCTTACGGCATTGTCAACAGTCAGACGCACATGACTGCAGACATGATTCAAGTTAACTCTGTCTCTGATATGACGCTACTTTGCCGTGTGCTGCGTGTCATCATGGTACGGCATATATGCCAGCGTGTTCAGTGGCAAAATTGTTTCTGGGATAAATGTGGTTGTCCGTACGGACAACCAAAGTGCTCCAAAGATTCATATTTGGTTGTCCGTGACGATTTTTGGTTGTCTTGGACAACCGGACAACCACTATTACGAACCCTGAAAATATATCAATTTTGTGTTAGTCTTGGCCAATAATTGAAACGTTGAGCGAAACTTGAAACAACGTTATGGAGAACAAATATGCTAAGATTCATGATAATAATTATCATAGAATACCTTGAAACAACGTTGTTCCAAAGTAGATATGCTAATATTGATAGTAATTACCATAGACTATCCTACCCTATGATAATTATAACACACCACAAGCACAATCCACAGTAGGCTATGGGATCGCTTGAAACGGACAACGGCTTAGATTAGAGTTGGACGTGCTGCCCTCTCATTCAAGCACTTGGCGTTGCATAAAATAAAATAATAAGGATCACGGGATAAAGATTATTCCTCAATTACCATGATTCCTTCACCTGGGTGATGGCGAATTTATTTCTCAAGAAATATTTTAGGGCCTATTTGAATTTTTCATATTTTCTCAGTGCAATATATAGACCTCCAGTATAGCCACTGACACGAAATAATTCAGACACAGCTGGGACTCAACAGTTCTTTAATACCAGAGACGAAATCAAGTATAAGAATAGAAAATTGGCAGTAAAGTTGTTTTAAAAATGTGAAACTACAACCAATACTAACACAAATATCTGATACAGGCCTAACTGATGATGAACTAGAATATAACATTTGCATTAAAAAATATTCTGCCACAGGGGAGGGTGGCAAATTAATAAGGGTGAAATAAAAATAAATATTTCAGGAATTTTAAGTGATCATTAGTAAACGTTGTAAGCATTTGAATGGTCCACAACTTTTTTCAATGACATGTTATCACTTTTAATAGATGATTCTTGCCTAATTAGGCCGTACATAATTGCATACTCGGCATTCCACAAACAAGGTTGCATAATTATTATCACAATGAGGGTGACCCAACGCTTGAATAATATTATTGTTGCTCCACCGTCTGCTACGCTGGCCAAACATTAAAGCAGCATTGGATCGACAGCTGTTTATTTTTATCTAGTTCATTTATTATGCCTAGTGGTTCGCACTCGCTATTAAATGAGCTAATGATCATGTTTACGTGTTTTTTCCATCGTGTGGTTATGTTGGCTTAAATAGTTGGACTAGAGTAGGCTAGATTAATCTGTCATTAAGTTAAAACTGACATTTCAGCCAGTATCTCATACCTTCGTTTTACAGCAAAGATACCACAAAATCGCACTATTTGATGTTAATTTTTTTTCAAAATTTTGCGGAGGCATACCCATATAGGTCCCTGCTGTTGAATGGTTTCTTTGAAATCTGAGCACCCCCTTTAATTTATTTCTGGATACGCTACTGTTGTGTTTGCTGCAGAGAGTGGATGAATCGACATAGATATGAATAAGAGTGCATTATACACTGTTGAGCTGTTGAGCTGTTGCTCACCTAGTTTTTAATGGAATTGTGATCTGGTGATTGTCATCGGTGGGATACTCCTATTAATGAGCATACAGATACAGGCCAACTGTTTTAAATCACGCCAAAACATCAACACGTCACCGCCACTTTTTTGTGAATCACACCACCGAAACACCCATACACGGCATAACCAGAGGGTACTTAGCGGTTGGTACCTGCCAAACAGTCACCAGATGGCACTGTGGTATACGCCCATACTGTTTTGATGCACGCTGGATGCCTCGAACCTCACTTGGCGACTGTTCAGCATGCAGGGGTACCTAACCAATTAACTGTAGACTAGCCCGGACACGGTCCGGGATTGGCATTGTAGTCAGTATTAAAATTCCCGAACCCGGTCCGGGAAAGGCATGGAAAGGGTTAAATACAAAGCAGATAGATATTCCAAGGAAAACCCTTGGCCATAACGAATTACGCTTAGTAAATTAAAAGATAAATCTAAAAAGACCAACTTCCTAAATGTTTTAATCATAAGAGAATAGGTTTCATTACGTTTATTATGACTCAAATCAGCGATTAGAATATGGACTGACATAATTTCGTTATCATTGGACATACTTATGCTCCTGAGTTGACAAAATGATATATTTAACAGAAGTAGACCTATCACGCTTAAGTGTTTTTCGACAATTAGTCTGTTTTGAACTCCTTTGATGATAAGTGCTTTCGCATGATTTCTATCGCGCATGTCAAATATTTCACGTGAATTATTTAGAAAGCATGATATGACATATCCATTGCATGTACAATTATTTGGACAGTGATCACATTCTATTTCGTCATCCATTGTGTTTATGCAGTCAATAATTTTGTCACATAAGTCAACACATCGTTTTTCACTTCGGCACTTCAGAAACCCGGGACATGTTAATCCAGAACAAAATTGTTCATTTTCGCCATTGATACAATCAAATTTGTCATCACACACAACATAAATACTAATACAGTAGTCGCCATGACATTTAAACATACCAGGGCAAGAGATATACCAGCAAACACTTCGTTTTGAACTTTGAACCGGACATTTTTTGTTGTGCTTTATGCCTGGCATACAAATATTTTGTATATTTGTACATTCTGTGCCCAATGCTTCTGAAACATTCAATGTATCTAAAGTATTAGATCGATTGGTTACAAGTGATCTACTGGAGTTGGTGTGACTAGAGCTATCGCATACAATAGTCTTTTCCTTCGTGTATAACCAAGCAACATCCTCATCATTTCCTTTGGATTTCCCTAACATTGCTTTTATGGGATTATTGTGTATCGGTTCCGAAGTCACATATCCACTGTTCCAACAAACTTCTTCTTCAGGAAACGAACCATTCATAAATATACCATCACATATTGAATGAATAGGTATTTCAACTATGGAACTTACGTCATAATCATGTCTGAATAAGCAAGGTAATGGTGAAATTCCTTCCAACTGGGTCATATAAATGCCAGAAGCACAATTGACTTCATCACTGCCATCAAAGCAATCAGCTACGTCAGCACACTGATAAATAAGCAGTATACACGTCTTGTCATGGCATTGAAAATGCTTATTTTGACAGGTGATAATCCTTTTCCTGCTTGACTTTTCGCATATGATTCCCGATATTTTAATCGACTGGGTGCATGGGCGACACTTCACACCCCATCCACGCGTTTCGTGGCTAAAATCTATAAAGTAATAACTGAGCATCGAGAATTCTACAATGCTACATGTGTGCTTAAAAATAACAAAAAATGACAAATAGTTTGGTGGCTCTGACTTGGTTAGCCAGAACATATATAGGATAATATTGTATGGCGAAGTTTTAGCAACTCCTTGCCCGAATAAGAGTTTTAGCCGCGCAGTATGTGACAATTGCAGAAAAGATGAAGGAGTTTGATTTTTAAAAAGAGAATACAAACCATGAGACAGTAATTGTTCTAATTCAATGTTTTTTGTTGTTGTTGTATAAATATAATCGGATACGTCACATTGAATATCGAGGAATTTTCTAATGAGCACAAATATTGACTTTCGTAGAATGTGAACTCTCTCTCAATGTTTAAAATGTTGAGGCACCTTTCTTCTCCTTCAAATGTTAGCCAGTTACATCACATGTTTTGTCTGGAGGAGGTCGGATCTCAACATAATGTGTTCGATGAGGTAAACAAATATATGTGATCTGCAACTGTTCGTCGCAAGGAATAGTTATAAAAAAAAAATGTTCTGAGTAATGATCAGGTAGGACAGCTGTGCAGTTTTTAAGTGTGGACATTTCAGGCTGTACTTAAGTGTAATCTACTCGTGTGACCTTGGCGGTCGTCTTAAAGTAACCGTCTTCAAGGACGTATGAAGTCCAGTTTGTAAACGCGAAGTCTGCAGGATGATACCAGGCCGTCTCATAGAGTGGTGATTTATCCATCCAGTGCGTGAAATATCCCTGTATGATACACATCTTAGCAAATTAGACATTGTTATCAAGATTAAAGGTGATCTATCACCCCTTATATGGTATGAATAATTATGTCCTTATATGGGGTGATTGGCTATCATGTGTCCCTCTCAGAGGGTTACGTGATAGCCAATCACCCCATATAAGGAAACACTTGTGCCCCATCTTGTGGCAACTTTGATTTATTTGTCACAAATTTATTCATACTAAGTAAGGGGTGATAGATCACCTTTAACAGCGCTGAAATATTTTTGTGTAAACCATGGAGACCAAAGGGTTTTTTCAATTTGAAATTATCATAAATGTCTTTTTTGAATACTTATGTTTTAAAACGCACCACTACAATATTTGCTTTGTCCGACCGCTACATTCTAAGCCGGGAATGAAGAGTTATTGTTGACCAAGTACAGCCCAATTATCATGGTAGGCCTATTGTGTTATAATCAGTCTGTTGCTGCTGTTGATTATGGGGATCCTCATTATGGTCCGAAGTGTTTTAAGTCAGTTAAAACCCTTGGAAATCTACATTCTTAGCTGTGGAAGAGGCATCGGCCTTCTCCTTCATCCTCAGGCTTCATCCTATAAATAGGCCAACGGCCATTATAAATATCATGAATAGACCAGTGGAGGTTGGAAGCGAGGTCACGTGACCACATTTTCGGGTCAGATCATCGACAAGCGAGTTGAGGTCATAAAAACCCTAAATGTACCCCATACTCGGGGCACATTGACACACCACCTGCTGTCACCCATGTCAATATTATCGACTACGACTGATAGAAGACACTGACAGTGATACTATCACTCTGCTATCAGTGATAAAACGTAATAACAAATCGCTCGGAACATACATGCAGTTTTTCAGTAAAGATTTGTTTGCAATAACTAGATGAAAATACCGGTTTAAGTGTCTTATTATGCTGTCAAATTTGCGTCTAGATTTTCACTATGTCTGAATTATAACTTCGGTTTACATCGTTAAATATAGCCAACTTCAGGTTTTCGAAAAGGTTTCTCAGGTTTTCAGGATTTTGAAAGAAAAATAGTTTTTTTTTGTGCCAAAATATCAATTAACATTCCGTCTTTCACCTTAGAAAATTCCGCAAATACTGGAATGTGTAGAACAAGGACCACATGCTATTTTCGGCAGGTGTTCAACGAGAGTTTGTGCAACCGTGTCCCAGTTGAGCTCATTTTAAAAAATGATCGCACTCTGAAAAAACATACCAAATTATAGTCATCGGTTAAATGGAATATCATTCCATCATATTATTGTCACAATAAAGTATATTATCTTTAATTTAATGCTACGTAGCTTGTAGAAAAGAGGGATAAAATCACGCTGAAAAGCACATGTGTTTGTTTACTTCTGACTTTGTCACGTGACTTTCGCTTCTAACCTCCTCTGGGGATCGACTGTAGACGTCAAAATGTGACGTCTACAGGGTTAACCCCTAGCAGACTGATGTCGACCATAGTGTTATTTCTGTGGGGTTTTCACACTTGTGGAACAAGTTTCTAAAAGTGAAAAATGTTTAAAATATGTGAAACTGACTCTAGATATTGCGGTGGTGACTGAAGATGTAACTAAATTGTTTCTATCTTTACTGTAAACTATGGCACTTGATTGTCAGCTTGCCAAAAAACAATGTAGTAATTTATAACCCTTCAGCTGCAAAAGCAAATTGTTCATTCACCTATGGGGATCAAAACATCAAAATCATAGAAAAATATAAATACCTTGGATTGTGGTGCTCAAATAATAAGAACCTGTTTGCCTCAAATTACGAATATCTTGCTGATAAAGCATCAAAATCAATCTTCGCCATACGACATTACAGTTCTGCTAGTGTCGGTAAATTGCCACCTAAAATTTAATTAAAAACGTTAAATGTTCAAATATTGCCGATTTTAATGTACTACAGCGAGCTTATGTATAACGGTAAAGAAACAAAAGCAATTGAACAAGTACAATTAAAATACCTTAAACTAATGTTGGGCGTAAGTCGCCACACTTCTTCGCCAGGTGTCTATGGGGAAACAGGTCAATTTCCAATTTTTATACTTAAAAAAATAATGACTTTAAAATATTGGTGTCACATACTGAACTCTTCGTCCCGTAGCCCATTGAGGCATTGTTATAAATCTTTAATTCATTTCGATCGATCAGGCAAAGTTAACTGGGTAACTCATGTCAAACAGCTTTTATGTAGCATTGGTCTTCAAGATACTTGGCGGGAACAACGCATAGAAAACAGTAAACGTTTTATGAAAGATATTGAAATTATCATTAAAAATGATTACATAAACATCTGGCGTCAAGCAACAACCAGCGCCCCCAAGTTACGTACATATATTACTTTTAAAAAATCATTTAATATCGAACATTATTTATTATTTTTGACTAATATTAAAGATATAGCAGCTATGGCTAAGTTACGTTTATCGTCACATTGTTTAAGAATTGAAACAGGGAGACATGAAAATCTGCCAATAAAAGATAGAATTTGTTTAAGATGTGAGTCAGAAATTGATGATGAAGTTCACTTTTTAATAACGTGCCCATATTTTAATACAGAAATAACTTTATTTTTTAGTAATATTAATTTGTTTATTTCTAATTTCCATGGTGAAACTGCTGAAATTTTTTTTATACTGTTGTTAAACAGTAACAATTTTACTGTACTCAACATGTTAGCAAAATATATCAAGTTGTGTTTTAAAAAAATTACCTAACCTTTTTATATTATTAATTATTATAATAGTTGTATTTTCTCTATTTGGTTGTTTACCAGTATTTTAATTTTTTTTAATGTTTTATAGTTGTTATTAATTATTGGTTGTGATAATAGTTGTACGGTCAGAACAATTATTGCTTTTATCGCCTTATTTATCTGTATTTTAAAATTATTTTGCTGCTTTATATTTGTTATTAATTATTTGTGGATTTTATTTTACAATAAGAATCACCATTGTTTTTATCGGCTTGTTTATTTGTATTTTAAAATAATGTTAATGTTTTATATTTTTGAATTGTATTATATTGTATGTTTTTCTATGACAAATAAGTCCATGAGGACTTTTTACGTCAATAAAAATTCTGTCTGTCTGTCTGTCTGTAAGTTGAATGGCTCATAGGTTTAGGGGTTGGCAATACGTGACAATGCTTACTGGTTCATTAGTAATCATATATATAAAACAGAAAAATATATAGTAACCTCGTTTTTTTTGCAGTCCCAAAAACATGATTTCTCCTAAGTCCAGAGCTAAAACGAAGTGCATGTTTCGAATCACTGTGTCTGTTATGTAGGTATCGTACCGCATTAAACTTGTGTTTTGTGATTCACAATGCATCTGAGCTTGCAACCACGACGAATTTCTGTTAAAAAATTGCGTATGATTTTAGATGCAGATAAAAAACTTGTAACATTTATTCAGAACAAAACACATGTATGCAATTATATATACATAACAGTGATATATATAGATATTTAGTAGAACAAATTAAACCTACCTTGTATTGTGCAAAATAAACTCTCCTAGTTTCTCTACTCTTTTAGCGTAATCGTTATAATTAAATCGACCAATAGCAACTTTTGTTTTTTCAATGTATAATGCTAAAATACATTCAAGTTGCTTCAAACAAACTTCTTCTGGTGAAAAGATTGAGATCCAAAATCCCTTATGATAATAACCTGTGAAAATCACTTGACCAACGTGTGCTGTATGTTTAATAATTGTTTTGTCATCAATGTGTCTTACAAAAACCGCATATTTATAATTATCCTGACACTCTGTATGACAGTCATCATAGTACACAGAAACAAAATGGCCTGAATTTATATGACCAGTGTCTTTATAGATGAAGTGATATTTAAAGTCACGGTTGTTCAAGAAGACGCGTTTTTCGGCTATTATAAAGCTGTAAGTTATCCTTAAACATTCATCAGAAAGTGCCGGTGTGTTGTTTATCGCCATGGTGTCCATAACAGCATGTTTTCTTATTTCACAAGCAGAAATTACAACAAGATAAGCGACTTGTGTTCTGGGAGAATCGTCTCTGCAAATTAATGCAGACGTAACATTTCCACTTTCACTGTCATGTGTATATAAGCTTCTTCTGTGGGTAATATCAACATCCACGGAACACGTTTACCACAATAGTATCCACTTCTGTGCAGTGTATATACAAATATAATACTGTGGTCAGCACAAAGTATGGTTCGTGATATATGAAAATTAAATTGCTAAACTTCCATATGTAAAATGTGATCACTAAGAACTTTCACGAATACTGCCATCTCAGTTGCAAAATGATTTCGTTCACTGACAGAAAATGCACCGCAATAAGAAAACTTGTCCTTTTTATCTACTGACAAGTTATTTGGTATATTTCTCAGAAGACACCGAAAGAGATATTCCCGTATGCATCTGAACTGGTGTGTATGTTTATACACCAAACATACGAATTTTGTGTTGATGATGCAGGTGGCGAGGTCATTTACCATATATATGTTTTTTGAAATACATCTGGTTTTTGAAATCTGATTGTAGCTAATCCAAGCAGCTGCATCAGGGGCACATCATCTTCATCGTCATCTTCTATAGGCGGCTTTTCAACAGGAGAAATGCCACACTTAGCAAAACATTTCTCCACAGTGGTTGCTTTGACGGCTTTTACTGCTGAAGCTGCCCGATGACAAGCGTCTAACACATTCACTGACTTCTG
Source organism: Flabesymbios commensalis (assembly GCA_964017125.1). NCBI lineage: Eukaryota > Metazoa > Annelida > Polychaeta > Terebellida > Flabelligeridae > Flabesymbios > Flabesymbios commensalis. Next base: position 28,307,980 of record OZ024915.1, read on the forward strand.
TACTTCTGCTCCAGACTTGGCGCTCACCATTTTTCTCAGTGCAGCACGTGGAAGTCTTGTCTTGTAATGAGCCTTGACTTTCTGTATTATCCCTTGATCTAGTGGCTACAGAACAGAGGTAGCGTTGGCTGGCAGAAACACTAGACGCACATTAGAGAGATCTCTTTTTGGGTGAGAAGGGGCATTGTCCAAAAGTAACACAACGTCCCTTTAATTGATCCAGGCAGACCCTGTGAACACCATGGCATTGATAATGTGGCGCAGCCTATAAACATGACAAATCACAGGCGTAACTACCGCCTCTTATTACAAATTCAAATCAGTTTATTTGTTATTTCATGTAAATATCAGCAATAATACAATTAATATGAAATCGTTATTGAAACCAGGAGAGTTAATAACTAGCATAAAAGTTAGTAAGAGTACAGATACAGAATAAACATTACAGGTTATTTAAGGTTGACATTTTGATCTCTGGGGATCAAATTCCCGGCAGAGGAGACAAGAGAGTTGCAACTTCCACTTAATCACGATTATCATATCAAATTTGTATTTAGTAGCTAATTGTGATTAAATTTTCTAAAAAAAAATTACAAAAAAATGGTAATGGCCTACAAAACTTTGCAAAGATACAGAATACAAAGATTAAACTTAACATTAAGTAAGATTCATTTCGAGCAAACAGATGGCTGTCGTTTGTGTGCAAGCAAGCGTGAAGGCGCGACGTCCACCATGTGGGGCCCGTAGTAATTTTAATACCTAGACTGCCAGCTAAGTATCACCATGCAGAGTGTACAGCTCACACAGACCATAGAGGTTATCAGGTGGTTATAGGGCTAAGTCTTATCTTGATTACTATTGCTGGTTGCCGTTTGTGGGCAGCCAAGCCTGGAGGCGCGACTCAGAAGGTGTGAATGCTGTGTCTGATCCAAGGGATTAAAAAAGTGACCCTTGATGTCCCAGGTGGTCCGGTTAGCGAGGTTGAGACTGGTTTGGTGCAAAAAAAGTGGTCCGAGACCCGAGTAGCGGGGGTGGTCCGCTAAGGTTTAATCCCTGACCATTATGTCAATGGGAAAGTGGTCCGAGACCCGAGGTGGTCCTCTTACTGAGGTGGTCCGGAACCGAGGTTATACTGTACATGTTTTCCAGTGACCCCGGTGAGGTGCATTGTACTTGTCGGAATGATCGACAGCATAAAGAAGCAAACTGAATGGGCTTTGAACATGGTTGACGGGTGACGCTATGCAGCTCCTGTCAAATAAAAAACAATGTACATATGTATATGGTGTAAATGGAGCCTTGCATACTGGATATTGTCATTTAACTCTTTAACCGCCGGTGCCGCGTATATCCGGTGCCGCGTAACTCGCCATATTGGTGACCCTGACGACTGATTGTTCACGCAACAGTGTTTTCACCTAGACGCCGGGTGAAAACTGCTGTTTTCAAGGATAGTTTCATAATTTTAGGGGATTTTTTGAAAAAAATCATTAGCATTTTTTTCACAAGGTACGTGAAAGCTGTAGGTCAAAATATATGTATGCCAGTTTTAATTAGTTAGAAAGTGTTACCAGACGAGAAGCACGTTTCTTTGCGTCGAAAACGGCGTAACTTTCTAAATTTTTGGCCGAAATTCCACGTGTTTGGCGCCTTTTCAAGATGGCGGCCTTGCCGATTCTCTAGAAGAATCTAGAAAATTACTCTTATAGACATAGTCTATCATTTTTTTTATCGTAAGAGTTTGTTTAATGCCTTCATCCTACTAATGCCACTGTAGGCGAGTATGAAGGGGGTATTTTCTATAACATATTTTTATCGTTGATTGCCATAATGGGTAACTCGATCTTAAAGTCCACAGACGAAATCTCGTCAAATTTTTTCACGATTTTTCTAAAAATCGATAGAAATTTTTACTACCGCTTCGACTCGGGTAACCTTTAATAGGTTTAGGGCCAAAATAAATTGTTTCCCTAAATGAATGTCAATAAATGGTCTTATTTGGTCTGTTTAAAAAAATTCCCAGGACCGTAGGTCAATATTTTGTACTATTATCATATGTTATTTCAGAGAATGCTGAATATTGTATTTGTATTTAGTAGGTGAGCGCCATCTTGGTCGCTGGTTTCCCTAACTTAGCTCAAAGCTCGCCGTGGGCACCCACGTGTTCCCCCCTAACCGGCATGCATCGGGACAGTGAACCTGTGTCGCCGCAACACATTAGCATAAAGTAAGCCGCCATTTTGATTTGGTGGAGATTATTAGTCACGTGTTCCAAATTTTACACGGACAGTTTGTAATAAATTTTTTTTTTAATTGTTTGAAAATTTTCTTTTTCAACACGATTGAGGGAGAAAATGTGTAAATAAGTCGTTTCGAAAACGAAATTCTGTCACTAATTGTGTTAGATTTTTTTATTCACTTTGAAACGCTTTTGGTGTTTGTAATCGTGCTAGGCTATTCAGCGCCTTATTTGGGCACGCAGTAGCTGATGAATATGCTAATGTGAGGCGAGACAGGGATGCTGACTGTATACTATGTACGCATCGCTCAAAGCTTACCGTCACAGACTATAAGCCACATGCTGCCTGCCGTACAGGCTGTGAGCGCTGATCATACACACACACACCCACTACAAGCGACATAAACCAACCGCCATCAAACACAGTCGGTTTATACGTCAACCAATGAATCGATGCGAGCGATTGATTCGGACGTTTATGATGTGATTCGGTGATGAACGTACCATTATAAAAAAAAAAACGTGGAGTGTTCATCACAGATATCATTTTTCCGCGAAATGATACACTTTATCATTTATCAGCATAGACTACTGTCAGTCACGTTTTAGATACTATTCTTAAATCACAAATGTCACTGTTTTTCTTCGCAGTCACATTTAGTCTATCAGTTTGAGAACGAAATTTTCTCACGATAGTTATTTCTGAAGTTTAATTTTTTTATAAATACAGAAATATTCGATTTGACAGTTGCGCTATTGCGAAACATTGCAAATTTTTGAATGTGTTTTTCGACTTGTGTGAAATTTTTTTTTTTTCACCCAGGTCGATTTACAAAAACTATTATAATAGCTTAGCATAGCTTATCACAGTTAAATCTGGCATATTGTTTTTATGTACCACTGCGACTTACGGTTTTCACGGTACCATTTTGCATGTGTGTGACTCAGTGAAAACGTTTTATGTCTCATATAGACATCCAGTTTTCATTTTAATCAATACATACCTTTTGTGAATTTGTGAACAGCACTTAGGTGAAATTTCAACGACGCATATTTCTGCAACTAATCTGCAACCCCCGTTTCTCGCACCATGCGACATAGCATGAACATTTGCTACAGTCTACACTTCTAACTTCAACATATTACAGACATTTTTCATCTGATTTTTACGGCATTGCACAACCTGTCCGCGCACGGCGCGTCAAAAATAGTTGGCATGTGTTAATACGACATGCCATTTTAAACACATTTGGGGTAGGCATAGAGCCAATAGGCCAGCTACCCTAAGTGCTTCATTAATTAAATAATTTCACAAACACTACTTCTTCATGTCAAAGCAGTACGACAGCGAAGGATTCATGTCATCGCCTCTAGAAGGTGCGGGTGCTAGACCAAAAGATAGCTATCATCCCGACAGTGAAGACAATGAGGTTCAATTCCGAGCAGCTGACGAGGAATATCAACGCCTCAAAGCCGATTTTGCCCGGATTGCTCGGGATAGACGTTTGAATTCCCACTCGAGGAGTGACTCATCAAGGAGTTCTTCACCGCTTGGTAGACAGCCGCAGAAACGAGCTACAAACTTGCCCAAATTTAGAATTGCAACTTTCTACGCCTCTGATGTGGAGCTCTGGTTTAATCAAATCGAGACGCAATTCGCCCTCCACCAGATCGATGATGACGACGAGCGGTATAGCCTAACCTGCGCTGCACTTTCTAGCGAGATAGCATCAGACGTGAGAGACGTGCTGCTGCAGCCTTTCAGGTCAAATAAATATGACAGCCTGAAATCCATACTAATTGAGAGGCGAGGATTGACAACACCTGAAAGGGTTAATAAAGTTATCTCAGGCGAGAAGATTGGAAGCGACATTCCCTCGCGGTTCCTGAGACGTCTGCAGAAGACTGCAGGTTTCGGCACCAAAGCTGTTGTTGGAAAGGCGGTAATTCGACAAGCGTTCATAAGACAGATGCCCGCTTCCATCAGAGCCCATTTGGCGACTCAACCCGACAGTGCCTCCCTCGAGAGTTTGGCCGTTTTGGCTGACAGGGCACTAGCTGCAGAACAAGACGTTGAAGAGAGTAAGCCTGGGGTCGCAGAAATTAAAGTCGACGAGACCAGCAAATTAGTTGGTTTGTTAGAAGATCTATCCAAACGCATCAAGAAATTAGAGACAGTAACAACATCTGAGAGGGAACGGAATAAAGGACGTGGACGAGCCAATAACTACGCTCACGCGCCTGCATTTGCCCCTAATGTACAGGCCTCAGGTTTCATTAGTAACCAAAATAGACAATATAGAAACGCTGAAGATAATGCTCGACCTTTCGTTCAGCCGCCAAATGCACATGCCACTGAATTTGTTTATGAATCAAATAATTGTACTAATGCACAACAAAATGTTCGACCTGTCGCACTGCCGCCGCAAAATAATGTCGCACAACCGACCGACAAAGCCACTGCACAGGTTTGCTATTACCCACCACACTTATGGTGAAAAGGCGCGTTATATGTCGCAGATAAAGGACACAAATGCAGATATTTGATCGACACGGGCGCAGCTGTCAGTGTTCTGCCGAAATCTTGTGCTGACGGGATTTCGGGCGCTGACAGTCTCCCCCTGGTGGCAGCTAATAATAGCACTATAAAGACTTACGGCAATTGTAAACGCGTCGTCGATGTCGGTTTAAAGCGCGAATATCCGTGGAAGTTCATAGTGGCAGATGCACAGCAACCCATAATTGGGGCTGATTTTTTAATCCACTACAATTTGCTCATAGACTTGAGAAGCAGATGTCTTCGAGACATGCGTACAGGCTTAGCCATTGCCGCTTCATTATCTTTGATTAAACCTCTGTCATTGAACAGAGTCGATACAGTTCAAAATGAATATACTAAACTCCTCGGCCAGTTCCCGGAACTGACACGCCCTACGACAAAGGGTGAGCCCGTCAAACACGGCATTACTCACAAGATTGTGACTAAAGGTCACCCGGTTTTTGCTCGACCACGACGTTTGGCTCCCGATAAGTTGGTTACCGCCAAACGCGAATTTGACGATATGATTAAATTAGGGGTCATTGAACCCAGCGACAGCGAGTGGTCCTCAGTGCTTCACATGGTGCCTAAGAAAAACGGCGATTGGAGACCATGCGGGGACTACCGTAGTTTGAATGCACAGACAGTACCGGACCGTTATCCGATTCCGCATATTCAAGATTTTACGCAGCGGTTAGCCGGATCGAAAATTTTCTCGAAGATAGACTTAGTCAGGGCTTATTACCAAATTCCGGTGGAACCGTCCGACGTACACAAGACTGCTGTTACCACACCTTTTGGCTTGTTTAATTTCACTAGAGCCCCATTTGGTCTGAGAAATTCCGGTCAAACGTTTCAGCGATTTATAGACCACGTGACACGCGGACTTGATTTCGTTTTCGTTTATTTGGATGACCTACTGGTAACCAGCCCAGATCATAAAACGCACAAGAAACATCTACGAATTCTTTTTGCTCGACTATCGGAGTACGGAATCATCATTGGTCCTGAAGAGTGTCAGTTCGGAACATCTGAATTAAGTTTCTTAGGTCATCACGTTTGCGCCGAAGGAATTTCGCCGTTACCTAGCGCAGTTGACGCGATCGTTAATTTCATTAAACCCGAAAAGCAACGAGCATTGCGTAGGTATCTGGGAATGGTAAATTATTACCACCGTTTCATACCGCATTGCGCCGACAAGCTGACGCCACTCAATAATCTACTGACTTCTGCCAACGAAGGCCATACCAGATTGTCACCGAAATCAAATTTCGATTTGAAGTGGAATAAAGAAGCAGAGTCAGCATTTTCCGAGTCGAAACAGATACTGGCAAACGCTACGCTTCTGGTGCACCCAGATTCGACGGCTCAGCTTAACATCACGTGTGACACTAGTGATGTCGCCGTCGGTGGCGTTTTGCAGCAATTTTTAAACGGTATGTGGCAGCCGCTTTCGTTTTTCAGCAAGAAGCTGAACCCAGCAGAGACACGCTATAGCGCGTTCCATCGTGTACTTTTGGCAGTATACGCTACAATTAAACATTTCAGACACAATTTAGAAGGACGAAATTTTCTTGTTAATACTGATCATAAACCGTTAACATTCGTAATGTCATCCGTCACTGAGCGCGCATCCCTACGACAAACACGTCAATTAGCGTTCATTGCTGAATTCACCACCGATATTAGATATGTAAAAGGAGAGACAAATTTCGTCGCTGATGCGCTGTCACGACCATCAGTGTCAGCAATACACGATGGCTCAGTGATAGACTATAAAGCGTTAAGTCTCGATCAAGCTAATGACGCGGAATTCACACGTTTGAGACATTCGACTACGTCAACTATGAATTTCAAACTATTGAAATCGTTTGATAATCAATTGATCTGGTGTGATGTGTCCACGGGACACAACCGGCCGTACCTAACCGCGAAATTTCGCCGAAAAGTTTTTTCAAACTTACACGGTTTAGGCCATCCATCGCATAGAGCCACCAGACCTTTGATTAATACCCGATTTGTATGGCACGGCATGAACATAGATATTGCTAGATGGTGTCGTACCTGTAAGGGTTGCCAGACCGCTAAAATTTCACGTCATAACACTCCTGTTTTCGGAAAGTTCACTGAACCTACCGAGCGATTCGATCATGTCCACGTGGACATAGTCGGACCTTTACCTTATGCCGATGGTTTTAGATATCTACTGACTTGTGTCGACCGTTTTACACGTTGGTCCGAAGCTATACCTATGGTAGATATTAGAGCCGAAACGGTCGCCGATGCCTTCTACAGCGGGTGGATAGCAAGTTATGGTACCCCGGCCACTATCACCACTGATAGGGGCGCTCAATTCGAGTCCAAATTGTGGGATAGTTTATGTAACCAATTCGGGATTATTCGGAATCGTACCACGAGTTATCACCCTCAGTCGAATGGCATGGTCGAGCGTTTCCACCGTCAATTGAAAGCCGCCATTATGGCGCACGAGTCACCGGATCCGTGGACTATCACGTTACCGGCCGTACTGTTAGGAGTTCGTTCAGCCGTGAAAGAGAGACTGGGCAGGTCAGCTGCTGAGATGATTTACAGGACAACCCTTAGACTCCCAGGATAGTTTACTAAACAGTACAACGTTGACGCTAACACTGATTTGGAGAATTATTCAGACAAGCTACGCGTAGCCATGTCGCGTCTCCGTCTATGTCCGCCACGTGACACACAACAACACAACATTTTCCAATTCAAGGAAATCGCTACATGTACTCATGTATTCTTGCGCCGAATCGCAATTGCACCGCCTCTGACCGCCCCTTACGACGGACCATACAAGGTCGTCGCGAGGAGCGGCAGAGTTATAAAAATCCTAGTTAAAGGCAAGGTTGAGACGGTCTCCTTAGATCGCGTTAAACCCGCTCACATGGAGTGCGAGCCTACAACAGGTACGACAACACAGCGTAAAGCGCCAAGTAACTCACGGAAGTCGACGGCTACCAGGACATCTAGTAGGAATCCACAGGGTCCACCTAGACCTGGTGGTGGGGACACTCCGACGTCCAACGGGACGAGAGTCAACACAAACAAGTCGACGGCAGTCAGGAGCAATCAAAAATCGGCCACAGTCCCAAAGCAAATAGATGTTAAAGTAAACTTGTCCAACAGAGACAATGCTTACGTAGCGCCGCATTCGCGAGCCCCTGCCGCGTCCCGCGCTAACAGGAACGGCGGTGGTTTACGAACGTATTCCCGCATACCTTTACATCTACGGGGTAAAACCCCGGGTGCTGCTAACGCCGCAATCGACTCGACAAAAAGCAAACATGCGAATATCGCTAATCGCGAAAAAAATTTGACCGACCAAACAGTGCGAAAAACTAGAGTCGGACGCACAATCCAGACTCCTGCTCGATTTGTGCAGATGGTTCACGCCATAGTCGCGCCCAATGACGTCTATGGCGGGCCCAACCGCATACCTCGTAATCACAATGTTGTTAAATTGTAAATGAATATGCCAGGCCTGGCAGAATTGTGTACAGATATGTAAATGTAAAGACATTTTCTTTTAGCAAGATCATTGCTAAAGCATTAATAGCAATTCTGTTAATTAAATGAATGGGTTGATAGCAGCTTGCAGCACATGAATAATATATCAAGAACAGTTAGTGTTAAGAGGATCGGACAATTCACGTATAGTGCTGCGCTTTCAACCGCCCACAATGTAACCACACCCGCTATATTTTTTTTTAAAAAACAATATGCTTAGTATAAGAGGTTACATAATTGACAACCCCGCTATTGCACGAAGCAGTCTCCTACACGTCAGTTTGGTCCTACGTTGTCACTCAGCCGGGGGTAATGTAGGATACTGACATCGCTTAGTCAATGTGGCAGTTATCCCCAGAGTCCTGGATGCAGGCTGACAGGGATGACCGCCTCGTTGTCATACCGTGGTGACGTGCGCACGTAGAGCAGCGTGGTGCGGCCCTTGGTATTTTACTCTCACTTGAAGCGTGATACTCAGCGACTGCGGACGTGCCGCAGCTCGCTCTCGCCAAGTCCATAGAGACGTGCCGTGCGCGGATGGTTGTGCTTTGCTGTTATCGCATGTTAATCAAATAAACATGACAAGAGAGAAGACAGTTTCCTGGTTTGTTTAATACCGTCGATCAGACGGAGGAGGAAGTTATTTGAGTTTTGATGGCTAGATTGGGAGGAGTCCTTCGTCGGCCGTTGTGACCCATAACGGAACCCCGTGTAGGTTTACCACGACATACTGGGTACCATATTGGGTACCTCGACGTTCACCAACTCGCCATAGATACACAAGGTGATTTTACAGTTTTAATTAGTTAGTTTCTTGCTCTTTGAGAGGATCTTTGGACTTGATAGTTTTATTACTATTTTACTTGTTTCTGTGTATTTAGACATTACACCAATGTACGTGATACGTACGTGACAAGAATCTTTGAGCACTGGAACAGTGTGCTACTGTTGTTCTTTTATCCAATCAATAGTGTTAAGAGTAAGAATTTACAATTCTCCACTTTTTTCCTTAAAATCTATATCACTATCTTCTCACATCTGGTTTTAATTTACCCTCTTTCTAATGTTTTTTTCTTCTATTTATATTCTGTCTGTCATCACCTAGTGATTAGATAATGGGCGTGCTTGGTAGAGGTTTCCAGCGTTGACCTGGACAAGCGGGGCCTCGCCAAGCGGGCAGTCAGTTTTTGTATTCAGACCAGACGGACAAGACATGTAGCCTAAGTGAAATTTATGGAATTAAACGATATTTGACCATCAATTTGAGTTTGTTAAAACACTACTATAAAGCGGGTTGATGGAAAACAACCCGTAACAATAGCGTTCATAAGCAGCGATGTCAAGCTGACGTTATGAAAGACTACTCGACCATTTCATAACAATCCTGATTGCAGGTCTGAAAATATCCAGATAGGTCTGTTTCGCTTATTCATAGAGGAAGTAATTTCATATATTTTGATCGCTTCTTTTTGCCCCCCCCTTCTCTCATGATGAGATCATTATTACGCAATTCGAAGCAGTCATAAGGATTGCCATGATCTATGAATTAGCGTTGCATAAGGGTAGATAGTAACTTAATTATGAAATCAATGCTTTCGAGTGGCAGAACTGGGGAAATGATTGCCCAGATCAAATATGTGATGTAGGCCTTCACCCGTTTCTCTTGTATCACCGAATATTGAAAACGACACAATTATCTACCGAATCCTTGTGGCGATTTTGATAATATGGATGGCTAAGGATGCCTAGGATTATTACTATTTTATGCCGGACAAGTTCATGCTGACTCTCAGATATCAAATAGTCCTTGGGCCAGACCAAAATTTAGTACCAATTGGGGTGACTAAACTTTATTGTTATTTTCAGTTAGATACATATATGAGGGGTCTAAAAATGTATGATGGCCGTTTGAAAACCATAGCTTAAACGCAGTAATTTCGGGTTCTCGGCATAAAAAGTAAGTATTAATTATATCTTTTCGTCTATTAGTCCTACAAAAATCCACAATACATCGTTTCTGACATAATTCGGGCCAAAGAATAAGTTTTTGATGTTTTGGAAATGATTTGACCGATATTACGCCGACAAATCCAAGGTGGTCGCCAATTTCAAGCTGTATTTCTCAACTCTCTAGCATACCTGGTTTTTTCATGTCTATTTAATGTTCAAAAATGTGTAAGTAAATATTCTAGTGAGACAATCAGACAAGCATTAAATTCAAATATTTTTTTTGTATATCTTGTAAATATAAAAGCAGTTAAGTTATCCAACAGACGCGTGCTTCATAACACTTGTTGTGAGAACCGAAAGCGTATGTGTCACAATAAGGCATACATGTCTAATATTTGTCTATATTATCTATTTTGTTCTTGGTGGAATCACATAATAAATATTTATATTTTTTCCAACAAAATTACAAAGACACACTAATTAAAAATAAATTAATGAAATCATATGTTTCATTTCTTTAGACGTTTTATATTAGATACACTGTAATCATAGTAATAGAGGTATGTTATTTTGTGGTTGTTATCATAATTATGTGATTGAGCCAGATCAATATTTAGTAGGCTACCATTCGGGCTGACTAGAAAAAAGTACTATAGATGATTTTGTATGCCTTACACATGAACACACATGTATGATGGCCTTTTCAGAACGTTAAAGCTGCATAACTGTTTTGTTTATTTCGATTAAAATAACCTAAAACGTGCAAAACAATCATTGCTATTGTTTTAAAGGCCTTATAAATGCACTAACACTGGGTAAATGTAGCGGAATTAGCTTACCATGCGGTACACCATCAAGTATTATTAAGTAGTGATTAGGTGTGTGTACAATATTCATGTAATAACGGTGAGGTTATGGGCCAATATAATGTTACATTGGCCAGCACGAAACCACCCCCTAAATAGCAAACACATACGTTGAACTGAATCGGCATAATGTTGGGCCAGTACCGCAGACGATGGTCCGACATGATTCTGCCATTGGATCAATGCCTCGTGTTAGCTGAGATACAAAGCCCCATCACCAGCCGCAGATATAGATGTTGGATACTGGGTCAAATCGGGTACAGTAAAGTCTGATGTTTTTAAAGATTATTTTATTTTACCGCATAGCGCGATGTATATCACTGTATGTGATAATTAACGATAAAATAAAATAAAGTCTGATATTGTCTTGTAGCATTTTGACTATATTTTGAAATTTCCATGAGATACCTAATAAAAAAATGCAAATGTTTTTCAAGAAAATCACGAAAATCCAAAGAGCGAAAACGATTATTTACATCACTGAATTTGATGTCAATTCCGAGTACAATTTCTCACGGACTGGGGAGAGCGTCTTAATGGCGGGCCAAAGGCTCTGATGCTGGCCCACACTTAAAAAAAACCATACCGAAATAGGGTTCTATTTTTCAAGGTAGTGACATTCTCCATACCGGTACCGATATTAAGCATGACATTACATGCAGATATCATCCATATCAGACAGAGTAATAACTTCTAGATATGTCTAACTGATATGAGACAATACACGTTGTACTGTGAAATGTATATATGACCACTTAAAAAATTACAATAATTTTAGAAGTCTTCCTCTCTTTTTTCTATGATGAACGTTATATGCCACTTGGTACTTTTAATGTCCTGATTATATAGACAGTATGTCTTACTCCCTGTGAGCAGGTTTGTTTTGGTGGGGCAACAATTTAAAAAAAAAAACTTAAATCCTGAATAACTCAGTAACCAGAGCAGTAAAATAATAAAAAAACACCATTCTCCATGGATTATTCGTTTGAATAAAATATACAAAACAGTTATGCAGCTTTAAAGCTGCATAACTGTTTTGTTTATTTCGACAGAAATAACCTAAAATGTACAAAACAATCATTCACATTTTTATAAAGGGCTTATAAATGCATTAAAACTGTGTAAATGTAGTGGAATTAGTTCACCATGCGATACACTATCAAGTAATATGAAGTTGTGAATTGGTCCGTCTGTACAATTTGTAGGTAATGGTGGCAGAATTATGGGCCAATATAATGTGGCACTGGGCCCCCATCAAGCCGACCTAATATCAAACAGGGACGTTGAACCGAATTGGTCTAGCGTTGGGCCAGCGCCGTAGACGACGAGCCAACATTATGCCGACATTGGTTCAATGCCACGTTTTATCCGGGATACCAAACGACACAAACCGCCCGTTGGTGTCTTGAGACTAAGACAGTCAGCCTCGCTTACAGTAAAGGCCGATTTTTAGAAATTATTTTATTTTACCGCATTTCGCTATTTATACGACTGCGTGCGACGACTTACGATAAAATAAAATAGAGTCTGATAATGTCCAATAGCATTTTTAATATATTTTGAAATGCCCATGAGTTATCGAGTAAAAACCTGCAAATGTTTTTTCAAGAAAATCACAAAAGTCAGAAGAGTGAAAAATACGTTTTCGTTGACTGTTTTTGGCGGTAATTTTCGCACGGTCGGAATAGTCATGAAGTATGCCTATAGTATGAAGTATGCCTATAGTTTGAAACTTTGAAATATGTTATGTACTCCAGCAGCACATCCGATGTGGAGCATCAGGCTGGAGGTAATATGGTAATATTGACGTTACCATCGAATTGTTTAATAATTATAATAACAAAGAAGAAGGGGGAGGAGGAAGAGAAAGAAGATGAGAGAGAGGAGGAGAATAATAATTGCATAGTAGGCAGCAATGTACACCCCATGTCTTTGAACAGTTTCTATCAATATAAATATTAACAAGCAAGAAGACCAACACACTGCTTCAAACGCGAATACCTGAATTTTGAAACTTGCTGAGAAAAATGCCAGATGTCAAATGGAGCGTACCCTAGCATTGTTACTGTCCAATGAACACATTCTGACTAACAGGCCTTCTGGCTAACGGGCCTTCTAACTAACGGGCATTCTGACTAAAAAGCCTAACTGCTCTTCTGACTAACGGGCCTTCTGACTAACGGGCCTTCTGACTAACGGGCCTTCTGACTAATGTATCTTCTGACTAATGGGCCTTCTGACTAACGGGCCTTACGACTAGCGGGCCTTCTGACTAAAAGGGTGCCACCGAATCAATATTACTTTCCACAAATTATTCTATCAGACGACATTTAAATTTTGTGTAATAAACCTGTTCGTGTAGGTTTATTGTATATGATAATGGAAAATATGATGAGTGGCTAACAACTCCTATTTAAATACGTGGAAAAACACATGCATGTCGAACTATCCCCTGCATGTGCCTATAGTAGAGAGAGCAGCCACTCTTATGGGAAGTTTACCCGCTGACTACTCCCCAAAATGACATTCTGTATAACGAGTCCGGGAATTGACAAACGGGGTTTGGGCAACTTTTTACAATGATTTATACACACAAGAAGGTGGCACAGCGGGAGGGGGTGCCTCTGGATTCGCCACTGAATGAACCTCTTATGAACAGCCGTCTTGAATGGTCACGTTCCCTGTGTCCAAGGGTGGCTTTTCATAGCAGGTTCTACTGTATTGTTTTTAAAAAGTAGTAATAATGGGTTTAATTTTTTATTGTAATGTGGAAAAAGACACTACAGAACATTATATATTGTTTATGTTTTTTAAATATTTGCATATTTGCTTTTAAAAAATAGCAAAAATTTAGATTAGCACATTAATCGATATGGTGTTAGGTACAATCTAGGTAGACAGACCTAATCAGGGATAGCAGGTAAAGCACAGAGCTTGAGCTTGAGATCCATCCATAAATATAATCTACTGTCATTTATTGGTCAATTTAATTTTCAATGGTTTAATGTGTTTACTGAAGTGATATATACAGTGTACACCCCTTTAACATACCTTGCTATACATGGGATGGGTATTATGCATAAGGATCAGTAGCGTTCTATTTCACTTCAGATTTGGTATACATTCGCATGATTTTATCCGAACCTAGTTTAGCCTGTTTCTAGAAGACAGTGACCCTCCAAAACCGGTTAATTGATAAATAAGTTTTGAGATCAGCATAAATTTAGAAATTATAGAATATTCTGATTCTAGGAAAAGTTGACAATTTTATACTATTTTAAACTACCTAAACAGACAGAAGATCATTTTAATCTCTTCTTTATCCACACTGACAAATATACCTTCATTTATTACAATCTAAATATAAGTTACCACTACCCGTTTTTTTTCTTGGACTGATATGGTGTGACTGTCGCCTTGTTTCGAATTATTTAGGTCGATCGCATGGTGGCCTTGACATAATACAACTGGGGGGAATAATGTTGAAGCTAACCAAATATTCTCTACTAGTATGAGGTCATCGAATTAGCGAATACCGAATATTAGAACGAATTTAGCTGATATTTACCTGTATGAAATAGGAATATATCAAAATGTCAGCAAAACAAATATGATATTATAAAAAACAAACTGTAACTTGCACCAGCTATTTAATTTCTCAGATAATTATATTGAAAACGATGCTTCTAATTGTTATTTATATTCTCATTACATAATACATAGTCCCAGAGCTAGGGGGTTTTATTTGTGTTGAAAGGTCCATACGATCCAAGAGTTCCACATATAGTGCAATTTTCTCAGGAATCCGAATCTACGCGTCATACAAAAATCAGCCCGTCCAAAAGTACTATAAAACCCTTCAAACACTAGTACTGTATTATTGCGAATATTGCGTATGAAGTGATTTTTGCTAAAACTGTGGTAATTTTCTATTTAAATAATTTTTAAATTATTTATTATCAGTCACATATGATACAGGCTTTCACATGAATGTAAAATATTTAAATAACGTTTAAAGTTGCTATGATCACTTCAGTGGCTGAGATAAATTTTGTAATGGCTGAGATAATTTTAAAAAATGGCTGTGATTACTTATTCAGTCGTCGAGATAACTTTTGAAAAATGGTTCCAGAGAATGTAAAAGTAATAACAAACATTTATACCATATGAAGTTAACATGAGCGAGATGTCTTGCTGGTAATCAAAAAGAAAACGTTGGAAATTGTTCAAATGGATGGATAAAATACAAAGATAGCGCTTAATTGTTGAACAATTCCTATTTAACAGAAATAAAATATTATATATCCACGTTAAAGCCCTTGATAGCTACTTTTAACTAATAGCAAAGGTGTTGCATCTTCCTGACAGCAAGGCTCGCTGCTCCCGAGTTCGCAGACCGAAACCTTGCTGAATCAGTGTTATCATCCACCTATTGGAGTAGGGAGGATGAATTAGATATTGACTATTCATTAATTTTTCAACAAAATGCCAACTTAATGTTGGCCAACTGTCTGCGACGTTGGCTCAACATTATTCCAACCCTGGCGCATGTAACGTCTCGTGTCTGTTGAGATGTGGGGGGAGCTGTCTGTGATACTTCCTGTGAAATTCTCGGCCACCAGACATGGGTCGTTTAATGTCGGGCCGGAGTCATAGACAGTGGCCCTGCATCAAGGCAGCACTCTTGTCAGAGTTCAAACTTGGGTCAAATAAAAAAAATTCCCACTCCAATAGAAAATTCCCACTCCACGTTGTGGAGGGTGGCGTTTGCTAACTACACTCCAATAGATGGTTTTAACACTGATTCAGCAAGGCCTCGGTCTACGACCTCGAGAGCAGAGAGCCTTGTGTGGGAAGATGAGGTGTTGGTACATTTGTTTTATTTTGGGTAGGCCACCCGGTACTCATTGGGCAAAAATGTGAAACACTGGCAATTTCCCCGGGCTGGAAGAAAAGTGCCAAAATTTTACATGCAACCCGAAAAGTGTGTAATATTTTCAAATAGCTCATTTTTTTTATTCCAAATGCGTTTATTTTGAGTCAACAATCATTCTAGAACATGTTTTAATCAAAACTAAATATTTATTATGCACAATAATCAGCTGAGAGAAAAGTATTCCACTATGTACTGAAAAAAATATGAAAAAATTGTAAATTTTAGGGCTAAAGTACCAACTTCAAGCTCTCTTGTGCATTTATCAAAGATTAGACACAAAATATTTCACATCCGTGGCCTGTGTCAGTAGCTTTCAATTGATATCAAATATATTGATATAGCACAAAATTTGACAACTCATTGGGCAAAGTTTGTGGGATACACACAATTTTCCTGAGCCCAAAGAAAATTAAGCGCGCAAATTTTACGTCTAACCACAAAAGCATGTAATATGTACACATAACTGATTACTTTTATTTCAAATGGGTTTATTTTAAGTCAACAATTGTTCTAGAACATGTTTGAAGCAAAACTAAGCATGTATGCCATACAAAAATCAGCTGAGAAAATAGTATTTTGACTATTTACTGACAAAGTATGAAAAAAAATCAAATTATGGGTTAAAATACCAACTTAAAGCTCTCTTGTGCATTTGTCAATGATCAGAAACAAACTATTTTACAATTATGTGAAGGCCTAATGGCTGCCAGTAGCTTTCTATTGATATCAAATATATTGATATAGCTCAAAATTTGACTACTCAGTGGGCAATAATGTGAGATATGGTCAATTTTTTTTCGAGCCTGAAAAAAAGTGAGCTATTTTTACGTTTTACCAAAAAAGCGAGTAATATGTTCACATAACTCAAAACTAAACATTTATACTATACAAAAATCGGCTGAGAGAAAAGTGTTTTGTCTTGTTACTGAAAAAGTATAAAAAGTGTGTAAAATTACGTGTTAAAATACCAACTTAAAGCTATATTGTGCATCTGTCATTGATCAGACACAAAATATTTTACATTCATGTGAAAGCCTGTGTCTTATATGAGTGATAATAAATAATTTAAAAATTATTTAAATAGAAAATTACCACAGTTTTAGCAAAAATCACTTCATACGTACGCAATATTTGAAATTGCGGTTTGGGATTTTGACGGTACTAGTGTTTGAAAGGTGTTTATAGTATTTCTCGACAGGATGATTTTTGTAAGACGCACAGATTCGGATTCCTGAGAAAATTTCACTATAGGTGGAACTCTTGGATCGTATAGACCTTTCAACACAAATAAAACCCCCTAGCTCTGGGACTAACAGTATAGTCTGGTCGCCAAATGACATATTTGGGTGTGTATCTTTAAGTAACCATGAAAGGATCCATGAAGTCTATGTCGCGTTTGGCTCAAAATAGCAAAATTACAAGATGGCTGCCAGTGGTCATTTAAAAAATAGATTTTAAACTAATAATTCGCGATAATCACGTGTAATATGTCATTTCTGCCTAATTTTGGGGGCGTGGATCCCATTTTTGAACGTCAAATTAAAATTACAATAAGCTTATGATTGTGACCTTCAAGCCCCATATGAACGTGAAAACATGATCACCACCGGTTATATTGAAATATTGTTTTACTAGTGGTTCAACACAATTATTTATAAAACTATGAAATGTAGCTTCTGGTTTAAATTGGGTGGCACAGGATGACTTTCTGATATCAATAATGTCATTCTAGGTGCCAGTGACATTAACCCTTTAACCGCCGGTGTCGCATATATTGGGGTTTTCACTCAATCATTACCACATTCAGTACCGCCTTTTAAGCATGTTAAAGCCATTATGTGACATCAATCAGCACGATTTGAAAAGAGTTGACCTCTATTTTGCCAAATCTGAATAATTTTCACTCACTTGAAGTGGCGGATCGCGTGAGCGAGACACAACTTCAAGTGGGTGAAAATTCAAATTGAATAATTTGGCGGTTAAAGGGTTAAAGCCATCCCTTTGTGACCCAGAATACATTTCTGGTATCACTAATGTCATTATAAGCATCAGTGACCTTAAACACATTTTATGTGATATTCAAACACCATCGCCTTGTAGAAGGTGCTAAACTGCCACTTTGTAAAGTAGCGGTTTAGCACTTTCTAACTCCAAGAGGACGATAACAAAGTTGTCATAGTAAAAATACAATTTTTTCAATATGAATCTAATAGTTACGTGTGATTTGTCGTTCCTGACTATCTTTGGTGTGCAACATCCATTTCTCGTATCGATAATGTCATTCTAGGCATCTGTGATCCTAGAGATCTAATTGTATGACCTCCATTCTCCGAATAAAGCTCATAAATGACCACCAACGCTCATAGGGGAGATAATGTCATTCTCGGCATTGGTTATTTGATAACAAATTGCTGTAATGTGCATTTAGACGGATTTGGTGGCTGTGAATCTATTCGTGTGCATAAAACTGGTAACTATACCATATAAAATAAACGAAGTGATGTTTTTATAACTATTCATGTATCTAGAACCACAACGAATATTATATATATATTTCCATGGTAATGCTAAAAATATATTATTTGTTTTTCTTTTCATATAGACATCGTGATTCAAAAATATCGGTTGGAAGCCATCGTGGATGTTTTTTTAAATTTGCCTCATATAATTTTCCCAGCATTTATGTTTTAAGTGGTTGCAGTCGATTCGTTAACCCAGAAACATGGGATTAGATACTATAATTGTGATTCTACATGAATTAGAACTCGAGATATTGACGCGGCAAAAATTTCCAACTTAGGATATTAATACGTATTTCTGGATGATAACTGCCTAATCTAGAAGATCAGAGAGACAACGTTATATTTTATAACATGCCTTCTTCTCTCATGTCACCGGTACTATAACATTTGCTTTAATTTTATAGTGTCAGCAGAACGATCATAAAATGATATTCGCCGGCGGCCATCTTGGTTTTTTTCCGAATTTTCGGAGGATAGTGGGGGGGGGGGTGCACGGTTACAAGCCCATGGACTAGTGATCAGCGGTTTCACAAAATGACAGCGCATCTATCTCTTCATTGTACAGGAGCGCACGTGGTGGTAATAGCCTACTCAGCCTCCGAGTACACGGAATGATGACGGGCTAAAAATGGCCAATCGCCTAATAATCCACAGTTATTTCTTTCTATTGCATATATATAATTATGCGCTATATTAAAAGATGCAAGATGTCTTTGCGTCGTAATTTGGGTTTTATTAACAGCCCAAGAAAATAATCAACAATAATATTATTATATAGACTATTTTACCTAATGACATAGATCTACGTGTGCGTCGACCCAATCCTGGCTTTAGGTTGCAACATCGTCTGCGACACTGGACCAACCTTAACCCAGCACCCTTAATGTTGGGGAAGTGTCGTAAGCATTGGCCTAATATTAATTAGGCTAACATTGATACAATCCATGCATTTTGCACTGGTCAACGCTAGTTATTCATATTAACCCTTCTCCTTATTATAGTATAGGGCCTATTTAATTTAGATTTCACCCACTTGAAGTTGTGTCTCGCTACCGCGACTCACAACTTCAAGTGGCTGAAAATTAATCATGTGTGTTTACTTTAAACATAACTATTTGCAAACCATGATGTTTAGACAGACATTTAATTCCCAATGACAACAGTCGTGATCAGCAGGATGATGGTTAATAAAACAAATGCTTGACATATTTTTCTGTTTCAATAAGTCATGAATTATTCATACATCATACATAGCCCTTTATTTGTCAAAATTTTACAAAAAATAAATAGAAACATAGAAAACAATGAAAAATAGACATCATAATGCAAAGAATCCATTTTATATTTCACAACTGGTCACTAATTTACACATGATTTTACGGGGGGGGGGGGTCTTTTCCTTTTTTTTCTGACAAGGATAAACAATTTACGTATGTAAGAGTTGTAAAAGTCACAAAGTTTGTATTGACAAATATAAAGTAAACGTTTTTTCTGCAAGTTCAGCTGATCATTTGCTTCAGAATGTGTTTCCTTTGTAAAGCTAAGGGGAACATGCACACGAAGCAACTTGAGCATGCCATACCTGGGCGAATACTGAAACAAAATAAACAGTTCTTATTAATACATGTTAAAGCCTTTAACCGCCAAATTATTAAATTGGAATTTTCACTCACTTGAAGTTGTGTCTCGCTGACGCGATCCACAACTTCAGGGGAGTGAAAATAATTCAGATTTCACAAAAAGGAAGTTTACTATTTTTAAATTCTTGCTCATTTATGTCACTTCATGTCTTCAACTTGTTAAAAAGCTGATATGAAATATGCTAATAAAAAATGAAGAAAACTAATTTAATCGATACCGGCAGTTAAAGGGTTACTATGTTAATTAGATAATAATAACCCTTGCAGCTCTGAGCTATCAAATGAGCATTATCACTCACTCGAAGTTGTGTCTGGCTACCATCATCCTCAGTATCAAGTAACGAAAAATAGTCGGATGTGTTAAATTCTCACAGTATAAATAGCTGTTTTTACTGAAAGGTTAAGTTACACAAATGCCAGTAAACCCTCATAACTGCCCCTTGTAAAGTGGCAGTTTAGCACTTTCTAACTCCAAGGAGACGACATACATCACTGTTGTCGACAGCATCATCTGCAGTGCTCTATGGGTTAATATATCATGAATATAGGCCTACTATTAATATATCACTGAGACACTATCACAAGAGACACTATCACAAGATATAGTCGTTAGACACCCCTTTTATTCAGCATTTAACTCACAATTTTGTGTTAAATAAGTTATACTAAAAATATTTTGTTTTATTTCGATTATTCTATCGTCAATGTGGCAATGCATAGCCATGGCAGGTACCTGATTAGAATTTACAGCCACAGAAATATCAAGATAGGATAGAAGTCAGCCCTTTCAGTGAGAGGACGATTTTTGACGTCAGAACCTGACGTTAACAATCAATCCCCGCGCTAAATATTTATTATGGGCGTATATCTATAAAAGAGGTATTCAAATAGAGAAGAAAAATCTAATTAGGCCATTTATTTAACTATGTTTTCTTCAGTATAAATTATCAAACAAATTTTAGCATTACAAGGGTTGGATTATTTAAGCCTTACAATGCTGAAATATTTCGCATAGACCATTGAAAAATTGTTTTTCCCATTTGAATTTAGTTAGCTACCATCTTGATACGTCAGAGTCTGACGTCTTCAGAAGTGTCCTCAGACGTCAAATTCTGACGAATCAAGAAGGTCCCCGTGCTGAAAGGGTTAAATGTGAGTTAAAGGGTTTACCTGATGAGCAGACAGGAGCCAGTGTAGGTCCGTGGAGTGCATTCGGTTTACAGCATGGAACTTGAGGATCATAGGATTCGGTCTCTCCATCAATGTGACCTGTACTATAACTGCTTCCACAGTATCCCTTACACACGTTAATTTCCATCCAGCAGCCCGGAACTATCTGTTTGCTCATCTGCACCAAATTGCAATATGCTGAAATTGGGGAAAAATAATGTAATTATATTAATTTCACTAGGATTATCCCAAAAAATATTGACATAAGTATATATACTTAAGTCAATATTATATATACGATTATGACAATGCTACAATAGAATAAACATTTTAGCGTTCAACTATAAACGTAGACTGAACGCTCACCCTCGCCAAATCGCTATTTCCGGCCTCCCAGCATATATATATCACACAGCAGTGACATTCATTCTGAAATACACGCTACATTAAAAGGTCCTGAGAGCTGTTTTTGTGCCGTAATTTGTGCCCCTGCTATACAAGGTTCATCGCTGAAAATACTGCAACCCCTCCTTGGATTGACAGTGAAATACGCCATGTACAGAAATGTAAGGAAACGACATGGCGTCGTGCTAAAACATCAAACACAGAAAGTAGTCGGAAAAAATTCAGAGAGTGCAGAAATAAAAAAATAAATCAGATTTATTAAAAAAGAAAAGAGCCAATTTTATGTCCGATATGGAGCAGTTGCTCTTCTTGAATTCTAAGCGTTTTTGGTCATTCTATCGCTTAAAACAGAGACCAAAACAACTCCCTGTAAAATTAGAAGGCAGTGGTAACACATCTGAAGGTTCATCAAGTAAGCAAATCTCTTTAATTCATTTTTCAATTCAGTTTTCTCTCCGAAAATGGACGAAAACGCGGATTTACCAACCATTTCCGAAATCCTAGACACACGTCTTTCTACTCTATCCTTTACAGTTGAAGATGTCATACATGTTTTAGTGAATTTAGACGTGAATAAATCTGTGAGCCCTGACAGTATTCCACTTAGGGTTTTGTCTGAGTGTGCCGTGGAATTAGCACCATCACTAAATGCTTTGTATAACCTCAGTCTATCGACAGGCTCATTTCCATCTGAATGGAAGCATGCACATATCACACCAATTTTTAAAAATGGGAGCAAAAACTTGGTAAATAACTATAGATCGATATCACTATTGAACAGTGTTAGCAAAATATTAGAGCAATTAGTTTTTGATAAGGTATATCCAATTGTGAATCCTCTAATTTCACCAAATCAACATGGTTTCATGAGAAAACGATCAGTACAGTCTCAGCTAATAAGTAATTATGACATAATTGGCAATGATCTTGACAAGGGTGTACAGAATGATATCATATTTTTAGATTTTTCTAAAGCATTCGACAAAGTACCACATAATATCCTATTGCATAAGCTTAAGACGTTTGGTTTCAACAACAAACTTTCAAACTGGTTTACTGACTACCTGTCAGAAAGAAGCCAAACTGTTTTTGTTGAAGGCAAACAGTCTGAAAACTTGCCCGTAGCATCTGGTGTACAACAGGGTTCTATCTTGGGACCACTTCTATTTATACTGTATGTAAGCGACGTATCTGATGGATGTTCTTCTACTGTATCATCATGTGCAGATGATGTTAAAATATTTAGAAAAATAAAATCCACTTCTGATTCGGATGTATTGCAGAATGATCTAAAATTGTTAGAGATTTGGGTGAAACGTTGGAAAATGTATTTTAATGTGAAAAAATGTCAAGTTATGTCAATTTCTAAAGCACATTGTCATATGAAATTTGAGTATTATGTAGACGGTCAGCCATTAACAAGGGTTGATTCCATGATTGACTTAGGAGTCACATTGACTACCAGTATGACTTCTAAAAATCACATTTTAAAAATGGTCTCAAAGGCTCAATATATGTCAGGTTTGGTCAAACGTATTTTAGGATTTAATGCCCCTGTGGCAATAAAATTGCAGTTGTATCTTTTTCATGTTAGAAGCTTACTTGAATATTGTACACCTTTATGGTCTCCGTACCAGGTGAATGAAATTATGCGCATTGAAAGGGTTTAACGTCATGTTACAAAATTTATTTTAAATGAATATTCATCTGATGTCTCATACAGAGATAGATGTCTAACTTTAGGTATACTGCCACTGTGTTACCACAGAGAAATTCTTGATCTGTGTTTTCTATTTAAATGTCTACATGGTGAAATTGATATTAACATTAATACATACCTACAATTTGTACAATCACCACAACATATTCGCATGTCAGATAGTATAAGCTCATTTAAAAGACAGTTGTGTGTTTTGTATAAGTCACATTTAATTGATTTCGATATCAACAATCGTTGTACATGGAGTATTATCTGCTGCTGCCCTGGGTGTGATGTACGATAATACTTGGTCTGAGAAACATATGCTCTACCGGTACATTGATATCACCGCAACCTTTACTGTCTGAGTTGAAGGGGAAAAGCTTTGCGCTACGCTTCCAACAACTCGACAGCGAGGTTGGCGGATGGTTCAGATGTCCATACTTAGGTGTTGGCAGTCGATGAACCACCGTGTCCGACTTTTTCCAAAGACTCGACAGCGAGGTCGACGGATGTGTCTGATGCTATGTATACATTGTGTTTCGGTAGCGCGATGGCTTTACGAGTTGACGCCAGCCGATGGTTTTTAGACTGATCGTAAATAATTTTATATAGGGATGTATACGTTAAAAGCATGACAATTGTTATAACTTGCATATTTTGATTATAAAAATAGTCTACTTGTATTTATTTTATAGGTTTCTACGCTTTCCAGAGTGGGTTTTTGGCTACTATTTATAATAATATGTGGTTATTTTATCTCTGGTTTTGGCGCGGGAAACTCCTATTATTATGTATATTATTTTTTTTCTACTTTTATGCTTATACTTTGTGTACATAGATGAATATAAATATAGTTGCTGCCTAGCTTGTAGAGGCTTTTATAAGCCTGTTCTAGCGCAGCACGACCAATGTTGTATATAATATTTTATTGATATAATATGTATATTTTATTGTATCTGTTTTTAAATATATATATGTATGGGTCAAAAGCTAAATAAAATAAAAATCGCAGCAAAGTTATGTTATGCTGGTCACACAGGAACCTGAGATCCCCTGCTAAATGGTATAATCCTGATCAGACAAACGGACAGACAGATATTTTATTGACATAGTGAAAAGTCATTACTGACTTATTTGTATAAGAAATGATAGAATATAATGTACATGTATATACAAGATCTTTGATCGTTGTTTATAGTTGTTGTTGTATTTGTTTATTATAGAGACATAGTACAAACATATTATAGAGACATAGTACAAACAGAAAATAAAGTATATCAAATTGGTACCCAGTCATCAAGGGCTTATTAGTCACTTTGAATTGTACTGCATACAATAACGGTGGTTTCAAGCATTTCTCACCGACGCTATTAACCCTAACAACGCTAAATTATTTTTCTATAAACCATGGAGACCAAAGGGTTTCCTTCAATTTGAAATCATCATAAATGTCTTAGTTAGGTATTTCCGCTTTTATTTGAATACCAATGTTAAGAGTCCATACGGCCATTATAAATTTTGTTAATTCTTTGATTTGCGCTGAAAAGGTTAAATGGAAAACACACCAACGCGAGCGCGATTAGGCACTAGGGACGCAACGACAGACGCAAAAATCGCGTGACTGTCCACTACTGACAAACTATCCTCACTAACGTACCTTCTGACTCACAGGCTTAACTGATTTTATGACCATCCTAGCAAACACAACACGTTTAGGCAGTGCTGGTTTTATGTTGGTCCAGCGTCGCAGACGATGGACCAACATTAAACCAGCATTGGCTAAATGTGTCGTGTTTGCTGGGAAGTGCTCTCAGGATAACAGAACTAAATGATTTTCTGTCTAACATGCTTTATAACTAACGGCCCTTCTCACTAACGAGTTTCTCTGACTAACGGTATGGAGGGGTATACGGCATTGCGTTACTGGTGAACAATTATCATGCTGCCTCGACGCTATCATTCTTGCTCGATACTGTTAAAATTACTACTCGATTTATTTTTTAATACTGTTCAGCTATCCGTGCTTTAATTCAATATGTTTTGTTTTATTTCAAAATCTCTTTATTACTTCTCGATACTTCTTGTATCATTGGTCACTATTTTTACGTTTATTTCGGGTCACGACTCCACTTTCACGTCTGGTCAATACCGAAGTTTTCATGTCGACTCGACGTCTCGACCCTATCTAGCGAGCAACTGCTGAACTAAATGAATTGTCACTTACTTGTTTCCTGTGTCCTTTGTATGCCTCGGCCAGATACCAAGGTCACCAGAATCACCACCAGTGATGTCACAATAAGCTTAGACATGGTATATGGTGAAATAGAAGCAACTGAACTGAAATGTGTGATAATGAGGTACAGCGCCTGATCTCGAGTCTTCTGGTCATACTGTTTCCGATGTTAACCAGGTCTTATACTGATTAAGGGAATGTAACCGACCAATCAGTGACTGGGAAATGACATGAGGAAATATAAATTAAAGGAAATAGAAGCACAAGGAAATATCTACAGAAAGAAATAAAAGATGTAACTTTCTAAGTGTCGATGAATAATGAGGGAGGGGTAATACTAGAAGGTTGCAGCGCACTATGAGGAAATACTTAGCACTTTATCCTCTAAGACGACTATCATCGTTTTGAAACTATTTTATTACCATGTTTAATCACAATAATTCGGAAAGGAATGAGTGTTTAAACAGTAAGATTTGCAAATGTTTGCATATAATTGAGCAGAGTAAACAAATATAAATAATTTTAACTCACTTGAAGTTGTGGGTCGCGGTAGCGAGACACAACTTCAAGTTGGTGAAAATTTAAATTAGAAAACTTATGGGGGAGAATGGTCGATGTAATAAATTACTACCCAGTAAACATGATGTGTTGACTGAATGTTGTTATAATGCTGGGCCAGTGTCGCAGACGGTGTATTCACATTATAACAGCGTCATGCGTCAAGACTACACGGCGAGGAAATACTTCGCTAATGCGATTTTAATTACTACCCTGTAAACACAAAACATTTGTATAACATTTATACAATGTTGGATCAACGTCAAAGACGTTGGGTCAGCGTTTTATAAATGTTATGCAAATGGTTTGTGCTTACTGGGTAAGCGGAACTACTTCGTGCAACATTTTATAACCCATGCATCATAATTATGTTTGTAGTTGAAGCAGTTATAAAATCTAAGATTTTGATTTGTAGGATATTCCCATACTGACTGCACAGTGTATTTTGCACATTCGTACACGCCCTGCTCAGCGAGGGTGGATATTTCACGTAATCATGGTAATATTGACTTTCCGAGAAACAGGATTCGAAATTCAAACTATGGAGATCTGAGGCCGAACACGCTACCTCTCGGTCACAGAGGCTCCCCACAATACTGAGTTTTACGAGTGGATGGGGAAGAAACATTTTTATTTCTTTCAAACCGCCGAGACCGGGAAACGAACCCCGAACTCTAGCGTGAAATTAAGGCGGTGGTGCCACCCACTACCCTAGGGCCCCCGCCGTGTTTCGTCACAAATTAAACAAATATGAGTACTTTTCACTCACTTGAAGTTGTGGGTCGCGGTAGCGAGACACAACTTCAAGTAGGTGAAAATTTAAATGAATTAGATTAGCAGGATAATGATTAACATGATTTGATTCATGTAGTAGAGGCCTATATAAGGCAAATATTTAATACGTCTCTTATTTTCAATGTTTATAGTTTTTTAAAAACATAGATCTACAGGCACTACATCCGAATTCGGGGCTGTAAGGATTATTGGTAAATTAAAGCTTTCAGCCCCTGAAGCGGATACATTATACCTGGGAGGTGCATGGGGCGTAGGCCTATTTAGGAGGCTAAATGGGTCATGTCACCCTCCCCCCCCCCGGACCATACTTTTTGTTTAGAAATTACAAAGTACCCTCGAAAATGGAGAAATAACTCTCCAAATTGCTCCGAATAGAATTCATCTGAGACAAAATAGAAATATTTCAGTTTCTGGGGTTGCCACACCCCCTTCCGTTTGGTCTTCCCTTCAATCTGTTAGTATATGCGCTGCTGTATGGAACGCAATAGTGTATAACACGGGAAATTGGGATGTGGCTATGCAGTGACAATCACTGCCATGTCTATAATTCTAGTGAGGGAAGGAAACATTCAAGTCCTCGTCATTTTAAAATGAGAAATGGACAATCTAGACTTTTGTTTTCTGCCAAACAAATGCTACCATGTCATACCTAGTTCTTGTAGCAAATTATTGATGAGTTTTCAAACGAAAATCGCATAATTTACGTGCATCAATACACAATATACGAGCTCGATTCTGACAGAGGCACTATTTGCAACAAAATGCGACATATAGTGAATAATACACTGCAGTATTCAGCTTACTATTATATTGATAAGTTACTGTCTTTTGGGTTTACACAATCGAATAGTGGAGCTGAATAGCCCCTATGTTGTGCATGCGGGCGGGTGTGAACAAATAGGCCTAATATGTTGCGATCGCTGCTTCCAAGATTCCCGTGAGTTACCGACCTTCTATAGGAAACCAAGGAGCATAATAATAATAATAATAATAATAATAATAATAATAATAATAATAATAAAATTAATAATAATAATAATAATAATAATAATAATAATAATAATAATAATAATAATAATAATAATAATAATAATAATAATAATAATAATAATAATAATAATAATAATAATAATAATAATAATAATAATAATAATAATAATAATAATAATAATAATAATAATAATAATAATAATAATAATAATAATAATAATAATAATAATAAACTTTATTTATAGAGGGTAGACCATTTAGTACGTTGTACTAATTTGCAATGGGCCCTCTTTAAACACATACAATAGTACAATGATTTAAATATGTACAAAATTAATGGTAAAATATAATACAGACTATGATACAAAATATAATACAAACTCTAATACAATATTCAGAATTTTATATGTAAATTTACACTGCTAAAACACAATGGCTATTTAAAATATGTATATCATAAATGTATTATTATTATTATTTTTTTATTTATATTAATTATTCAGTTATTGCTATACATAGTACATATTAACTAGAGATACTTGTAACGATAGAAGAAGAAATTATTGCCATATTGTGTGAATATTATTTCAGCACCAAAACCAGAGATAAAATAACTACATAACTTATTATACAATGTTTCATTGTAGTAAAAAAGACACTCTGGAAAGCGTGGAATTCTAATTTATGTATTTAAGTATATATCAGAAATATTGTTAAAACCATATGATATGTTCTTAAAAGTACTACGAATAGTACATTAAAATAAAAATTGTATTTTTATTATAGGATTCATATCATGATTGAGCGTACACCACAAAATAAAATAGCGAAGGATGATTAGTAGGCGAATAGTATTAGACCTGTAAACAGGCTGAAGGGGAAAAAAAATATGCCCAAGCTGAATTTTTCAGGATACCTTCCAAATACCATTAGAAACAACATACTAAAACTCCTCGTGATTCCCGCTGGAGCCTTTTTCATTATTCAAGATGGCGTCCAAGATGGCCGCCAAAATGTTGAGACCGCTATATCTCGGCTTGTAGTCAACATAACTTGATGATTTAAATGTCTACATGTGCATTTATTGTCATAAGGATTACATTGAAACAGTTTCTAAGTCACTAAATAGTCACGCATATAATTTATTTGCAATTTAAGGTATAATAATAAGCAAAATAACAAGATTTTGATATGCTTGACATTTTAAATACTATTTCAATCATTAACATATCAGAAATTAAAAATAAATAGTATATGTGACTATTTCGTGACTCAAAATCTGTCTCATTGTAATCATTTTGTAAAAAAGAACATTTTGATATAAACATCGTGAAATTATGTTGATTACAAGCAGAGATACTAGGTCGTCGATTTATGCAAACATCCACTCGAACACCCCAAAAAATTATACCAAAATTTTCCAGAGATTTTTGTCAACAATGAAATGTATTTAATTCAAAATCTGACTACCAGAAAAAGTGTCAAATCCAAGATAGTCGCCAGTGACTCTAGAAGAAGGAAATTGCTATGACTAATTAGTGTATACCTAGTGTTTAACCCTTTCACCACTGAAGCCCGTTTTTAGGTGCTGAATGCTATGGCATTCAGCACTTAAAAACGGGCTTCAGTGGTGAAAGGGTTAAGTGTCAATAGCCTTAAACAACCGGCAATATAATTACCTTCAGCCATTGTCACTCTGGGGACTATCCGACCAGAGTCTCTGGATGTATGGACATGCATGGGGTAAATCTCCCAGACATGCCCGAAACCCCTATGTTATCGGGCAAGTGAAGGAAAACGATATCAACAACTGACCGTGCCCTATCACCCCAAACTCACATCATAATCTGTACATCATTCATCTCATCAATGGTCTGTACTGTGATCATGATCATAATCATGATCATGATCATGATCATTAGTGCCAAAACGTGACGTCACGCAAAAATTTACTGGGAATTACACCATAAAAAAGCAGTGAAATTCAAGAAATACATGCACATTGTGTTTACATCATTCAATTTGTTAAGTTCTTCTATCAAGCTAAAAAAACATGTGTTTATGTTTTTCAACCCCTCCCCCTGACATAAAAAGGAACCTATATACTATGCTCCTGGTGTACCACCCACGGTGCCCACCCCTTTCAATTTCCGAGAAGGGTGAAAAACATATAGGGGCCTATGCAATAAATTAGAGGCCTAATAGCTCGTAGCGGTGTGGTTTTGACTGCATAATATAATTCTTCTGGGTTTTTAATGATTAAGCATGCTCAAGGTGAAAAGATCAACTTAACAATGTGAAAATGTAATTTTGAGCAAGGAATTACAAGAAATTACAAGGCATTACAAATGAAGGGGCAGGAGGCAATGGGGAGGCGCTAAAAGACGACGCAGAGGCATTGAAGGGCAATGTAAAGGCGTTGAAGGGCGACAATGAGGCGTTAAGGTGCGACTGGGTGTGTTAAAAGGTGGTATGGAAGGCAGTACAGGGCGACGAGCAAGCGTTAAATGGCAATGGGAAAGCGTTAAAGAGCAATGGGGACGCGTTAAAGTGTGATGGGTAGGCGTTTAAGGACGATGATAAGGCGTTAAGGTGCGCAGAAGAGGCGTTAAGAGGCAATGGGCAGGCATAAAAGGGAAAGTAAGATGCGTTCAAGTGTGATGGGAGGCGTTAAAAGGCAACAAAAAGGCATTAAAGGGCAACGAAAAAGCGTCAAAGGGCATCACAGAGGCATTAAAGGGTGATCAAGAAACAATAAAGGGAGAGTGGGAGAAGTTAAAGGGCAATGGGGAGGCGTTAAAGAACGACGAGGGAGTGCTAAAGCGCGACAACGAGGCATTAATAGGCGACAGAAAGTTGTAAATAAGGTAATACTATTGTCTAAAATGCGATGGAGGGTAAACAAAAGGGGATAAGTCAGTCTTAAAGGGTGACAGAGAGGAGTTAAATGGAGTTAAATGGATTGGAATGTGTTGATGGGCGATAGGCGGGAGTTAGAGAGCATCTGATGGCATTAAAGAGCAAAGGAAAAACGATAAAAAACGGTGGGGAGGCGTTGAAGAACACTTTATTCAGTCAAACATAGCTAAATAACCTTATAAATGTCAATAATTATGAAAAATCAAATGAAATGAATGGAGTTTTAGTCCACCTTTGTGCACATACAGGCTAAACTGGGCCAGGAGAACCTCCTGAGGATGGCGAGAGGAATGAGATGACATAGGCCTCTAGACACAGGATTCGAAATATGACATTTAATTATCAAAATTGTACTACAATAAATACAGTTAAACCCTCATCAAAGATATGGATTACACTTGTTTCCATTTTTATTTGTGTAAAATGTTTTTTTTTGGAATGAGACTTTTGATAAAACTACTACCATAAAAGGATTTTCTACTCAAAATTAAATTGAAATAAGGTATTACATTGTGTTATTTTAATTTATTAGAATCATATTTTCGCTCATTTGACCTTACAATTGACATTTCGACTTTGAAGATGAAGTTGAATCGATCACCAAAATATTATCAGAAATGGATATTCCAGTAAGTTAGATTAAGTCGGTTACCTCTTTTTACACAAAAAATATGTATTACGCTTGCTATTACTTGCCCTAAAATTGACGTTTTGACATTAAAGACCTTTGATCTTCAATTTTTTTTATACATTTTGACCTTGGAATTTACCTTTGCTTGTCTAAGAAGTCCTAGCATTACCAAAATAATAACATAAGTAGATTATCCAGTAAAATCACCTCAAAACGAGGTATTACATATGATGTTTTTTTGATGTTTGTATTTGTTTAAAATATTATTCTCAGGAATTTGGCCTTAAAATTAACCCTTTGACCTTAAAGGTCACCTTGGATCACAAACATAATACCATAAAAAGACTTACCAGTCACAATTCCATGAAAATGGGGTATTACACAATTTCTTAACTTTATTTGGTAAAAATCATATTTTTGATTATTTGACCTTTAGATTGGCCCTTTGACATTGAAGATGACCTTGAATCATAAAAATAATAAAAGAAATGGATTTTCCAATCAAAATTAGACGAAAAAAGGTATTACACTTGTTCCTGCCTTTATTTGTTGAAAAATCATATTTCACCTTGGCCATGATCTTGGATTTTGCCATACCTCCCCTCCACCCCTCCCCCCCGCCCCCCCTAAGCCCCACCGCCATTTTATGACTTTTTACACTGGCTAAATGTTATTGCATCCAATGAGTTCCCCAACTCCTAAAAACATGGAATAAAAACAAGAATCATTGTTTAATTGTGCAATTTTAGGCAATTTAGGGTGGTTTTACCGATTTTCACGGCCGCTGGCGGCCATCTTGGAGTTTTCATCCATTTTTAGGGGTCAGATTTTGTGTGACTGTAATTCATTATATATCCAGTAGAATAGAAAACCGTTATAAAACTTTTGTCATATTTTTTTGGGGGTGAGGTGGTATATCAACCCGTCTATATAGCTGAGTTAACATTTTGGCGGCCATCTTGGACGCCATCTTGAATATTGGAAAAGGCTCCAGCGGGAATCACGGGGAGTTTTAGTATGTTGTTTCTAATGGCATTTGGAAGGTTTCCTGAAAAATTCAGCTTGGGCATATTTTTTCCCCTTCAAAACCTAATACTATTCGCCTATAGTGAGACTATGGCATGAGAGACGTGGAGCTCTGGCTCGAACGTATCAGCGAAAGCCGCCGTCCAAGATTCGAGCCAGATATAGACAACGTTCCACACGAAATTTAATGATGGCATGCGAGCCGTGGAGGAGGTCGCTCCGGTTCGAACGTATCAGCGAAAGCCGCCGTCAAAGACACGAACCAGATATAGACAACGTTCCACACGAAATTTAATGTTTAACATTACCATGCTGACTCTATCCCATTCAGCTGTGGTGTATAGTGAAAGTTGGCTTTGCTTGGATGACTCAATCATAATATATCCTTGGGTGATTCGGGTGATATACTTAGTATATAGGCATGTCGTCCTAGGAGATTATTAGCCTGTCAAAAAGTTATCTGGTTCATGAGGCCGCACGTCCCAATGAGCAAGATATATCGTCCCCTTGGAGTTAAAAGGTGCTAAACTGCCACTTTACAAAGTGGCAGTTTAGCACCTTCTAACACCAAGGGGACTATATATACGTAAACACAGCGGGAAGTATTCTACAAATTAAAATCCTATCCTAGAATTTATAGCCGCGGTAATTGCAAAGTATTAAGTAAATGTACGACCTCGTCATGTCATGCATGTACTACTGCATATAGTTATGCCCATCAATCACATGACTCTGTTAAGATGTTGATCAATTTGAAGTGGATACAAATTTCAATTACATAATTTGAATTAAACACAGTGGTTTAAAAATCATATTCTGTCTAACCTACCTGTAGGAAAGTCAATATTACGCGCAACAGCCAGCAAATTAAAATGCTAGCTTTTATAACTGGATACCGGTAAACAAAAAAATGATGCATGAGTTAGGCTAGATATAGAGACGAAATTCCCGCATTTCCTATTTTTGACATGGTTGTCAATAATTAGAAATCAGGAATAACGTCTCTATATCTAGCCTAACTGGTGAACGCGCAGCACAAAAATTATAAAAATTTGCAGTTCTAGTCTATGTACATGTTTACATCATATGGTCATATTGAGAACCCGAAATAAAATCACCGATTTTTTGATGATTTTAGCCTGGGCCAGTCCCTTTAAGCATTACACGAAATCATGGAAATAGCTGTTTGGTACTAAATCACAAGTATTTCCTCGTCGTTCACAGTGTTGTTCCACCCAGCAAACAGCCAGCAAACACGATACATTGAGACAATGTTGTTGTAATGTTGCACCAGCGTCGGAGACTGTGGACCAACGTTTCAATGTATCGTACTTTCCGGACATATGACAATGATCCAATGATGTGATAATGTAGGCGACATTGCCCCAACATTATACCAACATTCGGCATACTGGTTTGAAAAGTTTGAAAGGTCAACGCTTCATGTTTGCAGGAAGTACCCAGCAAACACGAGACGTTGACCCAATGTTGTTTTAACGTTGGGCCAGCGTATCAGAGGGTGGGCAAGCTTCAAGGCCGCTTTGATTTATTGTCGCGAATTTATTGGGCTACTACTCGCCTCATAATTGGTCAACACTTAGACAACTTACATTTTTTATTTCCTTGTATTTATAGTTCCTTGTATTTATATATCGTCTTGATATTTCCTTATGTTGATATTTCCATGTAACGAGCAATTTCCCCACGTCATTTCCCGGTCACTGATTGGTCGGCTACATTCCCTTGATTAGTATATAAGGCCTGGATAACATCAGAGTCAGTATAGCAAGAAGATACAAGATTAGAAATCTGGACATCACTACGACAGATTGCAGACTTCAGTTTCAAATCCTACTTCTACTTCCTACTTCTAGAATGTGTAATCTTGTTGTGGCATCACTGGTGGTGATTTTGGGAACATTGGCATCAGGACGATTTGCTCCAGGTGTAGGCCTACTAATACCACAGGAGGCAGGTTAGTGTTATATAATGATGCATGGGAGATTATGTAAAGTCAGCTGTTAACACTAATACCACAGGAGGCAGGTGAGTGTTATGTGATAATACATGTGGGATGTAATAATAGTCAGCTGTTAACACTAATACCACAGGAACTAGGCGAGTGTTATGTGATGATACATGTGAGATGTGATATATAGTCAGCAGTTAATACTAATACCACAGGAGGCAGGTGAGTGTTATGTGATAATACATGTGAGATGTATTATAGTCAGCTGCTAACACTAATACCACAGGAACTAGGCGAGTGTTATGTGATGATATATGTGAGATGTAACAATAGTCAGCTGTTACCACTGATACCACACGAGTCTGGTATGTGTTATGTGATGATGCATGTGAGATGTAATAATAGTCAGCTGTTAAACACTAATACCACAGGAACTAGGCGAGTGTTATGTGATGATATATGTGAGATGTAATAATAGTCAGCTGTTAACACTAATACCACAGGAGGCAGGTGAGTGTTATGTAGTGATGCATGTGAGATGTGATATATAGTCAGCTGTTAACACTAATACCACAGGAACTAGGCGAGTGTTATGTAATGATGCATGTGATATGTGATATGTTGTCACCTGCATTTTCAAAGGTCCCACGTAGTCAAAAAGCCTGTTAGTCGGAAGGCACTGATATATATAAATAGTTGTTTGTCATTTAAGCGTTTTAGTCGTATAAACGGTTATCAACACTTTAACCCTTTTAACGCGGGATCGCCTACATATACGTCACAATCTGACGAATAAAGACGGTTCCCGCACTGGAAGAATCAAAATATATTCATAGGTATTAAAGTGAAGCAGAAAGAGCTAGGTGAAACATTTATGATGATTTCAAAATGAAAAAACCCTTTGGTTTCCATTGTTTATACACACACATTTCAGCGCCTTAAGATTTAAATGCCGAGCTACTCATTTTGTTTTTATTTGAAGGAAAGTACATGGTATTTATTATACGATGCAAGTTATAGCTTCAAATAGATGAAAAGTGCCACTAGGCGTACGATTAAAAAGTAGATCCGCTGAATGAAAAATACCTCTAAAAAATATTACACCTTTACAATATACAAGCTATGAAATCAAACTAACGCAGTTGAAACTTTTATACTTTTCTGATATATTTCTACGCTCGTTTCTGAGACTTTACTGGGCACACGACGTTGAATCAACATCATTTTCATACAACTAGTGTTGTGAATATTATGTTATATAGCAAATGTTATGCAATGACATATCAATCTCATTGTAGATTCATCGATGTCAATAAAATATCTATCTATACATCTACTTATGTTATTACTATTTTTCCAAATTCAGCTTACTGCAATTTGGAGCAGATGAACAAGGAAATAGTTCCAGGCTGTTGGAAGGTAGTTAACGTATGTAAGGGATACTGCGGTAGTAGCTATCATAAAGGCCGCTATGATGGAGAATTACCGGTGGACTATCCCCCCTACACGCCATGCTGTAAACCAACGAAATTTAAGAAACCAGAATCGTTCGGGTGCCCAGGTAGGCCTACCTTTTTTATTTTTTTTTGCTTTGAGCTGCCATGGTTGTACGTGCAACACTGCCATATTGACAATTTATTAAGCGCAATAACAACTATACATGTAGTTAAATACAAACTAAAATGACGTTCAAATAATATCTCAATATTAATATCTCAATAATATCTCAATATAATCTCAATAACATCTGACTTATATATTATCAAAATCCTAATAATATCTATATCTCAATAATATCTCAATATAATCTCAATAACATCTGACTTATATATTATCAAAATCCTAATAATATCACAAAAATAACTCTCTGATATAGCAATAATAGGTCGATCATATCTAAATAATAATATCTTAACATAAGGTCTTCATATTATATTTATTTAAAATAGTTTAATGATCTATTTAAAAAAAAAAGTATTTACCTATTAGTGCTATATTAACAATGCATTAATGGTAGCTTAATAATATCTTAATAATATATTTTAAAAATATTAATAATAACTTATTATTCTGTTTCAGCTGTCTCCGACGATGTATGGTATACCCCTGTTGAAAGTTGTGGATGCTCTGCTTAACTCTCCGGAAAAGCAAATCGGCATATTGTGAAGAGAAAAGGCAGCTTAACCTTTAAAACACTGCATATGTATAAACCATGGAGTCCAAAGAGTTTTATTCAATATGGAAAAATTATAAATGTCTTGATTAGCTGGTCCGAATTCATTTGAATAACTATGTTATGGGTCTACGGCCATTATGAATGTTTACTCGTACATAGACTGAACGACAGCCCTCTCACTCCGCTACACATGGACAGATGACACTGCTGAAGGAGTGTAACTCGTACAGTGCGGGGATCGACTTTGGATGTCAGAGTCTGAAGTCTACCCCCGCGCTGTGAGGGTTAAAGCTAGCTGGAGAGGAAATGAAGAAATGAAGAAAATAATCAACAAAAAGCTAGACAAACAGAAAATCATATCTGAATTAGTGACTAGTTGTGGAATTGTTATATATATTATCATGTTTATTTTTTTAATTTGTATATTCTGATCTATAAAGAGGTGAATGTGATTATTGAACAGATCATGACTTTTTCATTTACAATATACATTATCATATATTCATTTACGGAGAACTAATAAATTATTTATGATATTTTGTTATGTAAAAATCCCAGAGCTCTGTTATGTATTCAATATTGCTATAAAAAGACAATAACACTATTTCTCAGAATATAATTTTTGGTGGCATATTATACCACTACTGACAGTTCAATACTCCAATATTGATAATTAAACACAGACCCTGGGGCCGTATTCTCGTGAAAATCCCCTGACTTTAGGATTTTTCCGCAACTTTAAAATGCGGAACTCCGTAACTGCGGAATTCCGTAAATCGCTATTCTCAAACTATTTGCGGAAAACTGTAGTTGCGGAGTTCCGCATCCTAACTTTTATGCAAAACACGCCATTTTTTCCTAGAATTTAGGGCACCCAAATTCTTTCCGTAACATTTACCTAAAACTTCCGCATCGTAAAATTAACGAGAATAGCACTTGCGGAAAAAGAACAAAGATGCGGAAATATTTGAGGAAATTCCAAAAATCTACGATGCGGAGCTCCGTAAATGGTCACGAGAATACGGCCCCTGGGCAAACTTTAGAGTTAAAGTAATAATATTTATCTCATCAACCAACGGGACACCCGAGAGTGAGTTCCGAAGTTCCCAAAATCCGAAGTTCCCGGAATTTCAAGTTCTAACTTTCTAGCTATTTTTTTATGAAAATTTTACGGTATTTGGTGGGTGACTCAAACGTAGTCTTTGCAAAATTTCATAAAAATCGGTTGAGAATTGACTGAAAAATCGAGGGAAAACATGCCCTATAAGCTATGTGAAATTAAATTTTAAATGAATGGGGTTTCAGGCACCCTTTGTGCATATATAGGCTAAACTGGGCCAGAAAAAACCCCTGAGGATGATGAGATGACACTGCCCTACAGACACAGAATTCGAAATTCGAGCCCTGGCGGTCTGAGGCCGAGCACGCCACCTCTCCGTCACGGAGGTTCCCCACAATATCGAATCATTATGAGTGAGCGGGGAAGAAACATTTTGTTTCTTTGAAACTTGAAGGCCAGAGTGGAGCTCGAACACGCGATCGCCGACTTTCCAAGCAGGCAGTTTTAACCACTGCACTAGCCAAGCAAAATGAGACGTTGGCCCAACGTTGGTTTACTGCTGGGCCAACGTTGAAAAAGGTGGGCCAACAGGTAGCCAACACTGGGCCGACGTTTCATGTTTGCTGGGAGGGCTCCCACACTACAAGTTATGTGACTTCCACTGTTAAAGTAGTATGCCTAGGCCTATTATCTAACGCAAAATTTGCGTTAGATAATGGGCCTAGGCATACTACTTTAATGGTGTGTATTTGCATGCTGATTTAATATTTGGCCAGCGCCGCAGACTGTGGACTAGCATTAACCCTACATAGGCATACTGGCTCGTCATCCTAGGCCCCTATTTGTTTTTTTCTGGGATGAAATGAAAATGAAATGAATCGGGCTTTAGGCCACCTTTGTGCACATATAGACTAAACTGGGCCAGGAGAACCTCCTGAGGATGGTGAGAAGATTGAGATGACACTGTCCTCCAGACACAGGATTCGAAATTCGAGCCCTGGCGGTCTGAGGCCGAGCACGCTACCTCTCGGTCACGGAGGCTCCCCACAATACTAACTTTCACACGTGGATGGGGAAGAAACAATTTTGTTACTTTTAAACCGCCGAGACCGGGAACCGAGCCCCGGACTCTGGCGTGAAAGGCAGCGGTGCTAACCACTACCCTAGGGCCCCCGCCCTTTTCTGGGATGCTGGCCCGGCATTGGAATATCGTTTGCTATGAATCACCCATTTTCAGAAATAACCACGTGTAAACCCAGCATTGAGGTTTTCACCCAACATTGGTTTTACGCTGGCCTAATATCACACCAACATCATGTCAACGTAATAGTCGGTTGCAATAAGTTTTATCCTGCTATTAAACATACCATAATCGTGCTTAGAGCTTAGATCTAAAGGTAAACATGGTTCATATCCTGCCTCTGACTAGCTGACAGACCAAAAGCAGATAATTATATCCCCCACGAGCACGAGGGGTTACGCCAATGTTAATTTAATACTGGACCAGCGTTGTAGATAACGTTAGTACCCAGCATTAAAAAAAACTTAGAATAACACGATTTTTTATGAGCAAGTTGACATTACTTCTAGACTCTACTTGTATGCTGGGAAAGTTGCAGGTGCACAATCATGTACAATCTTGAACGCTCAGGTCACAACGGATAGTTGTTTGTTTCGCCAGGAAACGAATCAATTACTCAACTGTTCTGTTTAAATATGTAATTTTAACAAATCATGTTATTTGAAATTTCGGGAACATGAAGTTCTCGGAACTTGAAGTTCCGGGAACTTGGGAACTTGAAATTCCGGGAACTTGGGAACTTGGGAACTCACTCTCGGGTGTCCCTCAAACAACTCTGGTTAGTGATCTTCACTAACCTATGGTGACCAATTCTACCGCTTCCAGCATCTCAATATCAATTTTTCGCAGATAATAACCTTTCCAATGATGCTAGACACAAACTATGTCGAAGTTTCAGTTAAATCACCCTTATGTCTTGAAATGACCTTGGACAATTACTTCAAATAACTTCTGGTGACCTCTTCCAGCACTACAGGTAGCCCAACTCTCATTTTCCATACTCTCAGATTGATAGATAGCCATACCAAACACACATATTATGGTTATCTGGTTTAGTAAAATCACCTTTACCTCTTAGCGTGATTGGAAAGTTTTGTCAGCAATTTCGGCGGCCATCTTGACCGGCTTTAGACGTCAACATCAGCGACCGTCGTTTGCAGTCACGTGTTTAGCGACACCTTATTAACTGACTACACACAATAATTTTAGGCTTTGTGAATACCAATATATAACGTTCTGCGTAACGACTGTTTGTATTAACACCACAAAGACCGATAAATAAGGGTTATGCTGCTACTATTGTGTGCTCCTTTCACCAGGTGGCTCTGAGCTATCATGAGATCATTATTGTAATTCTGTTAAATTATGTGATCATTCAAAATAAACGTTATAAATATTAATTTCACCTGCTTTTCTACATCCAAAACTCGTAAATAAAATCTTGGGATATTCGTTGGGATGTATACATATCAAAATAAAATGAAACCGCTGTCCTAACTAAAGCGGCCTGTGCGTTAAGCATAATATCTCACATATATATATATATATCCACATATTCTGTGAAACTAATTGACCATGACCTCTTTTCTTTTCACCGAGCTTATATTATTATATAACATTTTTTTCACCGAGTTGCCATTCAAAACGGCTTCCGTTGACGTCACTGGGTTTCACAGAATAAGCCTGCATGCATTTACTAAGTTGCATGTTCATTTTCTCTGGATTTTCCATATATAGATAGTGACAAATATAACTCGCTTACTGTGAAAAAGGACCCGAGACATACAGTGATTTGGTTCTTGCTTGGATCTGGGGTTTTGTTGAATTTGAGCGACAAATATAGTTACAGGCCATAAGTTCATCTAAACAGTATTGCAATGTTTAACCCTTGTGGCTCATTCGGTGCATATCGGCCTCACAAGATTGGGACCTTCAACCACATCGAATTTTACCTCGCGTGATATTACCAAGCGTGATAAAAATGAAATGAATCGGGCTTCAGGCCACCTTTGTGCATATAGGCTAAACTGGGCCAGGAGAACCTCCTGAGGATGGTGAGATGATTGAGATGACACTGTCCTCCAGACACAGGATTACCAAGCATGATATAAAAATAGAAAGGTTGGGACCTTCAATTACATTGAATTTTACAAAGCGCGTTATTCGAAGCGTAATAGCAAAAAAATAGAAAACATGTATCAATAGTAACACATTTTTTTCAAAACACTTTAGAAAGTCACAAAAATATCACTACTAAAACTTTTTTGTGAGGTTCCAAAATAATATCAAAGTACTATGTGTAATGCTCCTATGATAATTTTAAAACATTCAACCGAAAAAACACGTTTTTTATTATTTGTGCAATGCATTTTTATACAGAAAGCCTGGGAAATGTTTTTAAAACCCACACAGTAACATTTTAACCAAGTTTCGTGAAATGTTTTGACAACATTTTTGACATTTTCTTGAAGGCTTGAGTTGCTAAATTTAACATATACTGCATTCAAATACATGGACAACTATACAGGTCATTTAAAAGTGTTTTATTTGTTTAGCATTAAAATAACTTTGTTATTTAAGTCTTTAACCCGTCACATCCAATTCTATATTTGTAATTTTCTTTTACTTGTTGTCCCCCTAAGTAGCCAATATATCTGCGAAAAAAATTGAGAATATATTTCACTTGTCATCCTCCCTATAAATATATCAATACATCAGCAAAAAACGACGAGAACTTTAAATATCTTCAACAAAAAAAACTCCAATGCTACCAGAAATTTTCAATTTACAGATTGATCATATCGGTGAAAAATAAACAAAATTCATCACTTAACTAAGTTTATATGCGGATAAGTCGGCTCCAGTGGCGGAAACATTTCAAACACAATACTGCCGTGCAAAGCTAAAAGGCAGTATCTGCTTACTTAACAAGCTGAAAGATACTGCCTTTTGAAATTTGCAGAGAAGTATAAACATCTCGATAGTATCAGTGATGCTTAACCAACATAGAACATTTGTTCCCAGCTAGTGAAACAGTAAATTTATCATTTAGAATTACAATACGAAATTACGTCTGAAATCTGCCAAAGATTGTACATCTCAATGATCATGAATATGCCATTTAACAGGGGTATCTCATGCAGGACGCTGTATTTTTTGTTTTAATAATTCAGCACTTAGCGACATGTATATAGGTATACATATTGCATGTACAAATTTACCACTTTTTCACTAAGCCTACGTCTGTAGGGTCAATGAATCCAGTGGTACCAAGTGAGCCTGCAATAAGCTAAATGTATCTGAAAGGCTTAGATTTTCAAAATGGTCGCATTAAAAAGGGAGTTTCTCAATATCTCAACATTTTGGGGACCTAGAATCTTGATTTTAACCTACTTTTGTAGAGCCAAGGAATCCAGTAGTACCAAGTGCAATAAGCTAAACGTAACCAAATGCGGTCATATTTTAAAAATGCCTATCTTAAATATGCATGTTTATCAATATCTCAACGTCTAGGGGACCTGGAGTCTTGATTTTAACGTCTAAACCGACATTTGTAGGGGCAAGAAATCTAGTGGTGGCACCAAGTACAATAAGCTAAGTGTAGTAGCGAAGCGACTTATCATGTTTACTTAATTCTGTAATGGATGATCTGAATGACTGAGCCAGAGATTTCACTTCCGCCATTTTAGGCAGCTTCTGAAAATGACAAAATGGCTTGGTCTTCGGAGCCGGCTCGGAAGAGGCCGAATCCAAGTAGTGAATGAAGCCAACACCACGCTCCCTCAAACCCTGACCAGTGCTGAAGTAGTGAAGCCATTCAATGACTGGGAGACTGTTCGATCAAATCAATGATGAACTACCTACACAGAGTGGAGACGATCATTTTCATAGTGGCAGCATCCTGGAATGCAAACCGCACTCTCCATTTGAAGCTGGAGAAGCTCTGAGCAAGATGTTCTTTACTATGGACCGAATAAAGTACAAACGACTCTGGCCCAGGTACATCGTAGATATGTGTGACCTCAGAATTACCACCCAAACACCTGGAGGGAACTGGAAGCTGGCAACATGTACGTCACCAAAAACGAGATGCTGTTCGTAGGCTATCCATTGTTGCAGAACACGCATGCGAACATCTGAACAAGCTGATGGAGGTCCGTGCTGGACTCATTGGCATCTCCAACGTGGCTGCATCAGAACTGTCGTGCCTGTCCAGAGAGTTCAAGAGTCAGTTCGGTGTGTGAGTTGGCTAGGTCACAGAGCACTCTCACCTTGGACCATGTGCAGTCAAGAGGGAGAAAGACGCGATCGATATAATAAAGGCTCCGATCCTGAGTCATGGCAAACCATTTTCCACTGAAGGTGATCAGCTGCACAATCTGATCACAAACTGATCACTCCTGTCTACATCCTAGACGAATACGTGCCATGTATCCTGAACATTGACGCCACTAGGGAGAAGTTGTATGAAGAGTATGTCTCAGAGCGAATTAATGGGGACGTCAGCCTGTGGGCACCAGTGAAGAAACAGAACAACAAGACCTTCATTATTTGGCAACAAGAAAGACAGTGTGAAAATTAGGTCCAACTGAGACATTGCCAGAAATAAGCCTTCGGGAACTATGCTAACACCGAGGGCACAGCTATTCGCGCCAAACGGATCAATGCTGCCATGCACTGACAAGTCAAAGCTCATTGAGAAGTTGGGAACAGCTAAACCACCCGATGATGATCAGCAGCAATTGCAAGATGTAAGTAGTCTGGAGCGTGATGCAGTGGATCCTCAAACAATCGACTGGAGGTGACCCAATTACACAGGTGTACGGTGCTCGTGCAGAAGTGGACAAAATACAGTCACGGTAGAGTCCCAGTAAATGTTTCAATACCAGGCTGATGTCTCTGACAAGAGTAAATATTGCTATACTTCTCTTTCTGCACGTTGAGGCAATATCGCGACAGAAGGAAGCCCGAATCTGGGACTATGCCCTACTCTTATTTCAATTGACTTCAAGTTTTCTTTATAGTTCACATCACCATAGATATCACTATACACTTCATTCGTTTGAACAGTTCGGAGCAGTGTATATGCACAACCACGATGACAAATATCCGACCCGACCGGGATTCGAACGTGGTACCTCCAAGTTACAAGCCCCAGTCGATACGAATGAGCCATCAGGGGCAGGCCGATTTCTCTGACAAAAGACTGTGATTAGATCATTCTAGTGTTTGACAATTACAAGGCTGACTCCCTGAAGAGAGCCACAAGGGAGAAACGGAAACAAGGGAAGGATCCGATCCAATATCATATTAGAGATAATACCAGAACTAAACACATCCAGATGAGGCCTTTCCTTTTATATGACAACACAAAGGCTGATCTGAATGCGTATCTGGCAGCAAGAACTCTGGAGTACGACAAATACTCGTCGAAAGTGGTCATCACATCGCCCTCGGGGTATACGAGAAGCAACAGCAAGCTGTACTTCGAGGGCAACAACCATGAAAACACGGACCCACTGCTGATCTGCCACGCAGTGTTGGCATCACAACGCAACCGGCCTGATGCAGAGTTAGTGGCCTTCTCCGAAGACAGAGATGTATTGGTTCTGCTTAAAGTATTGTCAAGAAGAACACGTCCTTGGCATCCGGACTGATCCACGTACAGCCATT
Source organism: Flabesymbios commensalis (assembly GCA_964017125.1). Taxonomy (NCBI): domain Eukaryota; kingdom Metazoa; phylum Annelida; class Polychaeta; order Terebellida; family Flabelligeridae; genus Flabesymbios; species Flabesymbios commensalis. The sequence continues at coordinate 28,352,603 of OZ024915.1, forward strand.
ATGGAGAGCTCTAGCTAGGTCTAGAAATAACAAAGACATTAGCAGCTTTGCTTTTTTGGCGGCAGACAGCACTGCGAGGTTCTCTCATATCAGCAAGGCCACCTGGCTGCAACTTTACATCAAAGCAGATGGAGAAATCGTCAATGCTTTGCAGAATATTATGTATGTCACTGAAATATCCGATGTCCTTCTCCCCATGTTGACTACATTCGTCTCTGCTGCATATGCACAAAAGGGCATCCAGATTGCGAGCGTCCCCGAGCTGCGGTTGCAAGCAAATGGCATACTGACATGATGCCCCCCCCCCCACCCCGGTTATCTCGAGCGTCACATCCACCGAGTCCAGATCCAGGGTCAGGCAAGCGCTGTTCAGGAGCAGCTCCTCTGGAAGCATGGACACAAGGACAGAACTGATCAGGTCAAACCAGTCACTACTGAGGTGCTCCTAGCCCCTAGGCCCATCATCACTGTTCTACAGCTCGATGTTCGATGTCCAAGAATATATCGTACACAGACAACTGCCTGTGCGGCACTATCGGTGCTATAATGTTTGAGGACTCTCGGGCTGACATGTTGTTGGTGATGATGATGAATGGGAGTACTAGGTGATGATGACCCTTGCCCTTGAAGTTTACTGATACATAATTCTTCTTAATTATACTTCAGTTCACTATGCTATAAAAACAAACCAATTTGATAGTTTGAGAGGCTGTTTAAAGTGAAATCTCTGGCTCAGTCATTTAGATAATTCACTACATAATAGCTTTGTTATTATATTAAGCTTATTGTACTTTGTATCACTGGATTCCTTCTTTCTACAAATGTAGGTTTAGCTGTTAAAATCAAGACTATGGGTCCCATAGATGTTTAGATATTGAGAAACACACATTTGAAGGCGGTCATTTTGAAAGTCCAAGATGGCCGCCTTGCGGTTACTTTTAGCTTAGAGTACTTGGTACCACTGGATTACTTGACCCTACTAAATGTAGGTTTAGCCCTTAAAATCAGAAATCTAGGTTTTAAGAAAACACAATTTTAAGGTGGCCCTTTGAAATTCCAAAATGGCCGCCATATAAGCATCCGGCAAAGTGGAAACATTTGTTTTCTGATTGCCTATACAACACTAGGCCTAGCTGTTTCACAAAATGCATACGTTTGGAAAATCTTTGCTGGAAAAATAGCAAAGTGAACTTGACTATTGTAGGTTTAAGATACCTAATTATATGTAAGGTGTATGGCTTGCTTATGGCTTGAGAGGGAAGTAAGGGTATTTAAGTGTTTGTAAAGTATGAAAGGGTTTTTACTGTACAGTATTTAAGGTTATTTAAGGGTTTCAATGGTACGTAAGGGTATATAAGGGTAATCACTGGGTTTTAAAAGTATTTTAGAAGGGTATAGAAGGGTATTTAACCCATTTAAGCCATGACCTTAGGTAACACCCCTAAGAAGCCCAACCCATGCCACCATGTTTACGTTGGCTGGGCTTTATCAGATGTATTTAAGGTAGGCATACTGGCCATTGGTCAAAATATAATAATCAGTTTGTTATTAGGTCCATTTCTGCCATGCCAGACAGGGGTGATATAATGGCGTATGACCCTTACAATCCATTTATTAACCCTGAATAATTGCGGAGCGTTTTTTGGTATAGGTCTGTGCTATGGACTAGGTGACTTTCAATCCTAATGACTTCTCAGGTGAACCTGTGAACAGCATCATAGAAAAAGCAACAAAAACGAGCTCTTTTCACTTGTTTTGAGCTGATTTGACTTTGCTGTGCCCTTGGGATGACCTTGTCATGACCTCCGGGTAACACCCATGTGAAGGCTAACCCAAGGCTAACCCATGTCACCATGTGTACTTTGGTTGGGCTTTATCAGATGAAATTAATTATTACTGGCCATTAGTCAAAACATAATAATAAGTGTCTTAAACCGTTTTGGTCCAATTCTGCCATATCAGACAGGGGTGACCAAAGGGTGATTTGATTGGGTTAAAAACCCTCCAACTTTTATATTACCCATATAACTTGGTATAGGTTGTTTTGGTATAGGTCGGCGTTAGAGTCTGGGCAGGTTTTAAGCCACCATAGACATCTCAAGTGCACATACTTGTTGAAAAAAAGCTATTTTCAACCATTTTTAGCTCATTTGACCTTGATATGACCTTACCATGACCTTGGAGTAACTCCCCTATGAGACCCAACCCCAACCCATGTCACCATGTGTACTTGGTTTGAGGTCAGATCGACTTATTTGAAGTTAAACATCTATTTTTAAATATTTTTGGAACTGCCATATCAGACTGGGGTGACACAAGGGTGATTTGAGCGGGGTGGTGTGGGGTAAAAACCCTCCAACCCTTATATAACCCGACCTCTCGGTTTTTTTGTCATGTTTATCATTAGGAATATACGTGGACAGAGATATTTTGCTGATATAAAGATGTTACTGTTACTGCTGATTCACCTGATCTGAGCGATTCTGTCACAGAATTCACTTAATCAATGCTGAAATCATTCACGCCAAAAATGGGTAATACCATTAAGGAGGAGAATATTTTAGTATACATCAGTGGATATATTTGTTGAAAAGTGTCGCGATCTGCATGTGATCAATGGGAAGTAATTTTGCTGCTATTAATAAATTTTAATGCATTTCCGTCGAAGATGCAATATTTGAATATTCAGGGTGTGGCGATTTTGTTCCACATCAAAACTTAATACAATCAATTGATTCAAATGAACGACTTTTCGGAAATATACCTGAACAGATTCTACACGGGAGTCATAAAAGAGATCAATTATTACGTTCATCAAAGACACTTAATCACATGCAAGCTGTGAATGTTTCACGATAATATTAGGGCCTACATATATATGTCCCCATCCGGCTACATCATGTACTGCAGAAAAACAACACATTATTACCAGTAATGGAAGGAGAAATATAAAATTATTAAAATTCAACTATCAATATATTTTGTCAAAAAAATTAACGTGTTTTTTTTTTCAAGATATCAGTATACTGCTAACGCTTCAGCCCTCAGTGAAATTGATGGCAGTGGTCCGAGAGTGAAGGCTTACATAAAATAATTTTATAATATTTCTCATTTCTCAATAGATTTTTTTAAAAAACAAAAGACACGTCTGTCAAGTTATGGTTGTTATCAATGTTTTGCCCCGATCTCCTTTGTGGTCGCTGTGCTTGACAACATATCGTCACTCTCCTCCCGTTATGTGCCCAAATATTTGTGTACATTCTGTACACAGCTCTTCTGTTATTTGAATGAAAAAAAATCTCTAAAATTGTATCATAATATAAGATTGCTTATCTGCTATATTAGCAGTTATTTTTGTTCAAAAAATTAATATTGTAGAGATATTGTCATAACTGTCAAACCTAGAAAAACATTATTTTTTATTTGGAGGCTGAAGTGATTAAATTATCACTTTTTTTATATGATGATACACTTGCCAAAGCGTAGTTCCAACTCCCGTTAAAAAGGCACACCATTGTATAATGTATTACACGCATTTGTATTGTGAAATCCGCAAGTCGACTATCTTTTCGTAAATGGTCTTTGGTGGTATTACGAAATATTCTACTACGAAAAGCAGCAGAGCTATTACATTTATTTGTGTTCATGGTTGTTTTGGCGGCTCCTTTGAATTTGACCTCTAGCGGTCACAAGAGGTCCCGCCCATTTTGTTTGCGATGGATTTTAAAAACACACTTCGCATACTTAACATCATGCAAAATGTCAAAAACTTTCACCAAGTGCACGATTGTTATGAATTCCCTCCCCGCTATAGTTATTAGTTAGCTAGTCAACCAGCCAGCCAAGTATATAGAATGGAATGAAATGGAATGGGATGGAATGGGATGGAATGGAATAGAATAGAATAGAATAGAATAGAATAGAATAAAATAAAATAGAATAGAATAGAATGAACTTTATTACTCTAAATCATAAAACAATAAATAAGTTAAAGGCCCGTGCCCAGGCAAATGGCATGTCTTTGTTTAAACTCTTTTGAGTGTTTGAATGAGTGAAGGCAACGTTCCGATAGACTACAACCTAAAAAAAAAACATCCGTTGGCAACGTAATCAGGTTTCGAAAAAGACGAATTATGACAAAATGTCGTTCATTACATCTTTGTCTTTTAGATCCACCCGTTTTTCAATGCCAAGTTTTCCGTTTGCCAAGATTGACAGGAAAGTTGTATCGAGTCAACGATTTTATTATTCCCTTCTAAAGATTTACTAGCCGTAATCTATGACAAAAAGTTCATAACTCGTATTAGGATAAGTACGTAAGGTCTCAAATCGTCAAATACGTTGCTAGTTCAACTACAATGTCATCGGGAAATCGCCGTTTAACGGCCCTTTCCCGAAGAATCTCACAGAACATGAAGGTTAACCACACCTAAATTCGACCAATTGACATATTTTACATCTTTGCAGGACATCGTGAACATTGCCAAAATACACAGATTATATTCATGAGATGTTCGTGGCTGGAGTAGTGACAAAATAGAAGGGATTCTACTCGGTGTTAATTCTTTCAAAGAAAAAGCAAATCAACATCATCGGACCCTTCATCTAGACCCTCAGCGGCTTGGTCAAAGCCATTATAATAAAGAGATGGTTGTTATTAAATGTATAACCATTCCGAAATACACACTTATCGGGTACATATCTCTTTCAAATGGAGGGTGGAGAAAGATAATATACATTTACGATGATATAAGCCTGAATAACACAAATTTAAACTTGTCAACTTTTTAAGTTCGGGGGCAGTTGGGCCTGTCACTTTAAACAATTCAAACAAATATGTTCTTCAAACTAAATAATTAGATATTTTTTAAAGTGCATTTATGTTATCAGAAACCTTCTTCTAAAATAAACATAATTAAACTTATAGAAATTTTCCTGTCAGTTTGCAAAACAATACCACGATAAACAATTTGAAAATAATACACATTTACAATACAATACAATACAATACAATACATTGAAAATAGTGAAACATAATTACAAAGTGCAACTTTTTATGAGAAGAAAGTTTGACTCACTGTCCATTTTATATATAAATGCTGAATTATTAGATGATTTGTGGTTTAAAATTATCTGACTGGCTGGTATTGTAAATAATAATATTCCTAGATTGATTATGGTTTCTGTAAATTTGATGACACTATATTTGCAATACTGTAAACATTGTTGTTGGAAGTTCCATATCACAATCATATTATTTTTTTTTAGAAAATATTTGGTTAGCAATTTTTTTTTCGAGGTTTGACTCGCAGTTTAACATTATTATTTATGTATAAATATTTTGCTAATCAAACTCAAATTTGATTAAACAAATTTACAGAATTACTAAACGTTTCGCTACGCGACACTGAACATTTTTCTTGATTAATTATATCATGAAAAAAATCAACAAATAACTTTGTGTATGTTAAAGCGTGCCCACTATATGTATATCTTTATAACCATTTTCCGTAGTAAATAAAGCGGCGATGCAATAGAACTATGATCTGCTGCCCATACATCAAAACGGTAAGATAAATAGGGCATAAAAGTGAAAAAATATAATATTATAAGAGAGTGTTTATCAACATATATGCTTCATTTAAATATAATTACATTGTTTCTGGCTGATTTAAATTTTATTATTCAGACATGATCAGAACATCTGAAACTTATGAGACTAGTTTATCACCGATACGAACTTTTTATTTTCCTCATAGCAATACGTCATACCAAACAGCATAATGGATTTTCGTTATACATAACGAAAGTTTGAGCAAATCATAAATTCAAATTTTCCAAGTTAATATAAATCTGGTTACACAATGTACCACATTTGACCAGAAAAGTAGATAGCATCTGCAAATAAACCAATAATAAAAGTATAAGGCACTTAACACTTAATATATAATACACTTAATATATAATATGAACAAATTAAAACTTCCTGTGTTACGCCATAAACAATTATAGTACTGGACATATCTGAAATAGCGTCAACACATTTTACATTTTTTCTGTCTTCTACATAACTGGACAACTATTTATTGGCCATACCTTTAATTCCATATTTTTTTCATTAATATGCAGTGGTCAATTGTCATACCCAAACATATTAATACACGGATAATTTTATGGAAAAGATATAAACATGTACGTAGATGTTGACTAAGATCATGAAGATTCAAACAAAATAAAATGAAAGCATATATATTTTATCTAATGGATAATAGCATGGGTCACGAAAAAAAATTCTGCATGAATCTTGTGATTTATCAAATTCTACTTTCCCAAATATTTTCGCTGTAACATTATCCCTCATGCTGGTGTAAGCGTTATATTTGACGACTTGTCCATCTGGCACTGACAGTAGTAAACCGCGAAGTATATAGTCTGCTACTATATCGTCATCGGCATACAATGGCCCCAGATACTGACTATTTCTGTCGGGTTGAATGCAACCGTATCCTATAATATCGTCACCTGAAGTTGCTACCAAGGTTGTTACAATATCAGGATTTACCCAGCTGGCTAAAAATATATCCCTCTGTAATCCATGAATAGACCGGTCATATACTTTCAATTTTAATAGCATATCTGGACAAAACTTCTGAAGTAAAATCCCGTCTGGTTTTGCTTTATAGCTGTTGTTTATATGTTTGTGGTCGGCCATGCCTATGTACATTCTGTTGATGGAAGTGCCAATCTGCCAGCCTGACCACTTACAAAAGCGATCTATTTGAGGCAAAAAAGCATCTCCTGTAACATTGATGATATTCTTGTAGTACGATGTAGATTGCGATAATATATTTCCCAAACCATATTTCTGGTAATCTTTCTTCACAAAGAACGTGTGACAATATCGCATGTTGTTTGACATCAGCGTGTGGGAAATACATCCTGCAAATATTAGAGTTTCAGTTTAGATATGCCAACGATGGGAATTTGAATGTGATATGGGAAAATACAACACTTGACCATCCAATAAATCAGGTGCGATCCTTTAGGCGAGCACCTCATTTATTGAACGAGTGATGTATGTTCGTATATAACACGAAGAATAAATAACGTCAGTATTTTCTCACACGATAAAGTCTGTCATACATATCATGGGTGCCGTATATTCAATAAAATAGTAGTTTACACTACATCAATAGTGAGATATGAGTTGATATTGATATACGTATCTTAGCGAAAATCACTGCACAGTTTGTGAGAATACACTCTGCTATACTAAACATGTTTTGTCGCTGACGAAAAACTAAGCAGTAATTGTCCAGTAATTCATGGCAGTAACACCTATATATACATTTATGTCCACACACTTTTATTGTAATCATGTGTCAATGGTAACCAAACTTTTCGTTCCATTATTTATACATGCGACGTATTTTGTTCAAATAATATGTAGATCACGTGCATTGCACACAGTGGTATATCACACATCGGTGTACTGCTGTTAAAAATATCTGTTTTGAATCCTTGAAGTGCAAAATTAAACAATTTATTTTTCCTCATTTAAAGTTGTGTGTCGCTATTGCGAGCCTTAAATTCAAGTGGGTAAAAAAACTCGTAAAATTTGTACATTATGAAAAACAAAATTTGATTATGCTAATGTTGCGAATTCGATACACATTTCTCTTACAACTTTGTTTAACTCTTAAAGCGTATGAACCATGGATACCAAAGGGTTTTTTCAATTTTGAAATCATTATAAATGTCTGAGTCAGGTCTTACAGATTCATTTGAATACCTATGTTATGGGTCTGCGGCCATTAAAAATATGTTCACTCTAATACAGTGCGGGGATGAACTTTAGTCGTCAGAATCTGACGTCTACAGACGTCAGATTCTGACGACTAAAGTCGATCCCCGCGTTGTAACGGTTAAAGGGTGACCCTTTGTACGCTAATTTAGCGGTATATAATTTCAAGTGGGCCAACAGGGGACCGTTTTTAGACTGTAAGAGTAAAAATATTTATAACAATAACAATGGTATTCTAATGAATAGGAAAGAGATAACTAAGACACTTATGGTGATTTCAAATTTAAACGAATCTCTTTGGTCTCCATGGTTTAAAAAAATTGTGATTTCTCTACATAGCTTGAGCCCGTGCCGTGACGAGACAGGTATGGTAATCTGATTGATGTCCTTACCTACAATTTCACCATCTTCTTTTACCGCCGCCATCATTCCTTCTGGATCATACTCGTAGCAAGACAACATGGAGTTATAGGTTGGGATACCATCTTTCTCAAGTAACAATCCATAAATCTTTGGCAAATCTACACGCTTGACTGGACGGATGTGAAGTTTGGAATCATTCATAGCTGTAACAAAGTAAAATCAAACTTGTAACTATTTCAATGCATGCAATGCTGATTTACTGAAACGTCTGCAGCACTGACAAAACAAGAACGAGATAGATCAAATGATTAATTTAACGTTGGGAAATGAAAATAGTGTCAGTGAGTGGGGGTGGGGGGTATCTAAGTGCCCATGCAATAGAGTTGTCAGGTATTCATACATACCAACACCGGATTTAGGTGGATTTGAAGTAGAATCCAGATATCATATTAGAATAGAATACAGTAGAATCTGCTATCAACGGCCTTCCTACATGTTGACTGGAAGTGGCCCTTGGGAGAGGTTGACCGCTCATAATAAATTAGGAGGAGGGTTTTTTTTACATTTCAAGTTAGGCAACATATCCTCAGAGTGAGGGGTAATTTTCAACTGCCGGATTATCAAAATTCAGAACTATTTATTCTTTACAAAATGAGAAATGACCCATAAGATATTATTTATTTGTATATATTTTATATATCAATATGTACAAAATATTTACGCCCTTATTTCTTTTAAAATAACGCGGATGCAAGTGACTTACAAATACTCACCCCTACAGAAAAAATATATTTCGGCGAATGCTCAGCAAACGTTTAGCAAATGTACGGCGAATTATGGCAGAGCATTCGCCGAGTCTCCAAACAATTGCAACGCGAATGCCCTGCGAATGCTCAGCGACTGTTTCTCCGAGTATTCGCGCTGTCCTGCTTTCACATTTCACATGCAAATGAGCTTTCAGAAAATGCGTTCGACGAATGCTCGGCGAATGTTCAGCGAATGTATGGCGACAACTAATTTACATATGCATATTAGCTTTCGGCGAATGTATGGCGAACACACGGCGAATGTATGACGACTAACTCGGCGATTGCATGGCGAATGTTTGCAGAGCATTCGCCGAACATTTTCAATGTCCTGTATAGACATAGCTATTATATAGGCCTAGTGCATACAAAACATGCATACACACACATTGGGACCGACCTGCATCAAGTTTGAACAATTTGTTATCACCTACTCTATGATATCTTAATGTAATGTAAAGAAGGTTTTGAACTAGTACAATAATTTCCACAACTTATATGTGTGTATGTAAAAATAATATATTGTGATGAAGCACATACCTACAGTTTTTTATGTTTTGAAAAGTCAAATATGATCTCCATGTTTAGTTCAACCTATTTGGTTAAACTTTAAGCTGGCCCGATCTTACATTATAAATTTGTATAATTAAGATGAAAATTTGAAGCTACACTATTGTCTGAGAGGATATTTTTCAACATGTCTGCTAAATCTGAGAGGGTCTCTCGGGATTCCTTGCTCACATCTGCACTGCAGTTAAACATAAGCCAATCGGATTAAGTTTTTTCTGTGAATGCAGGCAAATACCTCCGACAAGCAAAACCAAATGACAAAATATTTGCGGCGAATCCTTGGCGTCTGATCCAACAAAAAGTTTCCATCGGCTAAGGCTTGGCGATTAGTCACGAGGGGCAATTTTTTCAGCGAACACTTTAGCGACTGCTCACATTCGCCATGCATTCGCGGATCATTCACCTCAATCATATTTTTTATGAGGGAATTTGACTTCGGTAATACGTAGCACAGGGGATAATGTGATACACATGATAATGATACTCACAGAATGTTGTGGTCTGTAGTCCTGAAATAAATCTAATTCTGATAAAACTTGTGGAAACTGCCAAGCTAGGACCGCCATTCATGCATATGCGACAGAGTACTTGCGTCATGGTGACAATACGTCAACTGGCTGAAAAAAAATCCGAAAAATATGAATATGCGAACGAGTAGGCCTACTTGCGTCACAGTGACATCCGAGATATGGTTATTAAAAGCAAGACACTTGTGACCTGTGACCCCTAGGTCGCCTTAAGATGATACATTTTCCAATATAGCTCCATTCGGATGATTGCTAAATAAATAAGGGCTGTTTCCTGCGAGCGAAACTACTTTACATTTAATTACATTGACATATTATTCCCAAACTACATTCATAAAGGCTATTTAATTCTGCCGCAGTCACTCTGAATCCTCTACATTTTTAATTTTCGGAAGCATCTTTGGCTAAAACGATATTATTGAATGTGCGGTGCAATACAGTATGTTTGTTACAAACTGATAAAAAGTAATAATATTGTAATTAACCACATATTGTCTGAAAGGCGTATTTATCCTACTAAAACATGTTATATTTATAATAAATTAATGTTGCCAAAACATTACACTTCTAAACAAATTTCTACCACGTGAACCCAAAGTTGGCATAATTATAGTTATCTGTCCAATCAATAAATACAAAAAACACACACTTTGTCATACTCGTTATTTTTTGTGGCAGAACAAAAATGTGGCAGAACAAAAACGCTCGTTATTAAAAAAAACGCAGGACATTGACCCGAAACAGAAGCTATGTTTAACCCAGATGAATTGCATGTCACTTACCATTATTTAAAATACACCGGTGACGTCAGTCTATTGTTAAAACAGTAGATTCAGATCTACGAATCTACTGTTATTTTAATACTAGCCAGGTGGGTCAAAATATACCGCATGACAAATGTTTCTTTGTTATCCAACTATAAAAAATGATATTTTATACATGAAATTTTGGAACACATGTGGCTATTTTGTGTATTTTAAGTCGCAGAAAGAACTCAAATACGATAGATTCGTAGATCCGAATATACTCGGCGCTGCGGGCTTCAACCATTCGGATCTACCGATCTATCGAATTTCGTTCTTTCTCCTTGACCTCACAGTTTGGTTGAAGTCTTTTCTGCTGTAGGCCCACTGTTGGTTCCCTATCTTTGCAGTAAACAATGTAATGATCCGGAAAACAAAATAGTTCACTGTACAAAATGTTGGGATTCTTTAATATATTATGGGATCATCGTGGGATGGTGGAAGCGCAAAACCACCTATCTAACAGGCAGAATGATGAGAGCGCATAACCTCCTATTAAGATACATGGCGGAAGCGCAAAACCACCTATCTGACAAAATGAAGTAACCCAGTTCTCCATCGCACAGGGCTCGCAGTAGCTCTCCATAACACCCAGCTCTCCATCACATCCAGATCTGCATCACACCCAGCGCTCGGTAGCTCTGCATCACACCCAGCTCTCAGTAGCTCTCCATAACACCCGGCTCTCCATCACACCCAGCTCTGCATCACACCCAGCTTTGCATCGCACCCAGCTCTCAGTAGCTCTCCATCACACCCAGCTTTCCATCACCATCACACCCAGCCCTCAGTAGCCCTCCATCACGCCCAGCTCTCATCATATCCAGCTCTCCATCAACCCAGCTCTCAGTAGCTCTCCATCACACACGGACCTCAACAGATCTCTATCACCCCCTGAGCCCTCAGTAGATCTACATCACACCTGGCCTTTAGTAGCCCTACATCTCACCCAGCTCGCAGTAGATCTCTATCACACCCAGCCCCAGTAGCTATCCATCACACCTAGATCTCCATCACACTCAGCACTCCAACACACCCAGCTCTCCATAACACCCGACCTTCAATAGCTCTCAATCACATTCAGCTCTTATCATATCCAGCTCTCCATCAACCCAGCTCTCAGTAGCTCTCCATCACACACAGACCTCAACAGATCTCCATCACACCCAGCCCCGGTAGCTATCCATCACACCTACATGTAGCTTCCCGTCACACTCAGAACTCGATCACACCCAGCTCTTCATCACACCCAGCTCTCCATCACACCCAACCCTCAATAGCTCTCAATCACACCCAGCCGTCGGGATCTCTCCATCACACCCAAATCTCAGTTGCTCTTCATCACACCCATCCCTCGATAGCTCTCTATCACACCAATCTCTTCATCACACCCAGCTCCCAAAAAATAGTTTGATCATTTTTTTAAATTTTAACATTCCCAGCAACATGGGGATGTGAAAGTGATTTTTTAAAGATTCTACCATAATTCAAAATGGCTGCCAGAGATCAGCTCCAAATTTTTTTGATGGCGCACGATATGGAGATGTGCAGGTAATTTTTTAAAGTTTTACAGAAATTCAAAATGGCCGCCACGGATCAAGTGCATTTTTTTTGTGAGCGTTTCAACTAAAAAAAATGTTTGATCAATTTTTTTTTTAATTTTAGCATCACATTCCTAGTCACATGGGAATGTGCAAGTAACATTGTAAAGATCCCACCAAAACTCAGAATGGCCGCCAGAGGTCAACTCAAAAATTTTTTGAAGGCGCAAAAACTCCAAAAAAAATAAAAGATGCTACCGAATTCGACTTGGCCGCCAGAGGTCAACCCCAAAATGTTTTGTGGGTGCAAAAAATATTTTACATTTTTAAATCACATTACCCACCATCTTGAAATGTGCAAGTGATTTTATTGAAATTTAATATGACCACCACATATGATTTTTTAATTATTTGTGACCGCAACAACTCTAATCTATTTTATGGCGGGGATGATAAAGACTTCAGGCCTCTTGGTTTTATATAAAACATGTATTTGAAATGTTATGTAACTCGTTATAATTATGTAGTAACATACATATTTTATCAATTTTACATACATATTGTGTACATGCTAAATATACCACTTATGGTTAGCAAGCAATTATTGTAAATAAGTGGATAATAGCCAATTTGCACTACAGTGTAGGGAGAAAATGAAATAATTCGGGTTTTAGGCCACTTGTGTGCGCATACAGGCTAAATTGGGCCAGGAGAACCTCCCGAGGATGGTGAGATGAGTGAGATGACACTGCCCTCCAGACACAGGATTCGAAATTCAAACCCTGAAGGTCTGAGGTCGAGTATGCTACCTCTCGGTCACGGATGCTCCCCACAATTGAGTTTTAGGAGTGGATGGGGAAGAAACATTTTTGTTTCTTTCAAACCGCCGAAATCAGGGTACGAGCCCCGAGCTCTAGCGTGAAAGGCAGCGGTGTTAACCACTACCCTAGGGTCCCCGCCCAGTGTAGAGAGGGAGGGTGGGTTTGGAAAGGAGGTGCCTATGATTTGACCTTTAAATATCCCGTAGGGTTCAGAGTAATGTGACCATAGGGTTAAATTTGTTAATAAGCCTTGGGCGGATTTAGAATCTGAAGAAAGTGGGTGTGCTGGGGCTTCGCGGCCCTGCCCCAATATTGTTTCGGCATATTTTGGCCAAATTAGGGGACTTTTAAAAGAATTTAACAAATTAAAGAGGGAAGCCCCTTGTGCCTCCCCTAGATCTTCTATAAGCAAGGCTGTTAATTCGCCCAAAACTATATTGAAGGGTGTTTTTTTCTGTCAAAACTGTATATAGTTTGGGTTTATTTTCGGTCGAAATTGTTTATTCAAGAGTTAAGTTTTAAACAACCTTACCCATCTAATTTTTTGGAGAACTTTTAGAGAATTTCTGTATATTTCGGGGGTATTTTGTGTACAAAAGCGCATATTCAAAGATGTTTTCTCTGTGTATATTTGTATATTTTAGCTATGTGACCCCTAAAAACGGAAGTAATTACATAGAATTTCAAAGAAACTTTTTTCATGTGAAATATTAAGGCAATTAATTACAAGAGGAACTGACAGAATGCATAATGACTAAAGGTGCCAGTTAATTTCTAAAGTCATTAAAATATAGATTTACTTAAAAAACAACAAAACGTATTAATATAGTGAGATATATATTCCATGTAAAAAAAATAATTAATTATTATGAAATGGGGATGAATTACACTGGAAAATATGGTTGAAGGGCAACAAAAATTAGGATTTTTATTTTGAAAAAAAACGTTAGATATAATATATTCCATGTAAATTTGTGTAAAATATGACAATTATAATGAAGTGGGTATAGATTTCATCACAAAATACGGCTGAAGGGTTAAGGCAATTTCAAATTGTATATAAATGCCAAAAACAGAAAACGAATATTCAGAGACCCTCAGTAAACATATAAAATAGTAAGTAAAAAAACAAATACCGGAGGAGCTGATCGAATCAGAAATAAGCGACTGAAGGGGCAAGTTTACCATTAAGCGTCATTAAAACAAAAAATCAGGCAGCAAAACTTGTGTAATTATCGTATTTAATTTTAATCTGATGTAAACAGATCAAAATAATTTTTAATTATTGTCAAATGGGTATAGCTTAGGCCTACATGACAGAATACAGCTGAGGGAGCAAGAAACATTAACATTGTAAGTAATAGTTTTTTTTCATTCTAAAAACAGAAAAGTCAAAGTACTTGCATATAATTGCAATGTCCCCTATCGCATACAAAATTATGACAAATATTGGGTAAAATTAAATTACAGTGGAATTGAATTGGTAATAATTGCATTTAAAAATACGGATGAAGGGGCTAGGAAAAATAAATCGCCAGTAAGTAATTACAATGGACATAGATTGCACGACAAAATACTTACTGGACAAAGAATTCTAAATAATCAATAACAGCTATTTGCATGCAAAAAAGACGTAATAAAAACCTAAATAATGAGATATGAAATTACCAGAGTTACTGACGAAAGCAGAAATAAACGACTGAAGGGGCAAGTTAGGTATTAGGTTCATTTTATTAAAATAAACAGGCAACAAAACTTTTGTAACAAATCTACAACATATAGTTTTAATTTATTATGAACTGGGTATTAATTACATGGCAATATATGGCTAAAGGGCAAGGGAATTTACTTCTTATAATAACAGCTATTATCAAGCTAAAGAGAATAAAACGGATGTAGTTAGATATAATAAATGTCCTTATTTTATATAAAAGTATGTAAAATGTGAAATACATTCAATTTCAATACATCTATCTCATGTAAGGTATCATTAGGTTATCATGAAGAGAGAATGTATCGCATGACAAAACGCGGCTGAAGGGGCAAGGTAAATTAAAATTGTCAATAACAGCTGTTGTCATGCTAAAACGGAGCCAATTAGATATAATTGCAAACGCCCTTATTTCATTTAAAATTATGTAAAATACAATAAACAAATCACAGAGGCACTGAAGTGGGTATAAATTTCACCAGAAAATACGGCACTGAGATTGTTATAAATTACATGAGAAAGTACAGCTGAAGGGGCAATAAAATTTAAATCCTCAATAAAGTTATTTTCCGACTAAAACAACAAAAACCGAAGTAATTATATATACATGTAATTGCAAAGAGACTTAGGTCATGTGAACTTGCAATGGGTCTGGATTACATAAGAAAATACGGCGGAAATATTCAAATTCAATAAAAGCGATTTGCATGATAAAAACAGTAAAAACTAAAGTAATTTAATATAAGTGGAAGGAAGCTGAAGGCTGAAGGCTGAAAATTACAGAGGCTCTGAAATAAGGGTAGATATCCCGAAAAAACACGGCTGAAGGGGAAAGGAAATTTAAATTTCTAAGTAAATGTGTTTTTACATACTAAAACAGCAGAAACATAAATAAATAAATATTATTGCGAATGCCCTTAGTTTAAGTGAAAGTTGTGTGAAATAGAAAAAATACAAGAGGACCTAAATGAGTAATAAACGGTTGAAGGGGCAAGATCAGGCGTCATTAAAAATAGTTCCACTATAACAAAACACACAAAAACATATATTATTATCATTATACTTAAATGCTTATTTATTTCGATATATGGGTTATGTGGGGATGCATGCTTGTGGGATACGAACACCGGTAGGAGAGAACATTTTAGATTGTTTTTTTATACAAACATCTTGTTTGGAAACCGGCCATGCATTTGCAGAAGATGTGGCTCTGTCAGATGATTAAACTCATTGACCATTAATGAAGGGCTTTTGGTCTGAGGTGATCGCCACATTCCATTGATGATGAGCCAAAGTGACTAACCATTCACAATTATAGAGTTTGTGTCATACAAGTGCATGACCTCGGGAGTTTTTATTTTTTTATTTTTTCACATAATTTCACATGTCTGCTTTTGACGATTCTTTACACGACATAATCTTTATTGACACTTTTTACTTGCCCATTCAGCCGTATATTTGTCCTGCAATGTATACCAATATCATATTAATTGGATATCCCATATTTAAAATTATATATATATATATATATATATATATATATATATATATATATATATATATGAAATGAAATGACATTATGTGTGTTTCTTAAAGTAAAACAATTTTCTGTAGCAATATTTAATGAATTTTGCTGTGTGTTTTGCTTAGGTAAATTTGCCAACCTTTTTGGGCAGCAAATTGATAGGTCTAATTTCTTTCACGTTTAACCTCTGACTAGTGAACATGTTAATACAAGTGTGCACTGTTACAGCGTCATGGGCAGAATGAAATTTGATATGTGCTAAGCATTACTATCTTATTGAAATTATTAAGTTTGTATTTATATAAGTCAAGTCACTATTTCATTGTTAATAATTGTTAAAAATGTAATATTGTTATATGCAGATATTGGGGCTTGTATCACTGTTCGGCGGCTTGGGCAGCCACCGTATTCTAAAGTGGGGTGAGTTTAATTATCATCCTTGTTTAAACAAATCTTGTATTTGCAGGTTTTTGCTCTTTATTTGATTGGTTTGGGTATTCAATTGTTCGAATAAATGTTCATTTGACCAAATGTGACGATTATATTCTTGTGAGTTGTGCTGACACCCCGCTGATTGAACCCACTGAACACTGAGAGGGTAGCTGTCGAACGAGCTAACCGGAGGACAACAACACCACCCCCTGGAGACAGTCATCTATGACATCGATACCATGGATACATTTTTAATGGGATTTAGGTGTATGCATCCACATTCTATGAGCTCTATTCCGGCAGAAGCACTTTTTGAAACAAAATGGTGCAGATACTGAATAATGCAATGTATCTTTACAAGCGTATATTTATTTCATTTTTTTACTAACGAGGTAAGTAAGCATCGTTCCTTCAACCATTATGTATCTTTGCCCGCATTCTACAATTTAAATAAATGGGATAATAAATAAATAAATTGCTTGTCCTTGCCCATCACTTAACAGTTCTAAGTAATTGAGCACGAGCTTTAACAATTAAGCCACCACTGCCACTTTTTTAAATTGGTATAGATGTTGTATAATTATGTTCTGTCTGTAGCAGATTTAGCTGGTTATATGCATCATCCGGCTAGATATATTTATTTTATCTTGACCAGAAACATAATCTTTTGTATGCAATTTATCTTTACATTGTTGTGCTTTCTCAAATGCTTAATTTGTGATGATATTTGACGCACATCGTTACCATTACCAGTTTAGATGTTTCACTGAGAAGTAATAATAGACTTGCGCTATTTAATATAGCAATGATATAGCATCGGTCTCACGTGTACAAAACCATGACGTTATTATAAATGATTTGATGTGGTATATGGATAGACAAAGTGTGATTTAGATGATAAATGAACGCCCAATCAGTCCTAAAACATTTTTCACGTCTGGTTTAGGCCTAATATATGCAATGTGAAAATACATATAACTACACTGAGAATTAAGCATGTCAGCACAAAAGTTGTCTGAAACAGCAAGCTTCATAATACAGGGACATAGGCTTAAATAGCTGGACGCCTTTATGCACAACTGAGCCAACCCCCAAAAATTCGGAAATGAGTAGGCCCAAGTGTGCCAAGTAATAGGCATACTGCATAGCCTTTATTTTAAAATTAAACGGAAGTCCAAATTAAACCCATCACAGCTAGATCTCAAGAAGATGTAGATAATCTGTAATATGCTTATTGATGTATTTCTCTACACATTTGTTAATTTAACAATAATTGTGGCTTGGTCCACTTGTGCACAAATAAAAATCTGAAAATTGATTTATGCACAACTGGACCAACCCACACCTTTATTTTTTCCCATCATACTCGCAGTCTCCGTAATTTCACACAAACTATAGAAAGTTACACGCATTTTTATTATAGAAACTTCGGAATTGTTCTACAGACGACGCAGAGAGTCTGTAATATGCTTATTATTGTATATTTTCTACATATATTTGTACTTGTTACATTTACAAGAAAGTGGGTTGGTCCAGTTGTGCATAAATCGAAATGGTCATTCTGATTTATGCACAACTGGACCACAGTTTATTTGAGGCAGCGAGGATCGAAACCGGGGGTATCTGAAGATGTGGGTATGTTCCATGAATTGAGATTGTGTATGTCGTGTGTTAGTTTACCTCAATATTTTGCTCCTTTGTTTTCTTGAATTTACAGTAGACCATAAACTTAAACTGTATTTATCTCAAAACGATTTTTTCGGGGCTACTTGTGTATCTTGGTGACACCATGTGATTGGTATCAACAAATATCACAATACTTACACCAGTAATCCAGCAAGAAAATTATTTTAATAATAATTCTTATTTTGGAAATGCATGTCTGACATAAGAAATCGGGAGTTTCGTCTTTATATCTCGCTTTGATGGTAAATGTGTAACACAACAATTAACGCAAAAAAATAACTGACGCAGTTCTAGTCTATGGACATGTTCAAGAAATTGGGAATTTCGTCTTTATATCTCTCTTTACTGGTAAATGCGTAACACAAAAAATAACGCAAAAAAAAAACTGACGCAGTTCTGATTGTGTCGCTGTAATGTTAGTTTTGTAGTATCATTCTTTGCCTATCCCAGGCATATATTCAGTGCTCAGAATGAATGGATAGAACTTAAAGCAATACAACGAGGCTATAATCATCAAAAAATCAATATTTTTTACTTTGGCTCTTCAATATGACCATATGATGTGAACATGTCCATAGACTAGAATTGCGTAAGTCTTTTAAATTTTGGGTTGCTGTGGCAACATAGCAAGTGTGTCGAAAGCCCCAGTTATTTCCATATTTCTTATTTTAGACATGCATGCTCGAAATAAGAAATAGTTTACGGGAATTTCGTCCTTATTTCCCGCTTAACTGGTAAATGCGCAAAAATTAAAAAACTTACACAATTGTATTCTATGGACATGTTGACATCATATATGGCCATATTAAAAAGCAAAAATTAAAATACTGATTTTTTGACGAGTTTAGCCTGATTGTGTCGCTTTAGTACCACTTTTGTCACTACATAGCTTTTGATGATAGTGAGATAAACAGGCCTACCAGAGGAACGGACGAACGTGGCATGCATGCATCTCTCCCCATACACCAAGGCTCCGCCCTTCCGATACCAATATAATATAATTATATGGTCTTCCATGAAAATAATTATGATAAAATGTTACATAAAACATACACTGTAGTACCTTATCAAAGTCTGTTCAGTAATGGCACAAAGTACGCATGCAACAAAAAAAGGGAAATACTGAGATAATTGAGATAGTTGAAGACAACGAGTCTATAAGTAGAGGGACCGTGTTCTGGGTCGATAATAAACTTATATGAACATGATAAGTAAGTCGAGTTTGATCATTGCATTCATCTAGTGGCTTCAAATAACAGTTAGGCCTAGCTCCTCACATAACTTGTTTCAGAAAACGTCCTCACGTTGTTTATATCCTAAGGATTACAAACGAGTCACATGAGTCATATGCCTACATCTTACTAGTTTGATTCAATGTTGCTAAATGTTACAACGCTACAAATGCGATTATTATTGTTATTAAAATCAATATTAAATAGGCAGAAATTAGGTCACGTCGGCCATTATTATTTTGATGGTGGTCACAAACGACTACAAATCAGCTGCAAATAGTCACATATTCTTCATTGAATTATCAGCGTAGTGTCAACTATACCTGTAATCTACATCCACAGCAAGCTGTGGATATACGTCACTCGCGCCGCCTACCGAAAAACTTAGATACCATGAACATGAAACGAATATTCCAAGTACCTATGAAAACTTGATCATTTTCAGCAAGCGTAAACTTGCGAGAAACACCTTCAACAGTGTTAAAGTGGGTGAATTTAATTGGCGATTTAATTTGGCGCCGTAAGGGTTTAACATGACACATTATATCTACAATACGGTAATTCAGCGAGTTAACTGCAGGTGGTTGTTCATTTGCGATGAGCAAGGTCAAATGATCACTATCAAAAGCAACATAAAATGTCAGATATGTTTAACGTTATTATACATTCAAACACTTAATTATATATTACATTTTTACATTTTAGTTTGCCTTACCGATAGAAAAGTCCACCCCAAACTATAAGTACACCCGTTCTCAATGACTCCTGGTTGAATAACTACTCTCTACATTATTGACGTATCTTTTATGTCCTATCGCTACAGTAGCTTAACACGATCTTAAGATAATTTTATTCATTGTGACAAGAAAACATGCGGGTGATGGGTAATAGTCAGCCAGCCATCAAACGTTATCGTGTCTACATGGTGCAAAACGTTGTTACAAGCGATATATCTGATAGCTAATTCTAAATTTGCATACGCTGCCTCACTCACTTTATATTTTTTTTAGTCTTGCGAGAGAGAGAGATGTTAATGGAACTTGTAGTCGAGACTCCATTTCAGAAACAAAAGCCTGTAAAAAGGTCCATGCGGAAATCATGAGTAGAATTTGGTGACAGCATCATTCTGCGAGAGGGCGAAAATCACTGTCTCCAAGCTGAAATATTATCCGATCATTGTCAAATAAGCCATTTTCAAAATGGCCGCCATATATATACGGAATACGGCGCTCGCTCATCGTGGTTGGCTCTATCACTGAAGTTAAGCAACGTCGCGCCCGGTTCATAATTGGATGGGTGACCGCCTGGGACTGCCAGATGCTGTATACACTCGTGGGGCTCAGAGAACCACGTAAATCAGATGGCTCGTCTGACTGACCTAGAGTTGGACGTAAAAGAACCTCAATGGACGTAGGCGCAGTTTCCATCCGGCGAGACCCCAGAAAATCCACAATGTGTGAGTACTTGGCACATAAAGCGAATTTGCTTGAAATGAAAATTTTAATGATAATAATAATAATAATAATAATAATAATAATAATAATAATAATAGCTTTATTTCACGAGGGTAAACCCAATGAGCGATAGCTCATCTGCCTTGGGGCCCTCAACATATATACAAAACACACATAAATATACAATATTTCAAAATTAGAAACAAAATCGCATTTCTGCACATGTGATGACATTTAGATATTTCCGTACATTTGACATGTGACAATACATAAAAGAATATAATAACAATAATATATTTTCACACATTAGCTACATACTGAAAGAAACAGTATTAAAATAATATTCTTGTGACGTTTAAAATAAAATTACAATGTGTTGGAAATATAATGACATACAACACAACATTAAATAAACACACAACAATAATTACACAACAGTACAATATACATTGACCGTTTAAGTATTTAGTACATAAAATACATAACATTGCAGAATGTAACATAACATGAAATATAAAACTAACTATTTTGTATGGAAGTGTCTATTCACCCCGTCACGGGGTGTGCAAGAAGACTAAAACCCTTATTTAACCCGACAATGACAACCAATTAAAATCGTTCTTTCAATGCCCTGCTGTCAATGTTTGTTTTTTGACGCTCCTTCACGGAACTGAATAGCCTACACCAAGACCTTATCAAAATGAACAGGTAAGTTATATTATGTGAATTGGCAACTACACGTATTATCGTCCGTGGCCGCATTTGATTTATGCTGAATTCCCATACAAACAGTAGTCACAACAGGTTTGATTACGACGCCCGCTGTGCATTTTACATTACTTAGTATCTGAGACATTTACCCAAGGTTACTTTATTGTTGGTCCACCGTCTACGACACTGGGCCAACATTAAACCAACATTGGGTAAATCTATAGTCAACTTAATGACGGGAATGTCGGCCGCAGGTCCAGGCGGGGGAGGGGGGACGGCCCCGTTTTTTTCGACACATTATTTTAAAAAGCGAGCTAAATTGGCCTTAGCATACCAACAAAAAACTTGAGGGCCGGCACCAACCCCCCCCCCCCCCCACACACATTTTTTTTTAAATTCTGAAAAACAACCTGGGCTAAATAACAGTAAAAACTTTCTTATATAACCCACATAAAAACAAGTGGGTCATAAAGCTATTTCATTCTTCGTCTTCAACCCACATAAAATCACCCGGAGTAATATGTGGCCTACTTATTTAACCCACAAAAAAGCATCCAGGCTAAATAACTATTTCCACATCAAACAACCCGGGCTAAATAACGATTCCAACCTTCTTATTTAACCCGCAATTAAGAATCCTGACTATATACCTATTTCAGCCTTCGTATTTAGCCCACAACAAAGCATCTGTGTTATAAACATTTACAGCCTTCTCATTTAACCCACAGAAAAGCAGCTGGGTAATATAGAACCATCTCAACCTTCATATTTCATCCACACAAAATCCACCGGGCTAGATAATTATGCCAACCTTCTTATTTAGCCCACAGAAAATCACATACTGGGCTATTTAACTATTTGAACTTTCTATTTAACCCAAATAAAAGGTAGTGGGTTTTATATCTTTTCAACCGACATATTTAACCCACAGAAACATCCCGGGCTAAGTAACAATACAAACCTTCTTATATAACCCACATAAAACAAGTGGGTTATAGAGCTATTTCAATCTTCGTCTTCAACCCACATCAAATCACCTTGAATAATTAACTATGTCAACCTATGTACTTACTTAATACACAACAAAACATACAGGCTAAATAACTATTTTCACACCAAACAACCAGGGCTAAATAACAATTTCAACCTTCTTATTTAACCCGCAATCAATAACCCGGATTATATGCTTATTTCAACCTTCGTATTTAGCCCACAACAAAGCATCTGGGTTATAAACATTTACAACATTCCCATTTAACCCACAGAAAAGCAGCTGGGTGATATGGAACTATCTCAACCTTGATATTTTATCCACACCAAATCCACCGGGTTAGATAACTATCCCAACCTTCTTCTTTAGCCCACAGAAAATCACCTACTGGGCTATTTAACTATTTGAACCTTCTATTCACCCCAAATAAAGCAAGTAGGTTTTAGGCCTATAACTTTTCAACCGACATATTTAAAGGTACCCAGATTGAAAAAATAATATGTTCTATTTGTGTTACTCTACATATTAAAACTGTTTAAATTTGATTTTTTTTAGTTTTAAACATGTTCAATTTTTTTTTTTATTTGATATATTTCTATTTCTCGCTAAATGGGGATAACAATTGTGTAAATGGGGCGTTTCTGTGATGAACGTCACAGATTTCGTCACATTATATTTACACAAATGTTCATTTATGGTAGCATTGAGAGTACCAGTTCACATGTACACCCCATTTTCAATAATAATTTGCTATCCTGAAATTTCTGTTCCCATGATAACCAGATAAAAACATTTCTCACAATGTTATAAACGTTTACAACATTCCCATTTAACCCACCGAAAAGCAGCTGGGTAATATGGAACTATCTCAACCTTGATATTTTATCCAGACCAAATCCACCGGGTTAAATAGCTATCCCAACCTTTTTATTTAGCCCACAGAAAATCACCTACTGTGCTATTTAACTATTTGAACCTTCTATTCACCCCAAATAAAAGCAAGTAGGTTTTATAATTTTTCAACCGACATATTTAACCGACAGAAAACATCCCGGGCTGAATAACAATACAAACCTTCTTATATAACCCATATAAAACAAGTGGGTTATAGAACTATTTCAATCTTCGTCTTCAACCCACATCAAATCACCGTGAATAAATAACTATGTCAACCTAAGTCCTTATTCAACCCACAACAAAGCATCCAGGCTAAATAACTATTTCCACATCAAACAACCCAGGCTAAATAACAATTCCAACCTTCTTATTTAACCCGCAATTAATAACCCAGACTACATTGTATATACTTATCACAACCTTTGTAGCTTCCAGACCACAGAAAATGTATTTAACCCAAACAATACAAGTAGGTTTTATAGCTTTTTAACCGACGAATTTATTTAGCCCACAGAAAACAACCCGGGCTAAACAACAATTCCACTCTTCTTTATGCCTACACATAATAAAGCATCCAGACATAGTTTAACCTTATTTAGACCACTACAATGCACCTGGGTTTTATAATATTAAAACCTTCTGATTTAACACACAGAAAAACAGCTGGGTTTCAGAACGATTTTCCAATCTTCATATTTAATCCATAACAAATATATAGATAACTATCCCAACCTTCTTATTTAACCCACAGAAAATCACCTGGGCTATTAAACTATTTAAACCTTATTTAACCTACAGGAACAGCTGGTTATAGAAATATTTTCGTATTTAATCCACACCAAATCCATTGGGTTAAATAACTATTCCAACCTTTCTTATTTAAACCACAGAAAAGCAGCAGGGTTATTTCAACAAGTTAATCTACAGTATATCTGGTGCAAAATGCCCGCTATGAGCGCTAGAACATAAATCGTTGTTGCTACACAGTACACCTACGTAGCAGAATTTCGTTCTCGTAATGATTAAATTGTGCTATAGTGATATTTGTTTTTGTTTTCTTTGTACAGGATAAAGGTACAGCGATACAATTTTTAGATCATTCTCCTGGAGACACGATTGCCCCGTGTACAGATGATACAGTAGTGTATGAGAGATAAATGTAGGTATGACTATCTACCTAATTTATGTGTTACCCAACAAATATTTAAGTTCTTGTAGATATTTCGAATTTAATCACCACGAATAGAACATATTAAAAAAAAAAATGTTTCATTGATCCACTCATTATTTTATTTTCAGCGAGACGCCAGTGGTTTTAGAAGAATATATATGGTCACTCTATATGAACACTCAAAGTCACTGATCTACATTATTTTATGTGTGATATGATTTTCTTCATGTTTAAAAATTAATAAATGCAATTGCAACATTTGTAATTATTATTATCTCATCATTAACTTTATAATTGAGTGTGTTCACATGGTCGCTGAGTAACACAAAAGTTATCCACAAAAGGATTACCTACTTCTTGTCTGTACATTATCAAATTCTCTAGTAGCTATACAAACTACCACAATATCGTTCCGGGACAATTGTAAACAAAGCACTAAATTCTAATACTTCCATTTGTATTAATTAAACAGGATAGTAGGCCTACCCCCTACACTTTTCGCCACCGAATAGAATACTAGTATATGTACACAGATGTAAAATACAGACAATATGTGCCCCTGAGCCCTTGTTGATAAGAAAATAAGATGTGTTTTCGCTATGAGGCGAAAATGAATGCCTCTCTGCCAAGTATTTTAATTGACAATCACTACAAATCATTGCGCTATGACCAAAACCTTTTCATTTCGTACTCAGGCAGGTAAGTGCCTACATACAAAAGTATGAGGAATATGGACTAGCGGTACTTGGGATTAAGCGTTCACAATGTATTTTTGACTTTTTGGAAAAAAAAACAAATTCACCATACATTCTATAGTTCCTCAAATATTATTAAAAATAAGTATAAACATAATGCTATTTTAAAACTTTTTGGTAAAGCATAAATGGTACCTTGGATAAAGGCGATAATAACTTAATTTAATCAAGCGATGATAATAGTGTTCACTTTGCCCTAATCAGTTTTAATACAAGAACAAATTGAACAGATTGTTACTACTCCCAGAAACTAATAGTCGTCACAGACTGGTAGAGGATAAACCATAGGCCTACTCATAAAACAGAAGGCGAATAGTATAAATTAATTCACAAATATGTATTTTTTTTGTTTATAATGATAACAGTAATTTGAAACATGTATTGCAGTAATATTGTGCGCTCACTATGTGACCTCAGGAAAAAGTCATCGCCATGGAGTGGTATAAAAAATATATACTTTAGGACTAAAATCTGATTCAACCCATCAACATTGCCTAGTTAAAACAGGTCAGACGTGTCACTAACTGATTGAAAATATTCACTGTTGATGGCCCACATACCTTAGAACGTTGGCAAAATAAATATGAATTCATTAATGTCTAGATGGTTTAACACTTACAATGCTGAAATATTTGCGTATCAACCATGGAGACCAAAGAGTTGTTCCAATTTGAAATCTTCACAAATAGCTTAGTTAGCTCTTTCTGCTTCATTTGAATATCTATGTTATGGGTCTATGGTCATTACAATTTGCTAATTCCTTCAGTGCGGGGGTCGTTTACGTCTATAGACGGTCCCCGCACTGAAAGGGTTGAGAATAATTTAGGGAAAATATCACGGTAAAATATAAGCTCCGAGCGTCCCCACCATAGCGGTATAGTGGACAAAATTAGAAGACAGTATGTCAAAGCTAGTAGGCTATAGACTAAACCAGCTGAGAAGTTTCGCTCACTTATCAATGATATTTACCTTGACGACCCCAACCTTAGAACCATACTGCGCATGCGGGTGGTCCTACGACATGTGTTCAGTAAATAGTGACGACTCGCCTACTTAAATATTGGGTGGTCGGCGTTGCAGATGCTGAAAGGCCTACTGGTCGTGTTCGCTGGAAAGAGACGGATGGAGGGAATAATGTAGGTGGGTCGTTGTGATTCGCTGAGTAAACATTTAGGGCGCCTAATACAAAGGCAGGCATGCGCAATAAGGTCAACTTCGACAGGAGTGGGTCTATCGCTACGTAAATATTTTCAGTGAAGTATAACGACCCACGAACTTTAAATCATAACTGACATGTGAGTAGACTGAATAATAATCGGATAGGATAGATAATTTAATAGGCCTACACACATACTTGACCTCGCTTAGTATTGGTTAGTTTTGATAATATTATGTAATATCCACATGGAAAACACTTAATTATCATATTCCTGGTAATTATCAGAAGAGTGGACAGGCATGTACATCAATCGAGAGATCATCCACAGTCGCTCGTCATACGGACCCTCGGGGCCCATGCACAGGCCCACGTCTTAGTGCAGAAGCATTTAATATTTAATTCGAAATAAACATATTCAGTGTGTAACAAGCCCCGTCTTCTCATCCCTGAGAGATGAGGTTTACCCAGTGTGCAGTGGACCCCTCGTCCCAAGCTGGGCCTAAAATATGAGGTTTACAACCAGCTCCTCATCCATCCTAATTATCGTATCCCCGCGCATGTACTTATATTCGAAAATGCACTTAGTTTTCGAAAATAAGTGCTTGCACTTTTATTCGAAAATAAAGATAATTTTAAATTTATTCCAATTCGGTAAAATCGAAATTATTTGATTTATTCCAATCCAAAGTAAACTGAGCTAGTTTAGTAATTATTGGGATAGTTACTTTGAAGTTACCTTGCAGGAGTGACTCCAGGAAATAGCTGTTGACACTACCTGAACTGTTATATCCCACCTCATTTGTCCCCACTTTTCAGCTATCATACCCTATCGCTTTGACGCCTTGAACTGTTGGCGCATATCTGTATTATGGGGCAGTTCTCTCCTAATATCTACCCGTTAATAAATAATAAAAAATATTATTGTAGTTTGTATTTTCGATCAACATTTTTTTTAAATTATTATGGGCATCAACTAGTAATAGTCCATAAGTCAATATAGTCATATTATTATTATTCTCACCTGAATTATCTTGAGTAATGTCTTGAGTTACACCGTGGTACGCATAGTAATTTTCGAATAGAAGTGAATGCACTTGGTATTCGAATATAAGTGCATGCATTTATAAACGAACAAGAATATTTTTGGAGAAATGACATTCGAATTTCACTTATAAGTGCATGCACGTTTATGCGCGGGGATACGGTAAGGATGAGGTTTAGTCAGTGTGGAATAGGCACCTCACCCTTCTAATATATGAGGTCTACATAGTGTGCAGTCAGCCCCTCATTCTTGACACTGCATCAGAGATGTTGTTTACCCAGTGTGCAGTGGGCCCCTCATCCCTGAGAGATGAAGTTTACCAGTGAGCAACCAGCCCCTTCTAAGGATTAGGTTTAGCCAGTGTACAATGAGCCCCCCCCCCCTCCCCCTGAGAGATGAAGTTTACCTTCTGTGCAGTGGGCCCCTCATCCCTTCCGAGAGATAAGGTTTACAAGTCCTAGTGTGGAGTTGGCCCCTCATACCCCCTGAGTGTTGAGGTTTACCTAGTGTGCATTGGCCCCTCATCCCTCCTGAGAGATGAGTTTACCTAGTGTGCAGTAGGCACCTCATCCCTGACTCTGCCTGAGAGATGAAGTTCACCTAATCTGCAACCAGCCCACCGTACAGCCCCTACTTCTCTCTGAGATGAAGCTCACCAGTGTGCAACCAGCCTCTCATCCCTCCTAAGAGATAAGGTTTTCCCAGTGTGCAATAATAACACAATAATAAAACAATGATCTTTAAAACTTTGATTACTATCAAAGTATTTTGCTAATTTTCTCTCTAACTCTAACATTTATCCACCTAGCTTTTCTAGCGTAGATAGCGTTAGGCCAAAGTTTCGTGATTATCTGCTTTTAAAATTCATCTGTATACAAAATATTTCAATTTGTAGCATTTGCCGGGTCTAGCTACAGAAGAAAATATATCATACACATGCCAGTGTAGCACCAGATGGTTAACATGGTTAATATGGAAGCAAGTTCATACTCTAGCCACCAGAAAATTATTATATGAGACAACACTTGATACTCCAGCCTCCAGACAGTTAAAGCGACGCAATCAGGCTAAAATCATAATAAAATCCTTAATTTTACTTTGGTCATAGACTAGTATTGCGTATGTTTTTTTAAATTTTGTGTTGCGCATTTACCAGTTAAGCGATAAATAAATACGCCATTTATTTTCAGACATGCATGTTTAAATTAAGAACTACAGAAATAACTGATAAACATGATAAACGGGGTTTTTCCGCAACCTTGCTACGTTGCCAAAGCAACCCAAAATTTAAAAGCCTTCCGTAATTCTAGTCTATGGACATGTTCACATATGAAGGAAGTATATTAAGAAGCCAAAATAAAATTATTGATTTTTTGATGATTTTAGCCTGATTGTGTCTGCTTTAAAACAGAAGACATGTAATACTCTAGGCAACAGAAGGTAAACATTAGATAAATATAATAGTCTAGTCGCAGAAGATTAATAGTTGAGACACGCGATACCAGAGACCCCAGAGGATTAATACATGTGTTCCTCTAGTCCGGAAAGGGTTAATAAATGAAACATATGATACTCTAGGTATGACAAGGTTAATATAGAAGAAATATGGTAATCTAGTCCACAGCGCAGTAATACACGAGACACACGTGATACTATCGACCCTCTGGACCTCAGAGGGTTAATACATGTCAAACTCTAGCCTATGGAGGGTTAAGAAAAAACATCTATGAAGCTCTAGGCATGAGTAGTTAAAAAAGATAAACATGATAGTGTAGTCCACAGAGGGTTAAGACGTAAGAAACGTGATACTCTAGAGGGTTTATACTTGCGAAAATCAACAGAGGGTTAATAAATAAGACATGTGATACCCCAAACACCAAAAGGTGTATACAGAAGCAATTTGATAGTCTAGTCTACAGAGGTTTAATATTTGAGACACGTGATACTATCGACTCTTTGGACCTCAGATGGTTATTACACGCAATACTCCAGCCTATAGAGGGTTAATAAATAACATATGTGATGAACTAGGCATCAGTAGGATATAAAATAAGCTGAACATGATAGTGTAGTCCACGTAGGGTGAATATATCAGAAACGTGATACTCTAGAACGAAGAGGGTTAATACATGTGATACTCTAGTCCACAGAGGCCTAATAAATAAGATATGTGAACCTCTAGGCATCAGAAGGTTAACGTAGAGAAAATATGGTAGTCTAGTCCACAGAGGGTTGACACATGAGACATGTCATACTCTAGACTCCAGAGAGTTAATACATGTGATACTCTAGAATGGAGAGTGGTAATACATAGAGTGCTACACACTGGGTGAACCTCATCTTTCAGGCCTAGTTATGGATAAGGGGCTCACTGCACACTTCCGGCTAAATCTCATCTTCAGGATGGTTGAGGGATCGCTGCACACTGACTAAAACCTTATCTTTCAGAAGGGATGAGGGGCCCACTACACGCTAGGTACACCTCATCTATTAGGAGGAATGAGAGGCCCACTGCACACCGGCTAAACCTCATCCTTAGGATGGATGAGGGGCTGGTTGCACACTGGGTAAACCTCATCTTTCAGGGCCAGTCAGGGATCAGGGGCCCACTGCACACTGGGTAAACCTCATCTCTCAGGCAGTGTTAGGGACGAGCGGCTCACTGCACACTGGGTAAACCTCATCTCTCAGGCAGTGTTAGGGATGAGCGGCTCACTGCACACTGGGTAAACCTCATCTCTCAGGAGGGAAAAGGGGCTCACTGGACTCTAGGTAAACTTCTATCAGGCAGAGGCAGGGATGAGGGGCTCACTGCACAATCGATAAACCTCATCTCTCAGGAGGGATGAGAGGCCCACTGCACACTGGGTAAACCTCCTCTCTCAAGAGGGATGAAGGGCCCATTGCACACTGGGTAAACCTCCTCTCTCAAGAGGGATGAAGGGCCCACTGCATAGTAGGTATAAGCCTCCCCTCTCAAGAGGGATGAGGGGCCCACTGCACACTGGGTAAACCTCCTCTCTCAGGAGTGATGAAGGGCCCACTGCACACTAGGTAAACCTCCTCTCTCAAGAGGGATGAATTAAGGGCCCACTGCACACTAGGTAAATCTCCTCTCTCAGGAGGGATGAGGGGCCCACTGCACACTAGGTATACCTCATCTCTCAGGAGGGATGAGGGGCCCACTGCACACTAGGTAGGCATCCTCTCTCAGAAGGGAGTAGGGGCCCACAGCACACTGGGTAAACCTCCTCTCTCAGGAGGGACGAAGGGCCCACTGCACGCCTAGTAAACCTCCTCTCTCAAGAGGCATAAAGGGCCCACTGCACAGTAGGTATAAACATCCTCTCTCAAGAGTGAGGAGGGCCCCACTGCACACTGGGTAAACTTTCTCTCTCAAGAGGGATGAAGGGCCCCCTGCACAGTAGGTATAAGCCTCCTCTCTCAAGAGGGATGAAGAGCCCACTGCACACTGGGTAAACCTCCTCTCTCAGGAGGGATGAGGGGCCCACTGCACACCGGGCAAACCGCCTCTCTGAAGAAGGCTGAAGGGCCCACTACACACTGAGTAAACCTCCTCTCTCAAGAGGGATGAAGGGCCCACTACACACTAGGTAAACCTCCTTTCTCAGGAGGGATGAAGGGCTCACTGCACACTGGGTGAGCCTCCTCTCTCAAGAGGGATGAAGGGCCCACTGCACACTGTTTAAACCTCCTCTCTCAATAGGGTTGAAGGGCCCACTGCACACTAGGTAAACCTCCTCTCTCAGGAGGGATGAGGGGCTCACTGCACACTGGGTAAACCTTCTCTCTCAGGCGGGGCTCGCTACACACTGCATATGTTTATTTCGAATTGAATATCAAACGCCCCCTACACTAAGATGTGGACCTGTGCATTGGCCCCACGGGGCTGCATGACGAGTAACTGTGGATGATCTCATGATCGATGTACATGCCTGTCGGCCTCGGAGTGCCAGATGGAACATACTCCACTAATCGATGTAGTTGCTTTTGAAAATTAGAAATGCGAACTAGTCAGGGCCCATTTTTCAAAAAGAGGCATTCTTAAAGTTTGTAAGGCATTTCTTAGTAGAATTTGTCATGCAGCTGTTTTCACACAATTCGAATATGCTGATTCCAAATCTACCCCATGCCAAGCACTATTTTTAGTTTTTCCCTTTCAAAATCGCAAAACAAAATAGCTGCCAAAATAGCAGATAAAGTCTCAATTATCATGATTATACATTGTCCAGGATATACTTGAGTAAATGAACTAGGAGACAAGTTAAAATATATACTTTTCGTTTATTGCTTCCACCATCTTCAACATGCATGAACAGACTGATCCAACAGCATTATCAGTTAACAACAGCATTACATAGCCTCCAAGCCCACCTGGATCCAAAACCAGGTTCAAGCAATACTCTCTAAAACCAATTACTTAAGCCTGTTAAATCTTGTATCACTCACTAGGTGGGGCTAGGCGTATCATCATTGAACATCATATAAACTTGTAAGGGCATTCACCAGGTGGCGCCTCAGTGCCAAATGATACCGAATCCCGAACATTCTCCCCACCCTTGGTGTCGCATCACCAAGAATACAGTGAAATTAATCAAAAATAATACATTACTTATAGCAACAATAATATCATAACAACCATTATAATTACTCGGCTCAATACCGAAGCTCAAAGAAAACTGACTTAACTGTCACAACATGGTCACCTTGACCTCTCAGGCACAATACAAGTGCGTCACACCCCCATACAGGAGCTCAGCTCAACAAACATACGTTTTATCATGGTCAACTTAGACCTACCAGGCACATTATCAAGTGCAGCATCACTTATATAACCTAATTATATGTAACATACAGTAACGATCTAATCATACCAAATCTCACATTGAAAAAAGCACCTTCGGCTTCACAACTCTGCCACTTCTAGTGCGAACAGACTTATCATTATAATCACCAGACTCACCATCACTAGCGGGGTGATTGAATGATTCAAATGAAAATGAAATGAAATGAATCGGGCTTTAGGCCACCTTTGTGCACATATAGGCTAAACTGGGCCAGGAGAACCTCCTGAGGATGGTGAGATGATTGAGATGACACTGTCCTCCAGACACAGGATTCGAAATTCGAGCCCTGGCGGTCTGAGGCCGAGCACGCTACCTCTCGGTCACGGAGGCTCCCCACAATACTAACTTTCACACGTGGATGGGGAAGAAACAATTTTGTTTCTTTCAAACCGCCGAGACCGGGAACCGAACCCCGGACTCTGGCGTGAAAGGCAGCGGTGCTAACCACTACCCTAGGGCCCCCGCCCTTGAATGATTCTACAGCAGAGTCCTCTGGCTCTTCAAGGTCTTGTTGACCTACAACTTCATTAAAACAATCCAAATCTTTATTTAACACTATTTCTAAATCATGTAATCTTTGGATAGACCTGACATATACACCTCTGTCAGTCTTCACCTTGACACTTCTGACAACACCATCTGAACCAGGAAAAAGTTCAGAAACCAGACCTAATGGCCATTTTAATCTGGGGATATGATCTTCCCTCAACAACACAACAGAACCAAGTTTAACCTGACCTACAGGCTTAGAGCCTCTGACACTTGCAGGTAAATTGCGCAAACACTTGACTCCACCTCAACCGAATTAAATCAAATCTTTGCTCCATCAGAGCAAACCTCTCCCTTAAATATGAGGGAGTAATTTCAGTAGGCTTTACTAAAGTTGGCTCATAAGTAGCACCTCACCAATGAGAAAATGAGATGGAGTAAGAGGATTCAGGCTTTCAATCGTATCTATAATCACCCAAAAATGTCAAAGGTCTTGAATTGATACACGCTTCAATCTCAAACAGACATGTTTCAAGCTCTACTCGAGACAATATTTTGAGTCCTTGAGACATTTTCAACGCTGACTTTACTGAGCGAATTAATCGCTCCCACCACCCTCCCCACCATGGGGACCTAGGAGCTATAAACTTCCACTTAATTGGGGCTCCTAAAACACCCTGCACAAGCTTGGATGTTTTCTGAAATGTTTTAGCATTATCAGAATAAAACACATTAACAGTGCCTCTACGGGCGCAAAATCTACGGATAGCCACTAAACAATCACTGACTGTCAGTGACTCAACCAACTCCAAATGAATGGCTCTAACTACAGCACAAGTAAACAATACAAAATACAATTTCTTTCCTGGCTTATCACACACATATAATGGACCAGCAAAGTCTAAACCAGTCACAGTGAAGGGGGGTGACTCTTTAACCCGCAATTCAGGTAACGGTCCACACACTTGACCACATGATTGACTATCCTGCCTAGGGCAGGTAACTCATTCACTTTTCACACGTTTAGCGAGCCTTCTCAAGCCAATTATCCAATAGTTTGCTTATACAAATCATAGTATCTACACCAGCATGTTTCTGTCTGACATGTAAGGCTCTAAGGGGGCTACCATTTAATATCCAGGGGGGGGGGGGGGCAGGGATATTGGGATGGACCAAAATATTTTTTTCAATATGATCCAGCTCATGGTTATTTTTTTCCAGCTGTACGGTTAACAAATTATTTATTTCAACCACTTTTGGAACGACTTTCAAAAATTGCCAATGTATTATTTATTAAGGCTATATATTATGATATTAGCCTAATATTTTGCAATGTGAGAAACTGAATATCTCCAGAATCTTCAAAATTTCATCGGCTAGAAAATAGTTTAGTACGCCAAAACATGTGGGCTTGCCCGATATGCCATAAATTGTTTATTTCAAATGGGATCGACATCAAATTATTTTTTTCACCTTCTCCATGCCTTAAATTATTTATTTCGAAAATATCCCTGCCCCCCCCCCCTGGATATTGAATGGTTGCCCCCTAACCAAGAGCAGAGTAAGGTGGCATTTGGGCAGAATCAGAGGATGTTTCTCCTCATAGGCTAAATTAGATCTTTCTAATCTCCCACCAAACCTCAATAGGCCATCAGAGTCCAAAAAAGGTTTAAACTGTTTTAAAACTGACCTCTTTTTAAGTGGTTCCTCCCTCTTCAAACTATGTATGTCAGACAAATAATGCTGGCGTTGACAATCAGAGAACACTTTCAACTTGCTAACAGACATTTCATCATATGATAACTCTCCGATTATTTTCTCACTATCAGGTTTACAATTATGTACAAACCTCAAAATATATGCTATAATTCGTAAAATCTTAGCAAATGAGCTACATCGCTCTACATCATAAACAGGTTCAATGCATTTTGAAACAGACACTAAACATATTTCCTTTTCCTCAGGTGGAAATTCAAGTACACAGTCAAGAATCTCAGAATTATCACGGAATTCCTGATTACTGGTGGAGAGCCACTTAGATCCAGTCCACCACAACCAGGAATCCACCAGTTCATTTCCTGCTAAACCTCTAGACACTAAATCAGCAGGGTTTTCAATACCAACACAATGATTCCAGCTAGCAGGATTAGTGAGATCCTGTATCTCTCTAACCCTGTTAGCAACAAATTGTTTCCATCTAATAGACTCTCCCTTGATCAAGCCTAGTGTGATCATGGAATCAGAATAATAGAACACACTAACATCAACTTTATCCAACTGTAAAGTATTAATCACAAAATTGACTAAACGGGCACATAACAGTGCAGCTAAAAGCTCTAGTCGAGGCAATGTCAATTTCTTGAGTGGTGCAACCTTACCTTTAGAAATAAGTAGAGACACTTTGTAATTATTATCTAAATCAGGAGCTCTACAATATACTACAGCACCATAACCTTTCTCACTAGCATCTCCAAATGCATGTAATTCAATGAGTTTACTGGTCTCAGACCAGGTAGCTGAAACACCAATATACCTAGGTATTTCTAATTGACATATAGCTTTGTATCCACTCAACCAGCGAATAAATCGCTCCTGTATTAATTCAGGCACAGCCGTATCCCAGCCAATACCTAACACCCACAATTCTTGAAACAAGATTTTAACAGACATTGTTAAAGGGGCTAGAAAGCCCAGAGGATCAAAAATACTAGCAATTATACTTAAAATTGATCTCTTGGTACAAGTTTCAGAATCAATACATGGCAGTACATTATCAAAAACAAAAGTATCTTTATCAGCATTCCAGGAAATGCCTAAAACTTTAACCAGTTCAGAATTCAATTGTTTGGAACATGAAATTGAGCTATTCTCAGTTACAACTGATGGAACATTAGAACACCATTTAGCTAGCTGCATACCAGCTTGTGACATTATATCTGTAGCTTCACGACACATACTGACAGCCTTATGCGGCGAATCAGCACCAGTCAACAAATCATCAACATACAAATTATCGCGAATCTCCTTCACAGTTTCTGTCACAGGAAATTTAGAAATATGATACTTAATAGTGGCATTCAATAAAAAAGGGCTACATTTATTGCCAAAAAGTACTCTATTAAATCTCATGACCTTGACTTCATTTCCACAATACCATAAAAATCTAGGGGCATCCCTGTCCTCCTCGCGGACAGATATTTGGAGGAATGCCTTAGTTATATCAGCAGAAAGAGCTGCACTCCACCTGCGGAACCTGAGAATAATCTCTACTAATGAAGGTATGAGAGAGGGCCCTGTATGAACACAATCATTTAGAGAAATACCATTATAACTCGGTGAGAAAGCATCAAATACAGGGCGTATTTTGGTGCTAATGTTATTCTCCTTAATGACAGGACGGTGGGGCATATAGTAAATAGGCCCAACCCTGCGGTCATCAACTGAATTATCAACTTCTTCAATAAATCCTAAGGATTCATACTCTTTAAATATGCCATCATAGGCTTGACACAAAATAGGTTTAGCACGTAAACCTTTATGAAGCTTCTCCAACCTTCTCGAGGCAAGCACTTTATTTGACAGCAACTGATTTTTCTTATCATTAAAGGGCAATGCAATTTCATAACGACCATTGACAAATTTAATACTTTCAGAGAAATGAACCAAAACAGGATCACCAAGAGACTCTGAATTAGTCTGATCTGATTTAATGCCAATACTGTCAATCTCCCATAAATTTCTAATACTGCTGTCAGATATTTCATGCAAACCTCGGTCAGTTAAAGAAAACATATTCATTATGAAATACTATAATATTTCCAGGCTACCATGAGCCTGACACCATCCAACCAAATACAGTCTCTTGAACCACCAGACCTTTCTTACCTACAACTGTGCCACCACTCACCAGGTGCCAGTACTCATGGTACTGGTCTAAACCAATTAAAACGTCAAAAACTAAAGGTTCATTTTCTCTAACACCAGAATTAACAAGGTTCAACTTACTGAAATGGTGTAACAAATTGGGTGGTATGGTGGGTCGCAACATGGGTGCACATATCTTTTATTTGGGATCTCCACACACGTGAGATTCGCTGATCCAGTCTCAGTCCCCTTAGCAGTCAGAGAGTATATACCTATCACCTGAGACTGTATCTTACGTGCGAGTGAGGCAGAGATATATGAGCGGTCAGCACCTGAGTCAAACAGGGCGACAGCTTTGACGCGTGAGCCATCACGGCCAGGTGCCACAGCTCTACAGTAGGCAGAGCTATGGAGCTGTATTCGGGTCAAAACTGTCAGGAAGTCATTCGACGCAAACTCTCGTTCTGATTTAATGACATACGTTTTAATTGACGCATTTGTAATGTTGGCATTGTTGCTTATCTCATCTTAACCGACACGATTGTGGTCTTCTTTACAGTTACATAAGTTAATTGAACAGCAATCTCATTTTAATTCTGCAACTGTCGTTCTTCTTTAATGACATACGTTTTAATTGACGCATTTGTAATGTTGCGTACCTCATCTTAATCGACACACTTGTGGACTTCTTTAGTTGCATAAGTTAATTGAGCCGTAATCTCATTTTAATTGACATGCCTGTAGTCTGCTTTACGCCTATACAAGTTAATTGAACGCGTCCCTTTCTTCTTGACTGTCTAACGCTCAACTGTGATTGGCATTGCTGTTGACGGGGAATCATGTTAGTTGAGTAATCTGTGTTTTAGCCGACTAAAAACGAGCGCGCATCCAATTTAGCGCAGTGTTTACAGCTCTACATAAAACACGTGGAGATAACTTGGCCTTAATGTGATCTGTCCCAAGGTCACATTCTGGCAATAATAATTGTGGGGTTCGATACGTGGTTTACACTTGTTCCTCACCGGCAACAGCGCCATCTGGAGAGTGGAGGAGAATTATGGTCTGTCAACATGGTAAATAATGCTCGACAACAAAATGATGTATATTAATGTTTATTTATTGATGCCATTCTTCAGTTATTACATACATCGATCACTGTTTCTAATATTGTTGTAAAATAGGCAATCTCATGGATTATTCCCACCCCACCGTCATTTCGTCCCATTTTCACTGAATGACGTGCTTTCAATGGACTTTTAACTTAAAATCCCCTATTATCGACAGTTGGGTATAATCCAGGAGATAATCACTAAATCAGATAGCCGTAAAATATATGTTATGGTTAATATAAATGACATAAATAACAATAATGATTATTGTTCGTAATATATTAAACGTAGACTAAACAGATATAGTAGTAGTGCATCTCTCAAGCTTAATTAGACTAATATCTATTTTCGCCCACCACGACAACCTGCATCACAGTATCGTTTTTTCGTTATTTTATACTATAAAGTTTACCTCCGAAAAATGTCTGCTACATTATGTGTGTACAATACTCTGGGTGGCTTAAAGCTGAGTACAATAAAAATTATAGGGCCCACCGGTAGATCTACTCAGCTACTGGAACCACATTTTGTAGCCTTTTTTGTAGTCTAGCGGCGTAGCGCATTACCCGGTATCGTAGGTGATCTTCTAATTCAGCAATTATCTATCTATAGGCTATAGAATTTTGTCTGTGGTGTTGGTATCAACTCATACAAGAAACAGGTCAACATTTTTTAGAGCATGTAAAATAAAATATATGACGTCTCTATAAAGTCATGTTTTTTTTTCACTTTTTCAGAAAAACTTGAAAAATTCAAAATTGCAGGGCCTACATCTATTTAATTATTATAGATACTATAAAAAATTATATAAAGCTATAAAATTGGTCGGGTAATCAAATCAAATCACAGTTGAACGTCAGACAGTCAAGAAGAACGGGACGCGTTCAATTAACTTGCATAGCCGTAAAGACGACTGCAGGCATGTCAACTAAAATGAGATTACGGCTCAATTACGTATCCTAGCCAATACCTAACACCCACAATTCTTGAAACAAGATTTTAACAGACATTGTTAAAGGGGCTAGAAAGCCCAGAGGATCAAAAATACTAGCAATTATACTTAAAATTGATCTCTTGGTACAAGTTTCAGAATCAATACATGGCAGTACATTATCAAAAACAAAAGTATCTTTATCAGCATTCCAGGAAATGCCTAAAACTTTAACCAGTTCAGAATTCAATTGTTTGGAACATGAAATTGAGCTATTCTCAGTTACAACTGATGGAACATTAGAACACCATTTAGCTAGCTGCATACCAGCTTGTGACATTATATCTGTAGCTTCACGACACATACTGACAGCCTTATGCGGCGAATCAGCACCAGTCAACAAATCATCAACATACAAATTATCGCGAATCTCCTTCACAGTTTCTGTCACAGGAAATTTAGAAATATGATACTTAATAGTGGCATTCAATAAAAAAGGGCTACATTTATTGCCAAAAAGTACTCTATTAAATCTCATGACCTTGACTTCATTTCCACAATACCATAAAAATCTAGGGGCATCCCTGTCCTCCTCGCGGACA
This sequence comes from Flabesymbios commensalis, assembly GCA_964017125.1. NCBI lineage: Eukaryota > Metazoa > Annelida > Polychaeta > Terebellida > Flabelligeridae > Flabesymbios > Flabesymbios commensalis. The sequence goes on from OZ024915.1 coordinate 28,392,467, forward strand.
GATATTTGGAGGAATGCCTTAGTTATATCAGCAGAAAGAGCTGCACTCCACCTGCGGAACCTGAGAATAATCTCTACTAATGAAGGTATGAGAGAGGGCCCTGTATGAACACAATCATTTAGAGAAATACCATTATAACTCGGTGAAGAAGCATCAAATACAGGGCGTATTTTGGTGCTAATGTTATTCTCCTTAATGACAGGACGGTGGGGCATATAGTAAATAGGCCCAACCCTGCGGTCATCAACTGAATTATCAACTTCTTCAATAAATCCTAAGGATTCATACTCTTTAAATATGCCATCATAGGCTTGACACAAAATAGGTTTAGCACGTAAACCTTTATGAAGCTTCTCCAACCTTCTCGAGGCAAGCACTTTATTTGACAGCAACTGATTTTTCTTATCATTAAAGGGCAATGCAATTTCATAACGACCATTGACAAATTTAATACTTTCAGAGAAATGAACCAAAACAGGATCACCAAGAGACTCTGAATTAGTCTGATCTGATTTAATGCCAATACTGTCAATCTCCCATAAATTTCTAATACTGCTGTCAGATATTTCATGCAAACCTCGGTCAGTTAAAGAAAACATATTCATTATGAAATACTATAATATTTCCAGGCTACCATGAGCCTGACACCATCCAACCAAATACAGTCTCTTGAACCACCAGACCTTTCTTACCTACAACTGTGCCACCACTCACCAGGTGCCAGTACTCATGGTACTGGTCTAAACCAATTAAAACGTCAAAAACTAAAGGTTCATTTTCTCTAACACCAGAATTAACAAGGTTCAACTTACTGAAATGGTGTAACAAATTGGGTGGTATGGTGGGTCGCAACATGGGTGCACATATCTTTTATTTGGGATCTCCACACACGTGAGATTCGCTGATCCAGTCTCAGTCCCCTTAGCAGTCAGAGAGTATATACCTATCACCTGAGACTGTATCTTACGTGCGAGTGAGGCAGAGATATATGAGCGGTCAGCACCTGAGTCAAACAGGGCGACAGCTTTGACGCGTGAGCCATCACGGCCAGGTGCCACAGCTCTACAGTAGGCAGAGCTATGGAGCTGTATTCGGGTCAAAACTGTCAGGAAGTTCTGATTTAATGACATACGTTTTAATTGACGCATTTGTAATGTTGGCATTGTTGCTTATCTCATCTTAACCGACACGATTGTGGTCTTCTTTACAGTTACATAAGTTAATTGAACAGCAATCTCATTTTAATTCTGCAACTGTCGTTCTTCTTTAATGACATACGTTTTAATTGACGCATTTGTAATGTTGCGTACCTCATCTTAATCGACACACTTGTGGACTTCTTTAGTTGCATAAGTTAATTGAGCCGTAATCTCATTTTAATTGACATGCCTGTAGTCTGCTTTACGCGCATCCAATTTAGCGCAGTGTTTACAGCTCTACATAAAACACGTGGAGATAACTTGGCCTTAATGTGATCTGTCCCAAGGTCACATTCTGGCAATAATAATTGTGGGGTTCGATACGTGGTTTACACTTGTTCCTCACCGGCAACAGCGCCATCTGGAGAGTGGAGGAGAATTATGGTCTGTCAACATGGTAAATAATGCTCGACAACAAAATGATGTATATTAATGTTTATTTATTGATGCCATTCTTCAGTTATTACATACATCGATCACTGTTTCTAATATTGTTGTAAAATAGGCAATCTCATGGATTATTCCCACCCCACCGTCATTTCGTCCCATTTTCACTGAATGACGTGCTTTCAATGGACTTTTAACTTAAAATCCCCTATTATCGACAGTTGGGTATAATCCAGGAGATAATCACTAAATCAGATAGCCGTAAAATATATGTTATGGTTAATATAAATGACATAAATAACAATAATGATTATTGTTCGTAATATATTAAACGTAGACTAAACAGATATAGTAGTAGTGCATCTCTCAAGCTTAATTAGACTAATATCTATTTTCGCCCACCACGACAACCTGCATCACAGTATCGTTTTTTCGTTATTTTATACTATAAAGTTTACCTCCGAAAAATGTCTGCTACATTATGTGTGTACAATACTCTGGGTGGCTTAAAGCTGAGTACAATAAAAATTATAAGGCCCACCGGTAGATCTACTCAGCTACTGGAACCACATTTTGTAGCCTTTTTTGTAGTCTAGCGGCGTAGCGCATTACCCGGTATCGTAGGTGATCTTCTAATTCAGCAATTATCTATCTATAGGCTATAGAATTTTGTCTGTGGTGTTGGTATCAACTCATACAAGAAACAGGTCAACATTTTTTAGAGCATGTAAAATAAAATATATGACGTCTCTATAAAGTCATGTTTTTTTTTCACTTTTTCAGAAAAACTTGAAAGATTCAAAATTGCAGGGCCTACATCTATTTAATTATTATAGATACTATAAAAAATTATATAAAGCTATAAAATTGGTCGGGTAATCAAATCAAATCACAGTTGAACGTCAGACAGTCAAGAAGAACGGGACGCGTTCAATTAACTTGCATAGCCGTAAAGAAGACTGCAGGCATGTCAACTAAAATGAGATTACGGCTCAATTAACTTATGCAACTAAAGAAGACCACAAGTGTGTCGATTAAGATGAGATAAGCAACAATGCCAACATTACAAATGCGTCATTAAAACGTATGTCATTAAATCAGAACGAGAGTTTGCGTCGAATGACTTCCTGACAGTTTTGACCCGAATACAGCTCCATACTTCATCACAAAAGGCACACTGGGGTCGGCGGGAATGCGTGGGACGGGCCGGGGGGCGGGCAGAGTGAGGGGCGGACACGTGTAGTGCAGCAGCAGCAGGCCTTCTCCTATTATTGTAGGCTGGTTTCTCCTCTGACAGTGGCCTGCTTTCTGTGGTGTGTGCAGAGTTATCGCGAAAAACTTCAGACCTTTCTCGTCTCTTTATTTCTTTGCTGAGAAATTCCAGCAAAAATGTCAAGTTTGCCTCGTTTCCTTCCCCTTCTCTCGCCCATTCAAGGCGAATGTCCTGCGGTAGCCTGGATAATACAACAAGGGTCAGGAACATGCCATAGGTATCACCCTTGATCCCCAGGCTCTTCAGGCTACGGACGTGTGACAATAGCGTGTCCTGTAGCTGCCACAGCTCGCTTGTCCTCTGTTTGCTGCTTGTGGACGAATTGTTTAAAGCTTGTAGAGACAGCAAGGCTTGTATACGAGAGAAGATTATTCTCTCCGGCCTCCCATATCGCTCAGTCAGCAGTTTACAGGCAATACCGTAATTCGCCTCAGTGACTGATAAACCTGCTACCACATTTCGTGCCTCTCCTGACAGCAACGATGTCAAATAGGTAAATTTGCTCACTGTAGGCAAAGTGTCCTGGTCGTGAATAACCGCCTTGTATTGGTCCCAAAATGGCTGCCATTTCGTTAGATCCCCATCAAATTTGGGCAGGTGGATCTGTGGCAGCTTAGCGTTAAACGATGGCCAGCAATGGAGCCGTCGCTGCTCTTCACGTCGTGTGCAGATCCACGTGAGTCTGATGTAGCAGAATATCCACTTCCCTTCACTTTGGATTTGAGGGCTGCTAATAATTTCTTTCCCTCCAGTAATTGAGCAGCACACTCTTCTCTGAAGTCTGCAGCCTCAGTTACGCATTGGTCAACTTCATTGTCAGGGCAAACAAGCTCAAGCTCGCCCTGACTATAATCAAAAGATCCCAGACGTGTTTCCACATCCAAGATGAACGCCTCAATGGTCACCACGTGGTCCGCAGTGGGATCCTCAGGCAATGGCCTCATGCCGTGCACAGTGTTACTCAATGTCGCTGTCGACCTCCTCAGCCATAACTTGCTAGTCTCCATAGCTCTCCTAGCTTTCTTCACAATCGTTTTGTTACTGTTAGCCATAGTTATTTTTCCCGGGTCTGGGCACCAAAATGTCCAGGATATACTTGAGTAAATGAACTAGGAGACAAGTTAAAATATATACTTTTCGTTTATTGCTTCCACCATCTTCAACATGCATGAACAGACTGATCCAACAGCATTATCAGTTAACAACAGCATTACATAGCCTCCAAACCCACCTGGATCCAAAACCAGGATCAAGCAATAATCTCTAAAACCAATTACTTAAGCCTGTTAAATCTCGTATCACTCACTAGGTGGGGCTAGGCGTATCATCATTGAACATCATATAAACTTGTAAGGGCATTCACCAGGTGCCGCCTCAGTGCCAAATGATACCGAATCCCGAACATAGCGGACACACAAACTTGACTTTCGTGTTCAAAATAACATTTTTGTTTTGAGGAATTTCATGTTCTAAGACCTGGTCAACTATCACGCAAAAAATCCAAGATGGCCGCCAATAATACAGAAAGTAACATAACGTTTTTCCAAAAGTCATAGAAAGTCGTTTTGGTGGCTAAATAAAGGTTTTTAAAACCAATAAATCTAGTACAATACAGTATAACCTCTAACTTTTAAATTACATGTAGTTTCAGGGACAAATCCAAGATGGCCGCCAATTATACAGCAAGTACTATAACCATTTTTCTAAATGTCGTAGAAAGTTATTTTTGGCGCTTTAATAGTTTTCTGATACAAAAGAATTACACAGCATAAAAAACTCAACTTCCATGTAATTACGGGAAATGTAAAAAATATGATTATTTAAAAACAACACATTAACTATGAGGAAATTGCACAAAAGTAGCATGTGTTACTTTCATCACTGTAACTACATAGGCTTGCTGTGTATATCTCAGATTTGCATGAATGCCATCATCTTGCATAATGATAATGCTGGAATAGTCACCCTCATCAATATATTGATCATATATTTGAGCAGCTTCAGAATTGATGTAGCGACTCCTTGATAGGACGCCATTGGCTACTTTCTCGTGGTCCTAATTCACACTTAATCAAACCAAATGTGATAGTTCTTCAGGTTGAGGAGGATGCTTTTATACAAGAACTAGTTGCAGTTGTCCATCAATGAAGCTCCAACCACAATCTCATAGATGTTTATAATATTGTTATCTGGCCAGAGCTGTATTTATTGCTAAACATGCCTGAAATACAACGGAAACAATATCCACTTTTTGTGGCAGGGGTAATTGACGAAGAGGATACATTGAAATACTCCAATTGGCTTAGGCTCTACCTCTGGGTGTTTATGCATTAAGTTAAATGTTTTTTTTTTTAGAATGTATGTGTTGGTGTTGTGGACGCCATTGAGACGGTTGAATGGTACGATAAATATCACCAGTTCTAGGTTTACACAGCTAGGCATTGCTATGATGAGAACGTTTCGAAAGCAGAATGAGCAAGTTTACATCAGTTCCTACGACTACCACATTGTCAGTATCTGACAGAACTTTTGATTTCCGTAATAACATTTAACGTCCCATCATGTACCTCAGTATTTTTCACACTTAAATACCAGTGTTCATTGAATAGTTGAATGGCATTGTTTGAATTTGAACAGTGAACTTAAACTGTATTGCCCTCCTCCCTGATTCTGTACTTTATCTGTTATATATTCATCTGAGATAACATCGCAGTGTGCGTGGAAATATTTTTGATGTACGGTACATGTGTCTTGCATAGATTATTAGATGATCAATGTTTATTACAAAAGAATATAATAGATAAGTAATAAATATTATGTATGAATGATAATTAATCTACTATGTTTGACATATAGTTATCAGAAACCTAAATATCTTCACGTCCATCATATGATTTCATCACTTTATATATGGTAAGACTTATTGTCTTTAACATTGATACCTCTTCCTGCAAAATATGGTGGTCGCTCCCATACCACTTTAAGACACAACTGAACCTGTTGGGTTATTGTATATTATGTGAGAGTGAGAGCTTATATCTGATTAGAAGCATGCATGACCAGAACCTAATGGTTCCTCATACATTCTACCATATCACGACCACATCTAGAAAGTTTCTGTTTTTTATGTTAATCTTCATAAAAACATCCTGATCGTGCTACGAATGGTATTATTGCCCTAATTACCACATATTCTGTATCATATCTTGTTGCAATAGTGTACCCAATAATCTTTGATGACTTGTTCATGACACTCTATAACATTTAGTTGCCAATACTAGGTTAGTTACTAACATCTTCTGAAGATGGTGTATGTTCATACTATATTTATAAAATAAATTCATCGTCAGTATTTTCAACATTATCCTAGCGTGTCCTCGACCATCAATATTATATGCCCAAAACAACTTCTGCACCAAATTACAGATTTCCGATATCGTGTAACTGTATTTTATCATAGTTATTGATGGTGATATCATCTATCTCATTCAAGTTAGGGGAGTAGAAATATGTGTAGCCTACATTACGGTTTTGTGTGGATCTCTGAGCCAATTATGTTCAATTATGTCTGAAAACTGTGTTATCAGCGCATAACCAGGCTTTTGTACGGTATCTATTCTGATAAAAAATATAAAAATTTAGATGATACTATTATCATGATTATGTAAATTGTCAATCCGATTGTGAAACATAATTTTTATGTGATGTGCACGTTTTAACCAGCACAATATACCTAGTCACTAGAATAATAAATTGTTAATTTAAACGACTTCTTGTCTCAATAGGAACGGAACATGTATGTGTGTCATTATTGCCATGGTTATGCAGACCACCTTGATGAATTAACTTCATGTTTTGCTTAGCCCCAGTACAGGACTTGGGCAGGAGGGTGCCACCCGTGGCCAACGCACATTTAAATTATTGCTTTCTTCCTTACGGTACTGTAAAAACACGATGCAGGTGGATATCACATAGGCCACATACCAATAGGCCTAGAACGGATATTTGGTGAGCGACAGGTTATCTAGTGCGGGAAAGTGATTAACAATCATAAAATATTTTTTGTCAATAGTCTAAACATTTGTACAACATGCCGGATATTACGTTTGTTTTCCTCGGCTTCTAAATGTGAAATAATGACTTTATTAAATAAATCATTATTATTACACTGGCCTACGATGTGTCGTTTTCCTGGCGCAACATTTGTTTTTTCCCCCATAACTTTGTGGAATATTGATGATAAATGTTATCACGGCTCTGAATTGGTTTCCCGGGTATGAGAAACCTATATGTAGACACCAGAAACACATCTCTACGTTATTTGGAAGCAAAGTTATAGCACATTGCCTTGTAGTGGCGGCCATTTTGGATTTTGTCCTCTAGCGGCAAACGCACAAGGTGAAATTCAGGGGACTTTAAGTATGTTGCTCAGGTGGGTTTTAATACACCGAAATGGAGTTTTTATGTTCATTGTAAGCCAAACCGTGATCTAAAGTTGTGACAGCTTCACTAATTTTGGCGGCCATTTTGTTTTTGAATTTTGAGTAGGAAAAACACAAAATAGAGCTTGGCATGGGGCAGATTTGGAATCAGCGTTCCCAAATTGTGTAAGAACAATTGCATGCCAAATTCTACAAAAAAATGCCTTACCAAGTCAGAAATTTCGAAGATGGGCCCTGACTAAACATATGTATTGTGCTAGTCGAATGGACCCAATGTTATGCTTCTTTTGACAACCAATAAGAAACCTCGTTACATCATTCACGGGGTGCCCAAGGACACTTTAATTATCTTGCATACACCGCAGCGGGCTGTATAACTCTAATTGTCCTTTATTTCGGCCGCCACGGTGTATCGAAGGCACAAAATCAGCGGTTCCACGCCCCGTCACGGGACATGGAAGAGCATTTAACTGTTATTTGCCCCGTCACGGGTTATCCAACACACTTTTCTTGCCTTGTGTGCCCCGTGACGGGGCAAATAGACCCGGTCTAAAAAAATATGAAACCATGAAACTGAAATTCAAAATCTTGCTCCGTCTACTGATTGACAAATATAGGCTATATTATAGTCCAATCAAAACTATAATGGTTGACCCCCTTACCTGTATTTCCAGGCATGGTGGTGTGGTAGCCGTGACGTCCTCTCTCAGTTTCAGCCCCTGGGGCTAGTAGTGTGGGATGCCTCACAGGCCAGTGGTCAAGATGGCTAAATTAAATTTGAAACGATTATTCTGATTGGTCGCATAGGTAATATCATGAAAGGTGGGTGGCGGGCGTGACCCACGTGGCTCGCACCTCACGCCCGCCAAGCGCGCGTGACTATTATCACCACTGATGCGCGTGAGTTGTCACAACTGACGCGCGTGAGCTAGCACACCTGGCGCGCGTGCGGTCACGCGCGCACTACATCTATGAGATTATTAGGTCACGCGCGCCAGATGCGCGCGACCTCTACGGGATTATTCGGCAGATATACCGCCATACTCAGGCAAGTACTCACACCCGAGCCTGCAAAGTCATAGGCGAGAACTTACACTCGAGCCTGCTGAGTGCTAGGCGAGCACTCACAACCAGTCCTGCAGGGTCCTAGGCAATGCGAGTATAAGGGTTCTATGCAAGGTCTCACATCCGATCATGCAGGGAGGGTCCTAGATATTTTGTATATTTTATTATTATATTCAATCGAATATATTTTTACCATAGAGGTTAAAATTGCCTATCTATGTACACAAATGTTTATGCATATGTATTGGATAAACTCATTGTTATTATTATTATTTTGTTATTTAGTTTTTATTCAATATTGTTATGTTTTAACCCTACCTGAAATAATTTTTTAATTCCAATATTTTTTATATCTTTACAATAATACTAGATGCCGCAATTTTAAAATGGCCGTCATGGAATATCTACATTGTAAATAGCACGTTTATTCACATCATTCTATGTACAAAAAATTGTTTTGAAGGATATAAGCCTCTATAAGGCATTGTTTATTTAAAAACGGCTTCATACTGAGTCTTTTTTTTTCTACACTGTGACAACAAATTCAACAAGCCTTTCAAAATAAAAAAATGATCACCACAAAAAAATATTTATCAGTATATTAGGAAAGTTATAATAATGCATCTAAATGCATAATTATATGGCTTATATGGCTTTTCCTCATTAGACAAGCGTGGCTTAAACAAAACATTTTCCTCCATACACAAAATTACAAAGACGGCTATAACCATTCAACGGATACTTGTTTGTCAACACACTGAACACCTGTCCGCGGAAATTCATTAAGATTTCGTGCTCCATCCGATCTAAACTCAATCTTTGTTAACAGTTTTTTTTAAATCATTTTTCATATTTGATTGATGTCTGGTTTTAGATGTAATTTGTTTGTCTCGTGAGAGAAAATAATATTTTGTGAATAATATTCATTGTGTGCCTGCTTCCCGTGTGTCCGTTCTTAAAATCGTCAAAATAACCAATCTACACCAAAAATGAATTTCTCGCCCCAGAATCACTAGAAAACATAATTACACATATCTAGATGACAAACCAATATTAACTATCATAAATACCAAAAAATGGCGGCCATCACGGAATTACAAAATATGACCCAACTATAGGCCCATGTCATGGTAGCCTATTCCATTCCGTCCTATTTTTTTTGAAGTCACAATAGCAATTATGTCACAATAGAAGCAAGTAAATATCACGATAGCAAACAAACAAATTAATATGGTCATCCTGTGTGTGTTGCGGTAGGAAACATAACTTCAAATGTGTAAAAAAATAAAAAAAAAGTCACTCACGCTGATAGACTTCACTATGAGATGTATTCCGAGATAAAGCCATCCCAGCATACGTCACTCACGCTGACAGAGTTCATTATGAGACGTATACTGAGATAAGGCCATCCCAGCATACGTCACTCACGCTGATAAAGTTCATTATGAGACGTATTCCGAGATAAGACCATCCCAGCATACGTCACTCATGCTGATGGAGTTCATTATGAGACGTATACTGAGATAAGGCCATCCCAGCATACGGCACCCACGCTGATAGAATTCATTATGAGACGTATACTGAGATAAGGCCATCCCAGCATACGTCACTCATGCTGATAGATTTCATTATGAGACGTATTCCGAGATAAGGCCATCCCAGCATACGTCACTCACGCTGATAGAGTTCATTATGAGACGTATTCCGAGATAAGGCCATCCCAGCATACGTCACTCACGCTGATAGAGTTCATTATGAGACGTATTCCGAGATAAGGCCATCCCAGCATACGTCACTCATGCTGATAGAGTTCATTATGAGACGTATTCCGAGATAAGGCCATCCCAGCATACGTCACTCACGCTGATAGAGTTCATTATGAGACGTATTCCGAGATAAGGCCATCCCAGCATACGTCACTCACGCTGATAGAGTTCATTATGAGACGTATTCCGAGATAAGGCCATCCCAGCATACGTCACTCATGCTGATAGAGTTCATTATGAGACGTATTCCGTGATAAGGCCATCCCAGCATACGTCACTCACGCTGATAGAGTTCATTATGAGACGTATTCCGAGATAAGGCCATCCCAGCATACGTCACTCACGCTGATAGAGTTCATTATGAGACGTATTCCGAGATAAGGCCATCCCAGCATACGTCACTCATGCTGATAGAATTCATTATGATTTATGAGAGTGATGATTTATGATTTATGAGTATGCCAAGTAATAAGTAACGAGTAGTTTATTTCTGATGACATTTAAAGGTAGGACAGATATGCCAGGCGAGAGCAGGCTACAGTGATATATTTAGTTACATGAGCTCTGAGTATATACGTCTATATTTTGTGACAACAATTTACAGATATGTAATATATTTACAATATGTATTATTTAAAGTTAAAATACATTAATGAACAGAGATATTTTTTGTATATCGTCATAATTGCTAGAATTTATAAGTGTTTTTAACATTAAACTGGATGGTCTTTTCCTCAATTGACTTCCGACATTTTTTTTCTTGTATTTCTAAGTGGCTACAGATAAGTAAGTAGAGATATACATTGAAATGGGGCCATCTCAGTATACGGCCGATTTCACAAAAGTGGTCACAATGTCCGCATTTTGGGAGCACGAAATCGACAGTTGAATAACAGAAACACTAATTACTCTATCTTCCTAATGTTTTTTACTATTTAAAAAGTTTAGATACGTGGCAGACACCAAAGTCACCATCATAGGGATTGCAATAGCCTTTCACACTTGAAAAGTAAAATAATACCTCAAAAATTCCATTTTTTTCCCCGGTGAATTTACATGTGTTTTTCAATGGAAATTTACAAATACATGCAATGGAATGACAAATGAAGTAATAAATGATAACTGGACATGAATTGTGACTTTTCAAGTAACAATAATATTTGGGCTACGTTTTATGAGTTTTTGTGGTGGCCATTTTGAATTTGGTTGTGTTATTTTTATTATGACAGATTGATTGGCATTTCGCGTTTGCGGTTTTTGGCAGCCATTCTGAACTGTAATTTTAGACTTCGGACTTCAGGCTGCAAATTTCAGAAGTCCCCACTGAGGTTTTGCAGTTTTAAATAGATATATATTTGTTTGTCAAATGGAATCGCATTCAGGGTGCACAGTACACACATTGACTTGTCTCTCTGTTGATTTAATGTTGTATCACTATCCGCGACGCTAGCCCGACATTAAAACAACATTGATTCAACGTTTAGCGTTTAAAAAGAATTGCAACTGTTATTTTATTTGTAACATTTGAAAGGTTTCAACTGTCTATACCAAATACACAATATTGGTTCAATACTGGGCCACCGTCTGTGACGCTGACCCAGAATTGAAACATTGGATAAATGTATTTTTATTATCAAATCTGGAGACTAAAGGGTGGAGTAGGTCTGGACATGGGGCACCCTGTTCACCCTTCTGGCAATGAATGGAGAATCACCCGACTTGTCCACTATTGAACCAATATTGGACCCAATTATAGGCCTACTGCCGTGTAAGCCAAAATGCAGTATCTGCTCACTTTACAAGTAAGCAGATACTGCCTTTTGCATTTGGAGAGCAGCATAGTGTGTACAGTCCGTAGCAGTGTGTGTGCCTACACACTGCTACGCCGTGTGCTGATTCATGCCGACTGCAAGTGGCTTCACGGGACGCGTTCAATTAACTTGCATAGCCGTAAAGAAGACTGCAGGCATGTCAACTAAAATGAGATTACGGCTCAATTAACTTATGCAACTAAAGAAGACCACAAGTGTGTCGATTAAGATGAGATAAGCAACAATGCCAACATTACAAATGCGTCATTGAAACGTATGTCATTAAATCAGAACGAGAGTTTGCGTCGAATGACTTCCTGACAGTTTTGACCCGAATACAGCTCCATACTTCATCACAAAAGGCACACTGGGGTCGGCGGGAATGCGTGGGACGGGCCGGGGGGCGGGCAGAGTGAGGGGCGGACACGTGTAGTGCAGCAGCAGCAGGCCTTCTCCTATTATTGTAGGCTGGTTTCTCCTCTGACAGTGGCCTGCTTTCTGTGGTGTGTGCAGAGTTATCGCGAAAAACTTCAGACCTTTCTCGTCTCTTTATTTCTTTGCTGAGAAATTCCAGCAAAAATGTCAAGTTTGCCTCGTTTCCTTCCCCTTCTCTCGCCCATTCAAGGCGAATGTCCTGCGGTAGCCTGGATAATACAACAAGGGTCAGGAACATGCCATAGGTATCACCCTTGATCCCCAGGCTCTTCAGGCTACGGACGTGTGACAATAGCGTGTCCTGTAGCTGCCACAGCTCGCTTGTCCTCTGTTTGCTGCTTGTGGACGAATTGTTTAAAGCTTGTAGAGACAGCAAGGCTTGTATACGAGAGAAGATTATTCTCTCCGGCCTCCCATATCGCTCAGTCAGCAGTTTACAGGCAATACCGTAATTCGCCTCAGTGACTGATAAACCTGCTACCACATTTCGTGCCTCTCCTGACAGCAACGATGTCAAATAGGTAAATTTGCTCACTGTAGGCAAAGTGTCCTGGTCGTGAATAACCGCCTTGTATTGGTCCCAAAATGGCTGCCATTTCGTTAGATCCCCATCAAATTTGGGCAGGTGGATCTGTGGCAGCTTAGCGTTAAACGATGGCCAGCAATGGAGCCGTCGCTGCTCTTCACGTCGTGTGCAGATCCACGTGAGTCTGATGTAGCAGAATATCCACTTCCCTTCACTTTGGATTTGAGGGCTGCTAATAATTTCTTTCCCTCCAGTAATTGAGCAGCACACTCTTCTCTGAAGTCTGCAGCCTCAGTTACGCATTGGTCAACTTCATTGTCAGGGCAAACAAGCTCAAGCTCGCCCTGACTATAATCAAAAGATCCCAGACGTGTTTCCACATCCAAGATGGACGCCTCAATGGTCACCACGTGGTCCGCAGTGGGATCCTCAGGCAATGGCCTCATGCCGTGCACAGTGTTACTCAATGTCGCTGTCGACCTCCTCAGCCATAACTTGCTAGTCTCCATAGCTCTCCTAGCTTTCTTCACAATCGTTTTGTTACTGTTAGCCATAGTTATTTTTCCCGGGTCTGGGCACCAAAATGTCCAGGATATACTTGAGTAAATGAACTAGGAGACAAGTTAAAATATATACTTTTCGTTTATTGCTTCCACCATCTTCAACATGCATGAACAGACTGATCCAACAGCATTATCAGTTAACAACAGCATTACATAGCCTCCAAACCCACCTGGATCCAAAACCAGGATCAAGCAATAATCTCTAAAACCAATTACTTAAGCCTGTTAAATCTCGTATCACTCACTAGGTGGGGCTAGGCGTATCATCATTGAACATCATATAAACTTGTAAGGGCATTCACCAGGTGCCGCCTCAGTGCCAAATGATACCGAATCCCGAACATAGCGGACACACAAACTTGACTTTCGTGTTCAAAATAACATTTTTGTTTTGAGGAATTTCATGTTCTAAGACCTGGTCAACTATCACGCAAAAAATCCAAGATGGCCGCCAATAATACAGAAAGTAACATAACGTTTTTCCAAAAGTCATAGAAAGTCGTTTTGGTGGCTAAATAAAGGTTTTTAAAACCAATAAATCTAGTACAATACAGTATAACCTCTAACTTTTAAATTACATGTAGTTTCAGGGACAAATCCAAGATGGCCGCCAATTATACAGCAAGTACTATAACCATTTTTCTAAATGTCGTAGAAAGTTATTTTTGGCGCTTTAATAGTTTTCTGATACAAAAGAATTACACAGCATAAAAAACTCAACTTCCATGTAATTACGGGAAATGTAAAAAATATGATTATTTAAAAACAACACATTAACTATGAGGAAACTGCACAAAAGTAGCATGTGTTACTTTCATCACTGTAACTACATAGGCTTGCTGTGTATATCTCAGATTTGCATGAATGCCATCATCTTGCATAATGATAATGCTGGAATAGTCACCCTCATCAATATATTTATCATATATTTGAGCAGCTTCAGAATTGATGTAGCGACTCCTTGATAGGACGCCATTGGCTACTTTCTCGTGGTCCTAATTCACACTTAATCAAACCAAATGTGATAGTTCTTCAGGTTGAGGAGGATGCTTTTATACAAGAACTAGTTGCAGTTGTCCATCAATGAAGCTCCAACCACAATCTCATAGATGTTTATAATATTGTTATCTGGCCAGAGCTGTATTTATTGCTAAACATGCCTGAAATACAACGGAAACAATATCCACTTTTTGTGGCAGGGGTAATTGACGAAGAGGATACATTGAAATACTCCAATTGGCTTAGGCTCTACCTCTGGGTGTTTATGCATTAAGTTAAATGTTTTTTTTTTTAGAATGTATGTGTTGGTGTTGTGGACGCCATTGAGACGGTTGAATGGTACGATAAATATCACCAGTTCTAGGTTTACACAGCTAGGCATTGCTATGATGAGAACGTTTCGAAAGCAGAATGAGCAAGTTTACATCAGTTCCTACGACTACCACATTGTCAGTATCTGACAGAACTTTTGATTTCCGTAATAACATTTAACGTCCCATCATGTACCTCAGTATTTTTCACACTTAAATACCAGTGTTCATTGAATAGTTGAATGGCATTGTTTGAATTTGAACAGTGAACTTAAACTGTATTGCCCTCCTCCCTGATTCTGTACTTTATCTGTTATATATTCATCTGAGATAACATCGCAGTGTGCATGGAAATATTTTTGATGTACGGTACATATGTCTTGCATAGATTATTAGATGATCAATGTTTATTACAAAAGAATATAATAGATAAGTAATAAATATTATGTATGAATGATAATTAATCTACTATGTTTGACATATAGTTATCAGAAACCTAAATATCTTCACGTCCATCATATGATTTCATCACTTTATATATGGTAAGACTTATTGTCTTTAACATTGATACCTCTTCCTGCAAAATATGGTGGTCGCTCCCATACCACTTTAAGACACAACTGAACCTGTTGGGTTATTGTATATTATGTGAGAGTGAGAGCTTATATCTGATTAGAAGCATGCATGACCAGAACCTAATGGTTCCTCATGCATTCTACCATATCACGACCACATCTAGAAAGTTTCTGTTTTTTATGTTAATCTTCATAAAAACATCCTGATCGTGCTACGAATGGTATTATTGCCCTAATTACCACATATTCTGTATCATATCTTGTTGCAATAGTGTACCCAATAATCTTTGATGACTTGTTCATGACACTCTATAACATTTAGTTGCCAATACTAGGTTAGTTACTAACATCTTCTGAAGATGGTGTATGTTCATACTATATTTATAAAATAAATTCATCGTCAGTATTTTCAACATTATCCTAGCGTGTCCTCGACCATCAATATTATATGCCCAAAACAATTTCTGCACCAAATTACAGATTTCCGATATCGTGTAACTGTATTTTATCATAGTTATTGATGGTGATATCATCTATCTCATTCAAGTTAGGGGAGTAGAAATATGTGTAGCCTACATTACGGTTTTGTGTGGATCTCTGAGCCAATTATGTTCAATTATGTCTGAAAACTGTGTTATCAGCGCATAACCAGGCTTTTGTACGGTATCTATTCTGATAAAAAATATAAAAATTTAGATGATACTATTATCATGATTATGTAAATTGTCAATCCGATTGTGAAACATAATTTTTATGTGATGTGCACGTTTTAACCAGCACAATATACCTAGTCACTAGAATAATAAATTGTTAATTTAAACGACTTCTTGTCTCAATAGGAACGGAACATGTATGTGTGTCATTATTGCCATGGTTATGCAGACCACCTTGATGAATTAACTTCATGTTTTGCTTAGCCCCAGTACAGGACTTGGGCAGGAGGGTGCCACCCGTGGCCAACGCACATTTAAATTATTGCTTTCTTCCTTACGGTACTGTAAAAACACGATGCAGGTGGATATCACATAGGCCACATACCAATAGGCCTAGAACGGATATTTGGTGAGCGACAGGTTATCTAGTGCGGGAAAGTGATTAACAATCATAAAATATTTTTTGTCAATAGTCTAAACATTTGTACAACATGCCGGATATTACGTTTGTTTTCCTCGGCTTCTAAATGTGAAATAATGACTTTATTAAATAAATCATTATTATTACACTGGCCTACGATGTGTCGTTTTCCTGGCGCAACATTTGTTTTTTCCCCCATAACTTTGTGGAATATTGATGATAAATGTTATCACGGCTCTGAATTGGTTTCCCGGGTATGAGAAACCTATATGTAGACACCAGAAACACATCTCTACGTTATTTGGAAGCAAAGTTATAGCACATTGCCTTGTAGTGGCGGCCATTTTGGATTTTGTCCTCTAGCGGCAAACGCACAAGGTGAAATTCAGGGGACTTTAAGTATGTTGCTCAGGTGGGTTTTAATACACCGAAATGGAGTTTTTATGTTCATTGTAAGCCAAACCGTGATCTAAAGTTGTGACAGCTTCACTAATTTTGGCGGCCATTTTGTTTTTGAATTTTGAGTAGGAAAAACACAAAATAGAGCTTGGCATGGGGCAGATTTGGAATAAGCGTTCCCAAATTGTGTAAGAACAACTGCATGCCAAATTCAACAAAAAAATGCCTTACCAAGTCAGAAATTTCGAAGATGGGCCCTGACTAAACATATGTATTGTGCTAGTCGAATGGACCCAATGTTATGCTTCTTTTGACAACCAATAAGAAACCTCGTTACATCATTCACGGGGTGCCCAAGGACACTTTAATTATCTTGCATACACCGCAGCGGGCTGTATAACTCTAATTGTCCTTTATTTCGGCCGCCACGGTGTATCGAAGGCACAAAATCAGCGGTTCCACGCCCCGTCACGGGACATGGAAGAGCATTTAACTGTTATTTGCCCCGTCACGGGTTATCCAACACACTTTTCTTGCCTTGTGTGCCCCGTGACGGGGCAAATAGACCCGGTCTAAAAAAATATGAAACCATGAAACTGAAATTCAAAATCTTGCTCCGTCTACTGATTGACAAATATAGGCTATATTATAGTCCAATCAAAACTATAATGGTTGACCCCCTTACCTGTATTTCCAGGCATGGTGGCGTGGTAGCCGTGACGTCCTCTCTCAGTTTCAGCCCCTGGGGCTAGTAGTGTGGGATGCCTCACAGGCCAGTGGTCAAGATGGCTAAATTAAATTTGAAACGATTATTCTGATTGGTCGCATAGGTAATATCATGAAAGGTGGGTGGCGGGCGTGACCCACGTGGCTCGCACCTCACGCCCGCCAAGCGCGCGTGACTATTATCACCACTGATGCGCGTGAGTTGTCACAACTGACGCGCGTGAGCTAACACACCTGGCGCGCGTGCGGTCACGCGCGCCAGACGCGCACTACATCTATGAGATTATTAGGTCACGCGCCTCTATAAGGCATTGTTTATTTAAAAACGGCTTCATACTGAGTCTTTTTTTTTCTACACTGTGACAACAAATTCAACAAGCCTTTCAAAATAAAAAAATGATCACCACAAAAAAATATTTATCAGTATATTAGGAAAGTTATAATAATGCATCTAAATGCATAATTATATGGCTTATATGGCTTTTCCTCATTAGACAAGCGTGGCTTAAACAAAACATTTTCCTCCATACACAAAATTACAAAGACGGCTATAACCATTCAACGGATACTTGTTTGTCAACACACTGAACACCTGTCCGCGGAAATTCATTAAGATTTCGTGCTCCATCCGATCTAAACTCAATCTTTGTTAACAGTTTTTTTTTAATCATTTTTCATATTTGATTGATGTCTGGTTTTAGATGTAATTTGTTTGTCTCGTGAGAGAAAATAATATTTTGTGAATAATATTCATTGTGTGCCTGCTTCCCGTGTGTCCGTTCTTATAATCGTCAAAATAACCAATCTACACCAAAAATGAATTTCTCGCCCCAGAATCACTAGAAAACATAATTACACATATCTAGATGACAAACCAATATTAACTATCATAAATACCAAAAAATGGCGGCCATCACGGAATTACAAAATATGACCCAACTATAGGCCCATGTCATGGTAGCCTATTCCATTCCGTCCTATTTTTTTTGAAGTCACAATAGCAATTACGTCACAATAGAAGCAAGTAAATATCACGATAGCAAACAAACAAATTAATATGGTCATTCTGTGTGTGTTGCGGTAGGAAACATAACTTCAAATGTGTAAAAAAATAAATAAAAAGTCACTCACGCTGATAGACTTCACTATGAGATGTATTCCGAGATAAAGCCATCCCAGCATACGTCACTCACGCTGACAGAGTTCATTATGAGACGTATACTGAGATAAGGCCATCCCAGCATACGTCACTCACGCTGATAAAGTTCATTATGAGACGTATTCCGAGATAAGACCATCCCAGCATACGTCACTCATGCTGATGGAGTTCATTATGAGACGTATACTGAGATAAGGCCATCCCAGCATACGTCACCCACGCTGATAGAATTCATTATGAGACGTATACTGAGATAAGGCCATCCCAGCATACGTCACTCATGCTGATAGATTTCATTATGAGACGTATTCCGAGATAAGGCCATCCCAGCATACGTCACTCACGCTGATAGAGTTCATTATGAGACGTATTCCGAGATAAGGCCA
The DNA here is from genome assembly GCA_964017125.1 of Flabesymbios commensalis. Lineage (NCBI taxonomy): Eukaryota > Metazoa > Annelida > Polychaeta > Terebellida > Flabelligeridae > Flabesymbios > Flabesymbios commensalis. The sequence goes on from OZ024915.1 coordinate 28,411,563, forward strand.
TCCCAGCATACGTCACTCACGCTGATAGAGTTCATTATGAGACGTATTCCGAGATAAGGCCATCCCAGCATACGTCACTCACGCTGATAGAGTTCATTATGAGACGTATTCCGTGATAAGGCCATCCCAGCATACGTCACTCACGCTGATAGAGTTCATTATGAGACGTATTCCGAGATAAGGCCATCCCAGCATACGTCACTCACGCTGATAGAGTTCATTATGAGACGTATTCCGAGATAAGGCCATCCCAGCATACGTCACTCATGCTGATAGAATTCATTATGATTTATGAGTGTGATGATTTATGATTTATGAGTATGCCAAGTAATAAGTAACGAGTAGTTTATTTCTGATGACATTTAAAGGTAGGACAGATATGCCAGGCGAGAGCAGGCTACAGTGATATATTTAGTTACATGAGCTCTGAGTATATACGTCTATATTTTGTGACAACAATTTACAGATATGTAATATATTTACAATATGTATTATTTAAAGTTAAAATACATTAATGAACAGAGATATTTTTTGTATATCGTCATAATTGCTAGAATTTATAAGTGTTTTTAACATTAAACTGGATGGTCTTTTCCTCAATTGACTTCCGACATTTTTTTTCTTGTATTTCTAAGTGGCTACAGATAAGTAAGTAGAGATATACATTGAAATGGGGCCATCTCAGTATACGGCCGATTTCACAAAAGTGGTCACAATGTCCGCATTTTGGGAGCACGAAATCGACAGTTGAATAACAGAAACACTAATTACTCTATCTTCCTAATGTTTTTTACTATTTAAAAAGTTTAGATACGTGGCAGACACCAAAGTCACCATCATAGGGATTGCAATAGCCTTTCACACTTGAAAAGTAAAATAATACCTCAAAAATTCCATTTTTTTCCCCGGTGAATTTACATGTGTTTTTCAATGGAAATTTACAAATACATGCAATGGAATGACAAATGAAGTAATAAATGATAACTGGACATGAATTGTGACTTTTCAAGTAACAATAATATTTGGGCTACGTTTTATGAGTTTTTGTGGTGGCCATTTTGAATTTGGTTGTGTTATTTTTATTATGACAGATTGATTGGCATTTCGCGTTTGCGGTTTTTGGCAGCCATTCTGAACTGTAATTTTAGACTTCGGACTTCAGGCTGCAAATTTCAGAAGTCCCCACTGAGGTTTTGCAGTTTTAAATAGATATATATTTGTTTGTCAAATGGAATCGCATTCAGGGTGCACAGTACACACATTGACTTGTCTCTCTGTTGATTTAATGTTGTATCACTATCCGCGACGCTAGCCCGACATTAAAACAACATTGATTCAACGTTTTGCGTTTAAAAAGAATTGCAACTGTTATTTTATTTGTAACATTTGAAAGGTTTCAACTGTCTATACCAAATACACAATATTGGTTCAATACTGGGCCACCGTCTGTGACGCTGACCCAGAATTGAAACATTGGATAAATGTATTTTTATTATCAAATCTGGAGACTAAAGGGTGGAGTAGGTCTGGACATGGGGCACCCTGTTCACCCTTCTGGCAATGAATGGAGAATCACCCGACTTGTCCACTATTGAACCAATATTGGACCCAATTATAGGCCTACTGCCGTGTAAGCCAAAATGCAGTATCTGCTCACTTTACAAGTAAGCAGATACTGCCTTTTGCATTTGGAGAGCAGCATAGTGTGTACAGTCCGTAGCAGTGTGTGTGCCTACACACTGCTACGCCGTGTGCTGATTCATGCCGACTGCAAGTGGCTTCACCGACCCCTTCCACCACCCTCCCCCTGTATGAAATGATTACTTGTTTCATTTAAACGAAACTGCCGCTGGGGCAAGATTTTCAGCGTAACGCGACAGTGTTTAAATTGGGACAGTGTACATAGTGTGGTATCTGCTCACTTTACAAGCAAGCAGAAACTGCCTTTTGCCATTCAAGAGCATAGTGACCCATAAAATCCTGGATTAATCCGGAAGAACACAATGGATGGCTTAGAAAGTCTTAGCAGAATACCTGACTACTCTGGGAATATGGTGTCCAAATTTCATAATGATTGGATAAAAATTCAGGGAGAAATAGCGTCTTACAAAGCGTGCCAAGATTAATAAGTTTAGAGTTCCGTTGTAAAATCAATATATTTGGGCATAGCCCAAATATAATTAAAGACAAATGATTAATTTGTAATTTGACATGTTGCTTTATATGCTCATTCCATTCAAAAATAGAATTTTTTACTGTTTAAAAAAAATACTGCTATCGTGACCATTCCCGTCCTAAAAAAATGAGTCACGATAGCACTGTAAAAAATAAGGTGTGACGTACAGAGCTTGAACCCTATTGTAAAACTTATTAACTGATAAGATAAAGCAGCATTCAATGTTTCATCAGTTGAATTTTCAGGTGAATGGTGATAATTTGAACGCTAAAAATATAGTCTTAAAGTAGGGCACCCTAGTGGTTAAATTAACGTTCTTTCAGATTTTTGTCACAATATCACAATATGATAATGGCCACTGTGGTTGAAATAATTATTTGGTGCGGTCTTGCTGACCCACAATAGAATCAGCAGAAAAAGTGGTACCAGGAGGTTTACTTCAGAATAACAATTCCATGCCATTTTTTTTGTGGCGAAGGACTTAATCCATTCCGTCCTAATTTTTAAAATAAGTCACAATAACACAATACCCACAATTATGTCACGATAGCAAGCAAGTGTATGTCACGATAGCAAACAAACAAACGTCGCTAGTCACTTTTTTAATTGTAGAAATAAAAGATGAGCATGATGTTGTTATACAATCGCCCAAGTGCTATCAGACTAAAATGATAAGGTGTCGTTAGTTGTATTAGCTTGCTATGACCGTATTTAAAATGCTAAAAAATCTATTGTGACAACCAGACAAATTTGGACAATTGCTACTATCGTGACATTTGGATACATGATAAATGTACTCTTGTGTCTCATTTTCACGATAGAATATTTTTATTTGAGCTTTTTTACCTCTAAAATATATGTATTTCGGCAATGTTTACTAACTATTTGTTTTGATATAATACTTATTCAGTTTTTATCATACATTTTGTATATTTGCTATGGTGACTTCTGCTAGCCAGACCAGAATTGCTTTATGTTATGTCACGACAACAAGTGAAGTTCATCGGGGGAAAAAGGGCACGTTTCTGTGAAATCAGCCATACCTCACGTGGCGTCACACAAATGAAAATAGCATAGAATCATTTTCATATCATTCTCGCTTTATTCAAATTACTATTTATTTTTACAAATTATGTCACAGATTTTTTATATCTATAAAAAATAACTTTTTAAATTCCATGTGCTCAACAAATGTGGAACAAAGCCATTGTTATTATTAATACCCGGGCTATGCTTGCGCCTTACCAGAGATCCATTACAGTCTGCACACAACGCTGATCAACGATGGAAATATCTCACAAGTGTGGAGATATATCAGCACAGAAATAATAAGCCTACATCGTGCGAGAAAAGGCATGCCAGCGGACACAAGACGTTGAATCTATGTTGGTTTAACGTTGTTCACCATCCACGACGATATTCGTTTCATGATGAATATCAATCAACGAATGGGGTGTAGATAATGAACATCGTCTTGTGTGTACGTGTATAATACATAGAGGTATATGGCGAGTACATTAGGAGCTGGAAAGCAAAAATGTTTCCTAATATTTAGTTAGATGTTGCCGATGTAAGCCTTTATTACGGTGAGCTCCAAGGAGACAGCTCATTGAAAGAGTCAGGTTGACAGCGTCCTCATGCATGCGTTGAATTCGACGTGTGATGTGGATCATATAACAACAAATACACAGATATGCAGTACAGGGGCGGATTCATAATTTAAAAAAAGAAACGATATAATTTTCGAATAGGGGGGTATTGACTCCCCTTTTCCAAAAATATATATTGCCTGGAAACGACACTATGATCAGAAGCATTTGTTTTATTTTCTAAGAATTAATTGCACTTCTTCAACTGTGATTCCTTTGGTTTCCGGAACAAAAAATATAGCAAACAATGACCCTAGAGCAGAAATACCGGCAAAGAGAAAAAATGTGCCGTAAGGCGTGATGGAACCTAGTAAAACAAGAAAGAATCTAGTGATCAGAAACATCACAATGTACCTCGTAAACATGCATATCGTAACACCTATTCCTTTGATCCTGGGTTCTAGCACCTCACCTAAGTACACCCAAGGCAGACATCCCCACCCAACAGAGTTGAACGCTATGTACACAATAAGACTGACCAATGGCAACCAGTCACTTTGCCAGTCTAAATGGGAGGAAAAGTAAAAATGTAGCCCAGTCCCAATACAGCCTATCGCCATCATCAAGCCTGGTAGAATTAAAAGATGGCGTCTTCCAAGTTTCTCCGCTAGCATCGATGTCACAAAGCATGCCAATAAACGAATGATCGCCAGTATCACCGATGGAACACCAACATTTCCTTTATAACCGGCGTCGATAAAAATGTTATTTCCATAGTAGAGTATAGCCATCATGCCAGAGGCTTGGTTGAAAAACATGAGTCCGATCATAAGCAGCATTGGTTTGTAGAATTGTGGGCTAATTATATCAGAGAGTGATATACTTTTAAATTGTGATTTGTTAGCTTTTTGTATGCCTTTTATTTCTGCGGTAGCGTCAACGGATGAGTCGTAGAGCCAAGTGAAGACCTTTTGGGCTTCTTCGTAATTTCCGATATCTATTAAATATCTTGGACTTTCTGGAAGTACTAATGTTAAAATGGCGGATACGGAGGCAAGAACTTGACCAACTACAGCCAGCCATCGCCATGGCAGCGCCAATCCCAATGCGTAAACAGTCACTAGTCCGGAATAGTATGTAAGCGAGCACATAGGGCCGAGATATCCTCGTAAGTCTTTGCTAACTGTCTCTCCAACGTATACAGATGCTATAGGCTGAGCCATGCCCATTCCAACACCCGTTAAAAACCGTCCTGCATACAACATCTCATAGTTATCAGCGGCGATGATGAAGACCCAGCCCGCTGTGTAGGGTACTGAGCACAGCAGAATGCAGGCCTTCCTGCCTAGATACTCTGAGCACAGGCTACATATTAGAGCTCCTGCTATGGCTGCTAGAGGAGTCAAAGATCCGAACCACGACACCTGGTCCACAACCAGCAGATCTCCCTCCAGCTGAGGAAGTACAGGCGATGAATACCCGGTGACAAATCCACAGGAATATGTCGTCAAAGTGGCGATAAACACTGTGATGAATTGACGAAAACAAGCGGTTCTGCCAACAGCCATGGTCTTTGTTACAAGCCTCCTCAAAAGTACATTTACTGATTATTACAGGAAAAAAAATTCCTGATTTCCCACTGAACCACAATGCTATTTGTTACAACACTGTTTTGAAACTATCGTCTTTGGTGATTTCCCGCTGAGCCACTACTGATGAGGCGGTGTCTGCTTTGATGTGGAGATCAGATCCATTTGAAGTATATAGGCCTAATACACTGCATACACCATAAACGATGTAAATGATGTAAACCCCCATACCCCCATAACGAACAAGATCGTTGATTGTTCCATGCAGCGTGACAAACGAGTTCAAACCATTTAGGCTCCTTCCCCGCATTTATGCTCAAGCACATGTCATATTTAAAATAAAAGTCATTGAGTAAAAACTAGAATTATCCAGGACAATAAGGAGGCTCTGGTCCGTCATTTAAAATATGATACTTTGATATGTTTCATCAGTATTCAGCTTAAGGTGGGAATTGCGACAGCAATTCTCACCTCAAGGTGAAGAAAATACCAGTTAACCCTTCAGGCGCTAAGTAACCTATAGTCGTTTTAATCTGTTTTATTAGTCGATAAAATCACAGTTATTGGGGGGAGAAATGAGTGTTCGAACATCAAGATTCACATATGCTTGGTATCAAATTAATCATATATAAGTAAGTTCAAGCGGGTGGAAATTTAATTTCTATAACTTTGCGTTTAAAGGGTTGACATCATTGTTAATCCATACCGTTTGTCGGCACTGTGTTTTAGAAAAACATACAATAAATAACCAATCAAATTGACAATGTGTCTTAGAAAAAAATACAAAAAATTACTAAATACGTACGTTATTTACGTGCTCACCGTTAACCCTTTGCCTGCTGATCACGACTATTGGCGTTTTTAGTCCGTTTTATTAACTGATCAAATCACAACTATTGGGAATGAACTAACCCAGTCAACAATTTGATCTCACAGTGAGCTCACTGTGAGATAGCATTAAGCTTACTGTGAGATCACATTGTGAGATCACAGTGATCTAAAAGTGTAAGCTCACAGCGAGCCCATAGTGAGCTCACAGAGTGAACTCACAGAGAGATCACTGCGAGACCACTGTGAGCTCATACCACGAGGCCACAGTGAGATCACAGTCAGCTCACACATTGAGCTCATATTGTGAGATCACAGTGATCCAAAATTGTAACCTTACAGTTAGCCCATAGTGAGCTCACAGAGTGAACTCACAGCGAGATCACTGCGAGACCGCAGTGAGCTCATACCACGAGGCCACAGTGAAATCACAGTTAGCTCACACAATGAGCTCACATTGTGAGATCACAATGATCTAAACGTGTAACCTCACAGTGAGCCTATAGTGAGCTCACATAGTGAACTCACAGCGAGATCACCGTGAGACCACTGTGAGCTCATACAACGAGGCCACAGTGAGATCACAGTCAGCTCACACAATGAGCTCACGTTGTGAGATCACAATGATCTAAAAGTGTAATCTCACAGTGAGCCCATAGTGAGCTCACATAGTGAACTCACAGCAAGATCACTGTGAGACCACTGTGAGCACATACAATGAGGCCACAGCGAGCTCAAATGAGCTCGCACAGTGACCCCATGCAGTGCGATCACAGTGAGGTAGGCCTAAAAGTGTAAACCAACGGTGTTAAAAGTAAGAATGTTAAACAAAACAATCAGAAAAACTGGTTAAAAAGTACAAAAGCTTTATTTGCAAGTGTAACAATTTAATTCAACTTCCTCTTCAATTGCGTGTTTGCATTTGAAATATAGATCTCCACGTGCCTGTCTGCTGCATTTTGCTTCCACAATGGTTTCGTTACCTCTCTTCTCCTCTTCACCTCAACCTTCATGAGGCTCCATGAAGTTGTTTACTGCATTCTTTAAAGGTAAAAAATCAAAAAAATCAGGAATCAAATAAATAATGATACATGTATAGGTGTTTTCAACTGCTAGTCCAGCAGATTTGTGACGAAAATCAGACGAAAGGCTCAGTTAGTGATAAAAGCACCAAAATTTCCAGAAAGGTACCTGAGATGAAACTCTTTTAAATTAGCTATGGACCCAAGTTGAACAAATCCAAGATGACCGTCATTTTCAAGATGGCGGCCAATTTTTTAAAAAAATCACAAAATTTTATTGTGATCATTAAAAAATAATTTAAAATTGAATGTATAAAGTTTATGTTGCACAGGGACACATACAAATACATGTAGACAAATAGTCAAAATAGTGGAATCCAAGATGGCCGCTATTTTCAAGATGGCGACCAATTCAATAAAAATAATGATATTTTAATGATTATTAAAACAATGTTATCTGCTGTAATAGACACACTTTGTTTGACCGTATTTCACCTTAGAATAAATCTATTTAAAAAAATAATAATACAATTTTAGTAAATTTGTGATAAAACATTGTGCAATCCAAAATGGCCGCCATTTTTAGCATCGATTGGCAAAAAGACAATAACTGCCTTTTGGCTTATTTTTATATCTTCAGTCAACTTTGAAATAAATACAAATATTTTACATCAAGAATTTCTCCTGCAAAATGAATTTCTCATTAATAACTACATTATTTCTCAGCATTGACGCCTTTTTTAGCACCGATTGGCAAAAAGACAGTAACTGCCTTTTGGCTTATTTTTATATATTCAAGCAACTTAGAAATAAATACAAATATTTTACATAAAGTACCTCTCCTGCAAAATGAATTTCTCATTAATAACTACATTATTTCTCAGCAAACACGACACGTTGAAACACTCATGTTGTAATGTTGGCCCAACGTGCATAACTGAGGGCGAAATGTGATATATAATAAAGTTGTAGTAGTATTAGTTTCAGTAAGTGTATAGTCTTGGTTTGTGTATGATATGCTATTGCGTCATGTCAAAGAAACGTTTGACAGAAATGTCTGTAGACCAGCCACAAAAGTCACAATCAATGTATCTGTGGATTTGGATAAGTGTATCTTTTGTCAAGATAATAAAGACGAGGCTCTGCAGTGGCCTTTGGGGAAAAAGCGTTCAGATATAGATCCACTAAAGACATATGAAAAAGCAGCATCAGCAATTCAAGAATTTGACAATATAGGGTCTCTACCAAATGAAATGAAATGAAATGAATCGGGCTTTAGGCCACCTTTGTGCACATATAGGCTAAACTGGGCCAGGAGAACCTCCTGAAGATGGTGAGATGATTGAGATGACACTGTCCTCCAGACACAGGATTCGAAATTCGAGCCCTGGCGGTCTGAGGCCGAGCACGCTACCTCTCGGTCACGGAGGCTCCCCACAATACTAACTAGGGTCTCTACCAATGCCATTGCATATGTCGTTTTTGGACGAAGGCAAGGGAATAGCTCCAACACTTGTTGATAATCAAGCCAAATGGTATAAGAATTGCAGAAAGCTGGATAGAGAGATTTCTAAGTCACAAAAACGGAAAAGCAGCGACATTTACACCTCTTCTGACACCAAGAAGGCAGCAAGGCAGAGTTGTACTTCAAATAATATATGTAAGGAAAGTTGTTTTTTCTGTGATCAAAGGTCTGGAGAAATTCATTGGGTTTCTACCATGAATTTCTAAAGATAGAAACGTTAAAAATAGTACCATGGAGCTACAAGACACTGTTCTATTAGCAATTAAACTTGCTGCTGGTGATCTCACAAAATGCAGTATATCATCGAGCTTGTGTCGTAGCATTGTACAATAGAGCCAGAGCCAGAGCTAAAAACATAGACAAAGATAAGAATCAAGGCCAACAACGGATTGAAGGTATCGCTTTGACTGAGCTGATTGTTTACATGAAGGATACACATATCGAAAGTGACACAGCTCCCGTATTTAGATTAGCAGAATTATCAAGAATATATAAAACTCGTCTAAAACTGTTTGGAGGTGATGTTTCGGGTCGTTTTAATAACACTCACTTAAAAACCAGAATTCTAGCACATCAACAAGATCTTCAAGGTTACAGAGAAGGTAGAGATGCTCTCCTCGCATTCAGCAAAGACGTGGGAGCCGCCTTACGACAAGCATATGAACGCGATTTTGATGACGAAGCCTGGATTTTGTCACAGGTCGCGAAGATTGTTCGATGGGACATGTTTAGTACAGAGTTGAAGTTTCAGAATTCATTGGAAAATAATTGTCAACAGGAAAGCACCCCTCAATCTTTGAGATCATTAGTGGCAATGATACAATAGGAGGATCACAAACACGGACAAATAATTCATTTGAGATTCAAGCCGTTTTTAGTGTTGCTCAGTGTATTTTCTATCACAGCACTTTTCGACATCGCAAGTAAGCAACAGGAACATAGCCTACAACAACACCATGAGAGAGCCACCTCTTCCAATATATGTGGGGCTGTTCTTACATGGTGAAACCCGCAAACGTAGCTTGGTTGATAAATTCTACGACGTTGGATTATCACTATCATATGACAGAGTTTTTAGCATATCAGCTGATCTGGGAAATGATGTATCATAACTTTACAAATCAGAAGGTGTAGTCTGTCCTCGTCAACTCCGAGTTTTTACAACAGCTGCATATGATAATATAATCATTATCAAACACAGCCCTTGAAGCTCTTCATGGAACAGCAATATCTTTATTCCAGCATCCATGCCACACAAATCCCGGCGAGGCAAGGATAATTGAATCACATGTTTGCTCGTCTCACCAAGAAAAGCGCTACTTCCAGAAGAGTACACAATTATTCCACCACTGGTTCTGCACAAGAATAAAGCAAAAAGTTCCACAGATTAATAGTGCTCTAATCAGTCATGGCGATCAAGCTGTATCAGCAATGCAGAAGGAACACAGGTAAGAGGAAATACAATTTCTCATGCATTATGCCTTTATGTAGGCGCTATGTTGATTATACTAGGCTATTCCTAGGTGGTACATATTTGTTTCAGATGGCTGGATCAAGTACATGAATTCTGCCTAGATAATAATTCAGATGATATGAATCTATCATGGTCTGCTTTCCTTGCACATCACGAGAAAGGCACCAGTGAATTAAACCTTGCTATTTCATCATTGCTTCCTTTGCAAGCTGCATCACCAGCCATGTCCCGTCATTCAATAGATGTCCAGTATTTAAACCCTGGACAAACTCCGGTCATGACATGTGATCAGCCATTGTTTGACGTAACGAAGCAATTAGTGGATCAGTCCTAACAGTTATGGAGAGGATTTATATGTTATCATGCTCGGCGGGTTGCATATAGAAATGGCTGCCTGAAAAGCACTTGGATAATGGTTGGACGGCAGTGGATGGACAGCAGCTCTTGTTCAAGATGACATAGCAACTCCTAGAAAGGCTGATTATTTTTTAAAGGCATGTATCCAGAACAAGACATTCTCACCAGGTCACAGCTGCAGCATATTACACTCTGTTGCAAAAGGCTTACTCATCATCTGTTGAAGAACATAATGATCTTGCTGATAATTTTGACGAGTGGAGACAACTGAAAGATAACCCTAATTTTGCTCGCTGGTTGCCTATGCATATACGCGACATAACGTTGCTCGTAGAGTGTCATCCTGATGTAGCTGCTGAGTTCAAGAAGGGCAATTTTTGTAGTTAAAATACAGAATGTGTCACTGTTCTGTCTACTGTATGTGTCTTGTCAAGTTCGTGACAGTAATTCGGATACTTTCTTCACCCACGAAAACCAAGATTTCCCTCCATCACTCTCGACCTATGGTGACATACGTACTGGAACAAAATCAGATATATTATAATGTTTAGAGAAAATATCCTGTAAAAATTTCATGAATATTCTCAGCAAGTATTCCTTCCTTTTTTAAAGTCTCAGGGGTAGTTAATTGTTAATGGAACTGAATCTTCAATTTTTTTAGACAGAATATCATAGGCATGTTTTGTGTACCTAGATAGAAATAATAGAAATATTTCTTTTTGAACTAAATGTTTTACTGTAGTCATCAATTTGTGTTACTTTTTTACTTTTAAAGCTTACCGGTAAATATTGCATCTCCGCGGTAACTATTTTGAAGGCATTTTCACTATTTTTCATTAACTAAACATAATTTGGTGATATATTTTTAATTCGAATTAATTTATGACATCACTACTTTGATTTTATGGGCTCATAGGAATGATTTCTTGGATTTATTTACCGATATTGATACTACAAGACCTGAACTACTGTCAAAATTGACAAATTTGGCGGCCATATTGGAAAATGGCCGCCAATTCTAAAAAAAATGGAAATTGAGATTGGGTCCATAGCTAATATGTTTTGGTATATAATGAACTATCAATATGCAAATTTTGGTACTTTTATTACTAGCTGAGCCTTTTTGTCACAAATCTGCTGGACTATGCATACATGGAATTCAAATAAATAATTTATTATCACCCTTTTCCAGGAATAGCACATTTTCAGGTTTTCCAGGATGCATTATATCAAACCCTAATTTTGTTTATGACAAAACTTATTAAAGTGGCTTTGAGATATAAAAAAAAATATCCTGTAAGCTATCACAAATTCAGTCAGCTGGCACCATAATCCGACGCACCGCCCATGTGATAAGACATTTTTTAGGGTGTATCTTTTCCTGGGCTCTTACATCATTTTGTTTTACAGGAATAGTCTATAACTATCTACAACAGCTTGCCATGTACATTACAGAAATTAAAGTCAATGATAGCCGCAATTAAGAACATATTGCATTTGATCAAGTTGAAATTTTGCAGGGTTTCTGAAACCGCACATTTTGTTTCATACTAAATGGTCTAGCTATCTGGCATTGTTATTACGCATATTGATTTCAATAATGTCAGTAATGTTTGCAAGTCGACTGTCGACCATCTTTAAATTGAGTTTTTTGAGGCATTTTTCCTCCCTGAAACCGCACATTTTGTTTTATAGTACCAGTAATGGTCCAGCTATCTTGTGCGGTTTGCCAGATATCAGCAATATTAAAATTTAAAGATACCGTGCAAGCACTCAAACATTCCTCGGCTGATGCAGTGACTCAAAATGGCTGTACCATAGGTAGTAGGGCCTACGGTACACTCGCTTTTAATAATATATATAGCCAGGCACAATTATTGAACAATAAACACTGTCGGACATTTTGTTGCAATTTGTGTGAGGCTATGCCATTATTTAACACAACGCGACCGTACGTATACAACTAAATCCCAAGGAAAAACAGCTGACACAGTCGGGATTTGAATCCAGTGCACTATCAAACATTACAAGACATTTCATTTAGATATTGAAAACATATATTTTTCAGTCAAATTCAAAACATAATATAGAAGTATATTCAAGAATGTAGAAAAAAATTGGATGACGCAGCAAACGTGAGACACCACCCAAATGCTTGATCAATGTTGTGTCACTGTCGTAGACAATAAACCAGTGTTGAGCCAGCATTGGGGTGATGTATTTTGTTTGCTGGAGATATACCTTTTGATCTGGTCCTCTCTGCCGGTATGGGATATTTTTTCAAAATCCTTTCTGTGGGTTTTGTGGACAGCAATGCATGCTCCTGAAATCGAAAAACATCAGTTATTATCAAGTATCATTGGTTATATACTACTACCACTACAGAACATGAATTACTAAATAAATATAAAAATTACCAATTAAATATAGCTTTATTCCGTATCATAATCCATATAAATCATATAGCCTAAAAGTTTCAGAATTAGCATGAAATTATCAGATTATGTGCAGATAATTAATTTAACATACATAATTATGTCGATTAAATACACTCAATGTAGTTTCTAACAATCAGTAAATCAGCTCCCCCCCAAAATACACTTACGTATCACGACAGAATATTATTGAGTTGCGATCTGCCAGCTAGTGTATCATATCCTCTTTCAGATTGTTTGTTCCTATGTGACTCTATGTGCGCTAGCATCCTTCCTTAATACCGAATGTCCCATATCATTAAATGGCATGCAAGCTCTTGCTGATAGATCATCTGAATGAAATGGTGAAAAAAATCGTTTATGGTGTATTTGTTGTTTAAAATGAAATGAAATGAATCGGGCTTTAGGCCACCTTTGTGCACATATAGGCTAAACTGGGCCAGGAGAACCTCCTGAGGATGGTGAGATGATTGAGATGACACTGTCCTCCAGACACAGGATTCGAAATTCGAACTCTGGCGGTCTGAGGCCGAGCACGCTACCTCTCGGTCACGGAGGCTCCCCACAATACTAACTTTCACACGTGGATGGAGAAGAAACATTTTTGTTTCTTTCAAACCGCCGAGACCGGGAACTGAACCCCGAACTCTGGCGTGAAAGGCAGCGGTGCTAACCACTACCCTAGGGCCCCCGCCCTGTTGTTTAAATATGAAATAAGTTGTCATAGCTAAGGACCTGCGCCGGCTTCCCTTGGTTAAACCTGGTATCCTTGGTTAAACCAAAGCTGGTTCAATCTTTGGCCAATTTATCCAACATTGAATCAACATCTATCAAACGTATCGTGTTTACTGGAGTATTCCTAGTGGCGCGGCTTTGAACACTTGAAAAAAAAAATTGATTCATTTCAAACAACTATTAATTACACTCATTCTTTGCCATCCTTAAGCCATATGCGACAGTTTTTCTAGTTTATTATTTCAAACATTATTATGTTATACATTAAATCACTATCTCCATGATTCTATGCTATACAGAGCGTTAGCTGAAGCTTATATTAACCAACTAACACGTTGACCCAATGTTGTGGCAATGTTAGGCCAGCGTCGTAAACGGTAGTCCAGCATTAACCCGACATTAGGTTAACGTTTCGTGTTAGCTGGGTACACCACACAATATAATACCCAGTAAACAATGCACGTTGACCCAATGCTGTTTCGATGTTGGCCGGCATTAGGGAAGCGTTGTGTTAGAGTCAGTATATATTAAGAAAGTGTGAGGTGTGAGAAACACAAGTCGATGATCCACCGCTTAATAAATGACGGACCACCGTCTTCCACTATTGCCCAGCATTCATCCAACATTGGGTCAACGAGTTAGTCTTATTGCTCTTGCTACAATGGGTGGCCTGTTAGTGGCCTGCTGGATGACGGTGATTTTACGACCAGCATCTTTCATAGTACAAAATGTTCCTGTGTAGTGGTAGAATATGTTAATCACCATGCGTGTATCCCATTCTATGTATCAAGAACTCTATATAACGTTTCTTGTTTGTATCAATAATATACACGAACTGTGACATCCAGTTTAATGTTTCGTGTAAAATACATGTGATTCTTGGTCTACAATAAAAATTATCTTTTACGTGCCGAATGGTACGTTAATTTCACTTTCTATGTTCCACTAAATTATATCAGTTTGAAGTATATTAATTGTATCATAACTCTAAAAAACGGCTCTTGTAGAATTTACAGAAACGTAATGAATACAACGTAAGTCTACTTGAGTTATAGGCTATTCACCATTACACAACATTAATGAACTGAAATAAGAAAACACGAGAATTTGGCATAATGCTCGATGAAGGGAAGCTCACCGTCTTACACAATGACCCAACATTCATCCAACATTGGGTCAACGTCTTGTGTTGCTCAACGTCTCGCGTTTACTATAATTCTGATATCACAGTAAATAATATCATTTTAAAATTTACTAATTTTATCACTCTATATACAGACCTCTATTATATAAGATATGAAATATTAAAGAACGCACGTTGAAAAATAAGAAACGGAATGAAAACAAAGTAGTTTCGCATTAGTAATTTTAGTTATACCATAATTTTTATTATTATTTCCATAACTACAGCAATCACAGCGTGCTTGACATAAAAATTAAATGTGTCAAAGAGTGTACTCACATTTCCTGTTCTTGGTGTAGGATAATTGATGATGTGTTATATTCTGTGTATAAATACCAGATATGTTATAACGCAAAGGGAGTGTGATAGCGTAAAACACGCACGTGTGAATCCAAGAGCCAGCTGTACTGGACTGACAGGCTACTATTGTATCCCCATGGTCAGTCTACATTTCGGGCCTACGCATCACCAAAATTTGCCCGTCTTAACCATGTTAACTAAGTGATATTATTTCAATTACAAGTGTTAGAAAAAGTAAACCAAGTACATGTAAAAGTTCACATTTATGTGGAATATATTATTTTTGACACATTGGAAAAATTCGAAAGCAAGTAATGAACCACGTGCATTTACTTATTTCCTTAACCATGTTAAATCGTGTGGCATCACGACATAAGCATTCACAACTATGTATATTGCATTAAAATAAATTGTTAAGACTTTTTTTATTGGAAAAAATGTAAATATTAGGCCTATAATAAATTTCAGATTCCATTCGATTGACATAGCGTCATGGTAACGTCATCGCAGCACATAAATGGAAATAGCGGAAATAACAAAAAACATATAGACAGTTAGAATATTTTTTATACTATAATTTATATTTCAAAAAAAAACATAATTTTACATTTTAGTAAATTCACCGCCGTTATTTTTTTTCAAATTGGCTCCAATAATCTATCAACTTCTGCTCCCTCATACTTGACATAGCCATCACATACCACTGGGAAATGTTTTTTCGCGACATTTTGATCCGCATATCATCAACCCTTTTATTGCTACGGCGACTAACAAAGAAATGTTCGTTAGCGCATTTCATGGAAAAATTTCAATTAAATTTTCTTTTAATTTGGTAAATTAAGTGTTCAGCAATGTCAGACAATCACCCCATTAACCTTTGGGAGTAAACAATTGAAGTAAAAAATTGAGTAATTTTGTGATATTTACATAACTCAAAAACAATGCAAAATATCTGGACCATGAATATAAAACAAAATGTCTCACACAAGGATAACCCATGACAAATCTTGCACAAATAAAATTCAAAGTGGCCACTTTAAATTGTTTTTTCTCATCTCAGAAATCTTGCATGATAACTAAAGTTATAGTATAAAATATTTATATAATTGAAATCAACTGAATTAAGAATGAACATATTTTGAGGGTTTATGTTATTGTTAACTGTGTAATGTTATTTATGACGTTATGACAACGTTATTTTGAAATATGTTAAATGAGGACGTAGGCATAACGTCATTATGACGTTGCTACATGTTTTAAAAAACCGTCAGCACTGTAACATGGATGTCAGCACTGTATCTCGAATATAAATACTGTACATAGCATTATATTGTTTTTTTAATGGAATAATACTTAAATGACAATGTTTAAATTATAATTTCATAAAAAACATACAATGTTAGTGTAGATTATCACAATGTTTTAAAAAGGTACGTTGACACCCCGTCTGCATTTTCCTGGCAGCTTCTTCAAATTAAGATAATACCAAATATTCACTGCTGGCCTTATTTTCTTTATCACAAAACGTCCCTCTATCGAAAAAAAAAATTCAAAACCTTTAGATTGATTTTAAGTTTCTGTGCCACTTTCACAGATTTAAAATCGTGTTTCTGTAGAGTGGCTCAATCTGTCATATATACGAGTCCAGTGTGATGAAACTGTGAGGTCATGTGAGCTGACCATGATCTCACAGTGAGATCAAATAATGATCTCATACTGTGAGTCGTATGTGATAAAAACTGTGAGTTCGTGTGAGCTGACCATGATCTCACAGTGAGATCAAATAATGATCTCATTCTGTGAGTCGTATATGTGATATAACTGTGAGTTTATGTGAGCTCACCATGATCCCACAGTGAGATCAGATAATGATATCATACTGTGAGCCTAGTGTGATAAAAGTGTGAGTTCGTGTGAGCTGACCATGATCTCACAGTGAGATCAGATAATGATCTCATATTGTGAGCCTGGTGTGATAAAAGTGTGAGTTCATGTGAGCTGACCATGATCTCACAGTAAGAACAGATCAGGATCTCATACCGTTTGTCTGGTGTGATAAAACTGTGAGTTCGTGTGAGCTGACGATGATCTCACAGTGAGATCAGATAATGATCTCATACTGTGAGTCGTATGTGATAAGAACTGTGAGTTCGTGTGAGCTGACCATGATCTCACAGTTAGATTAGATAATGATCTCATACTGTGAGTCGTATGTGATAAAAACTATGAGTTTGTGTAAGCTCACCATGATCTCACAGTGAGATCAGATAATGATCTCATACTGTGAGTGTAGTGTGATAAAACTGTGAGTTCATGTGAGCTGACCATTATCTCACAGTGATATCAGATAAGGATCTCATACTGTGAGTCGTATGTGATAAAAGCTGTGAGATCATGTGAGCTCACCATGATCTCACAGTGAGATCAGATAATGATGTCATACTGTGAGCCTAGTGTGATAAAAGTGTGAGTTCGTGTGAGCTGACCATGATCTCACAGTGAGATCAGATAATGATCTCATATTGTGAGCCTAGTGTGATAAAAGTGTGAGTTCATGTAAGCTGACCATGATCTCACAGTGAGAACAGATCATGATCTCATACCGTTTGTCTGGTGTGACAAAACTGTGAGTTCATATGAGTACAGCATGATCTCACAGTGAGATCAGATAATGATCTCCTACTGTGAGTCCAATGTGATAAAACATTGAGTTCATGTGAGCTCACCATGATCTCACAGTGAGATCAGATAATGATATCATGCCGTGAGTTCAGTGTGATAAAGCTGTGAGCTCATGTGAGTACAGCATGATCTCACAGTGAGATGAGATAATGATCTCAAACTGTGAGTCAAGTGTGATAAAACATTGAGTTCATGCCAGCTCACCATGATCACACAATGAGATCAGATGATGATCTCATGCCGTGAGTTCAGTGTGATAAAACTGTGAGTTTATGTGAGCACAGAATGATCTCACAGTGAGATCAGTTAATGACCAGATAATGATCTCATGCCGTGAGTCTGGTGTGGTAAAACATTGAGTTTATGTGAGCTCACCATGATCTCACAGTGAGAACAGATAATGATCTCATACCGTGAGTTCAGTGTGATAACACTGTGAGTTCATGTGAGCTCACTATGATCTCACAGTGAGATCAAATTATGATCTCATACTGTGAGTCTAGTCAGATAAAACTGTGAGTTCATGTGAGCTCACCATGATCTCACAGTGATGTCATATGTATGATCTCATACTGTGGGTCCACCATGACATCACTGTGAGCTCATCGTGAGCTCACATGCAGACTGGGAAGTGTTTAAACATCACGATTTGCAAATGTATTCATGTAAAAATATAGGCAGGGAGCCAGTGTCACCAAAAAAGTGGTTATGTTGCATTCCCCCCCCCCCCCGCCAACAGACGACACCCTAGATTTTATGCCGGGTGTGGATCTGTATCTACATGTATAAGAAAGTTATAGGGCATTAATGACAGGGGGGGGGGGGGGGTCATTCAAGTAAATTATGATGAGCTGTAACGCGCAGCTGTAGTGTAAGGGCTTTTTTCGGGGCATTTTCACCCCCCTTTTTTTCCAAAAAATCAAGTAATTAGTATAGACATATTTATTTGAATTTCCAAGTAGCACAAGTGCTAATACAAAGAATCTCCGGAATCAAGTAATTGGTAGTCAAATTTTATTTTTCACAAAATACGTCTACAAAACTGTTTATTATTGATGTTTGTAGTTTAATGAAACAAATCTTTTTTGACAAAATTATTATGTACAGTTATTGCCCCCAATCAGGTAAAATCGCTTATAATGTGATTAAGCACAACGTTTGGTACATAGCTATACGAAGGTATACTAATCCACATCGGGAGCGGAACTACCTTATAGCTGTAGCGCGAGGGCTTTGTTTGGGGCATTTTCAACCCCCCTCTCATTTAAAAAAAAATCAAGTAATTGTTAAACATACATGTATGTTGAAAATATTAAAAGTATGTTTCACGAAAAATATCTACACAAATGTTTCTTAATGATGTTAGCCCTTTTAATCAAAACAGGGGCAGATCCATGGGGCATGGGGGTGCCATTCCCCCCTACTTGTCATTTTCCTAATGAAAAGAACAAAATTGAAATCATGGTAATTATATCCCCGTATTGTGGTACACACAACTAATATATTTATTTTAATTTGCAATTAATTAAGCAAATAAAACAAATAGCAGTAATTTTCACCCACTTGACGTTGTGGGTCGCGGTAGCGGGACACAACTTCAAGTTGGTAAAAATTTAAATTATTAAATGTAGCAGGATAAGGGATTAGGACTTCTAGAAGTGTGGATTAACTCTTTTAGCGCGGGGACCGACTTCAGACTCAGAATCTGACGTCTGTAGACACGTGCCCTATTTTTACACATTTCACGCCAGTAGATACGAAGTATATATATTTATAGTAGGGTGGAGTACAGGCTTCCGTTTGATATTTTGATTTGACCCGAAGATGGCTGCTATGGCAACGGAACCGCCCTCAGCTCCAGAATATGACGAGAAGGCAGCGTCATAATTATGTACGAAATCGTAGCATCAGGGGTGATAGGGGCAAAGATTTAAAAATTCAATAAATTATCTTGGCATGTAAAGTATTCAGCTGGAATACAATATTGACACCTAGTCTCAAAGAAACAGCGGTCAAATTACGACATTCATTGTCACACAATCACCTACCACCATCAAGTGAAACTCTTATGAACCATATGATGGGCTGCCACTTTTGCATCGGGCTCCTATTAACCCTTTAACTGCCAAATTATTCAATCTGAATTTTCACCCACTTGAAGTTGTGTCTTGCTGACGCGATCCACAACTTCAAGTGAGTGCAAATTATTCAGATTTGACAAAAGGTCAACTGTTTTCAAATAATGCTGATTGATGTCACATTTTATCTTTAACATGCTTAAAAGGTGGTACTTAATGTGCTAATAAAAATTGAAAACCCGAATATATGCGACACCAGCGGTTAAAGGGTAAGTATTGTATGAGGGTCCTCATGGGTCCTGCAAATTATGGATTCTTCCCGGTTCACTTTTTATCCATTTTTTTGGTCTCGATAATAGCTTTTTATAAGGGGAAAATGATATAAATATAGATAAAAATAAATATAAATTTTTAGGTTCGTTTTTTACACTATTTATAAGCTGAATCCTCGATGTTCGGACCCTAAGAACAGGCTATTCGCCGTTTGTTTCATTCGTTTTTTAACCCATGTGTCTTGTATCAGCGACCATTTATTTGTATTTACCGTTTTTTTAAAGGTCTGGTAATGCCCAGATTAAAAAATGATGGCTGTCATAAAACTATCGTAAACACAATACCTTCAGTGCAGATACACTATTGTTGGACCTGTTAACCCCAACAGTGTGGGGATCTTACGTCCGTGGACGTCAGATTAAGACGTCTAAAGTCGATCCCCGCGCTGTAAGACTACACATATTTATAAAGGACATAGACCCATGACATAAGTATTCAAATGAATCGGAAAGAAATAACTAAGACATTTATAATCATTTTAAAAATCGAAAAAAAACTATGTATGGCATTTTCTCTCCACTGTGTACAAAGATATAAAGAAAATAGCAATATGAGACGTTGAAGTGATGTTGTTTTAATGTTGCGCGCATTAAAACGGCATTGGCTCAACATCTGGTGATTGATCAGTAGTGACACAATGGTAGCATCATAGCCTCCTGTCTGCTCAATGAATATCTAATTCAGAGTTGTGTGGAATAAACAAATGTCAAGGAGACGCAGACTGTATAAAGCTTGGCATAGACTGATAGAGGTACCAAGAATGGACAAACAGACAAATATTTAAAAATAATTTCTGAATTATATGCACCGATTGCTCCTGAATTTTCCTGGCATATCAAATTTGCTCCTAATAAAATACGCAATGCACGTAGTTCTCTATAAACTGCGTTTTTTTATAGTCATGTAAAAATATGTTTCAAAACCGAAGTTTTGTGCCTTGATCACATTTCACAAAAGAGGCCTTCCCGGGCTGTTCACGGGCTGTTTTTGGCCGTTTTTTTGGCCGTCTCGTACGGGACCCGGAGGGACCCCGACCGGGTGCCGTCCATTTTTTCACCCCGCGCGGGCCCCGGGTTACTTTTAGTTCTAACTTAAAAGTAACCCGGGCCCCGGCGAGAAATAGACCACGGTTCAAGCCCGTAAACTGCCCGGCAAGAAGCTCGGCGGGGCGGCCTCGCCGGGATCCGCCGTGGACACGGGCTGCCCTGTCGTCCTCTCCGAGGCCGTGGATGGATGTAATTACTTTACCCGGAAAATCCAACATGGCGATGACTGAGAGCGATCCCGACCCCAAGGTCCGAAAAATGTCCATAACTTTTTAATGACTGCGATCTCTGAGCTGAGCATGTTGGCATGGAACTGAAATGTTACTGATTCTAAAAAAAAATTTTTTTGACCTGCTTACTCCCCGATATTTTACGATATGACAGTCCAAAGAAATGTCCCACGATTTTATACGCGGTAAATCTGTGGCTGAAACCTGTTTCAGCCACTGGGACTAGGACACGACTCAGTCGGGATTTGAATCCAGTGCACTATCAAACATTACAAGACATTTCATTTAAATATTGAAAACATATATTTTTCAGTCTAATTCAAAACATAATATAAAAGTATATTCAAGAATGTAGAAAAAAATTGGATGACGCAGCAAACGTGAGACACCACCCAAATGCTTGATCAATGTTGTGTCACTGTCGTAGACAATAAACCAGTGTTGAGCCAGCATTGGGGTGATGTATTTTGTTTGCTGGAGATATACCTTTTGATCTGGTCCTCTCTGCCGGTATGGGATATTTCTTCAAAATCCTTTCTGTAGGTTTTGTGGACAGCAATGCATGCTCCTGAAATTGAAAAACATCAGTTATTATCAAGTATCATTGGTTATATACTACTACTACTACAGAACATGAATTACTAAATAAATATAAAAATTACCAAATAAATATAGCTTTATTGCGTATCATAATCCATATAAATCATATAGCCTAAAAGTTTCAGAATTAGCATGAAATTATCAGATTATTTGCAGATAATTAATTTAACATACATAATTATGTCGATTAAATACACTCAATGTAGTTTCTAACAATCAGTAAATCAGCCCCCCCCCCCCCCCAAAAAAAAAAAAAACTGTTTTGCTAAGTGAATTAGGAATACACTTACGTATCACGACAGAATATTATTGAGTTGCGATCTGCCAGCTAGTGTATCATATCCTCTTTCAGATTGTTTGTTCCTATGTGACTCTATGTGCGCTAGCATCCTTCCTTACTACCGAATGTCCCATATCATTAAATGGTATGCAAGCTCTTGCTGATAGATCATCTGAATGAAATGGTGAAAAAAATCATTTATGGTGTATTTGTTGTTTAAATATGAAATAAGTTGTCATAGCTAAGGACCTGCGCCGGCTTCCCTTGGTTAAACCTAGTATCATTGGTTAAACCAAAGCTGGTTCAATCTTTGGCCAATTTATCCAACATTGAATCGACATCTATCAAATGTATCGTGTTTACTGGAGTATTCCTAGTGGCGCGGCTTTGAACATTTGAAAAAAATATTTGATTTATTTCAAACAACCATTAATTACACTCATTCTTTGCCATCCTTAAGCCATATGCGACAGTTTTTCTAGTTTATTATTTCAAACATTATTATGTTATACATTCTATAACTATCTCCATGATTCTATGCTATACAGAGCGTTAGCTGAGGCTTATATTAACCAACTAACACGTTGACCCAATGCTGTGGCAATGTTAAGCCAGCGTCGTAAACGGTAGTCCAGCATTTACCCGACATTAGGTTAACGTTTCGTGTTAGCTGGGTACACCACACAATATAATACCCAGTAAACAATGCACGTTGACCCGATGTTGTTTCGATGTTGGCCGGCATTGGGGAAGCGTTGTGTTAGAGTCAGTATATATTAAGAAAGTGTGAGGTGTGAGAAACACAAGTCGATGATTCACCGCTTAATGAATGACGGACCACAGTCTTCCACGATTGCCCAGCATTCATCCAACATTGGGTCAACGAGTTAGTTTTATTGTTCTTGCTACAATGGGTGGCCTGTTAGTGGCCTGCTGGATGACGGTGATTTTACGACCAGCATCTTTCATAGTACAAAATGTTCCTGTGTAGTGGTAAAATATGTTAATCACCATGCGTGTATCCCATTCTATGTATCAAGAACTCTATATAACGTTTCTTGTTTGTATCAATAATATACACGAACTGTGACATCCAGTTCAATGTTTCGTGTAAAATACATGTGATTCTTGGTCTACAATAAAAATTATCTTTTACGTGCCGAATGGTACGTTAATTTCACTTTCTATGTTCCACTAAATTATATCAGTTTGAAGTATATTAATTGTATCATAACTCTATAAAACGGCTCTTGTAGAATTTACAGAAACGTAATGAATACAACGTAAGTCTACTTGAGTTATAGGCTATTCACCATTACACAACATTAATGAACTGAAATAAGAAAACACGAGAATTTGGCATAAGGCTCGATGAAGGGAAGCTCACCGTCTTACACAATGACCCAACATTCATCCAACATTGGGTCAACGTCTTGTATTGCTCAACGTCTCTCGTTTACTATAATTCTGATATCCCAGTAAATAATATCATTTTAAAATTTACTAATTTTATCACTCTATATACAGACCTCTATTATATAAGATATGAAATAATAAAGAACGCACGTTGAAAACTAAGAAACGGAATGAAAACAAAGTAGTTTCGCATTAGTAATTTTAGTTATACTTTCCATAAATACAGCAATCACAGCGTGCTTGACATAAATATTAAATGTGTCAAAGAGTGTACTCACATTTTCTGTTCTTGGTGTAGGATAATTGATGATGTGTTATATTCTGTGTATAAATACCAGATATGTTATAAAGCATAGGGAGTGTGATAGCGTAAAACACGCACGTGTGAATCCAAGAGCCAGCTGTACTGGACTGACAGGCTACTATTGTATCCCCATGGTCAGTCTGCATTTCGGGCCTACGCATCACCAAAATTTGCCCATATTAACCATGTAAACTAAGTGATATTATTTCAATTACAAGTGCTAGAAAAAGTAAACCAAGTACATGTAAAAGTTCACATTTATGTGGAATATATTATTTTTGACACATTGGAAAAATTCGAAACCAAGTAATGAACCACGTGCATTTACTTATTTCCTTAACCATGTTAAATCGTGTGGCATCACGACATAAGCATTCACAACTATGTATATTGCATTATAAAACAATTGTTAAGACTTTTTTTATTGGAAAAAATGTAAATATTAGGCCTATAATAAATTTCAGATTCCATTCGATTGACATAGCGTCATGGTAACGTCATCGCAGCACATAAATGGAAATAGCGGAAATAACAAAAAACATATAGACAGTTAGAATATTTTTTATACGATAATTTATATTTCAGAAAAAAACATAATTTTACATTTTAGTAAATTCACCGCCGTTATTTTTTTTCGAAATGGCTTCTATAATCTATCAACTTCTGCTCCCTCATGCTTGACATAGCCATCACATACCACTGGGAAATGTTTTTTGGCGACATTTTGATCCGCATATCATCAACCCTTTTATTGCTACGGCGACTAACAAAGAAATGTTTGTTAGCGCATTTCATGAAAAAATTTCAATCAAATTTTCTTTTAATTTGGTAAATTAAGTGTTCAGCAATGTCAGACAATCACCCCATTAACCTTTGGGAGTAAACAATTGAAGTAAAAAATTGAGTAATTTTGTGATATTTACATAACTCAAAAACAATGCAAAATATCTGGACCATGAATATAAAACAAAATGTCTCACACAAGGATAACCCATGACAAATCTTGCACAAATAAAATTCAAAGTTGCCACTTTAAATTGTTTTTTTCTCAGCTCAGAAATCTTGCATTATAACTAAAGTTATAATATAAAATATTTATATAATTGAAATCAACTGAATTAAGAATGAACATATTTTGAGGGTTTATGTTATTGTTAACTGTGTAATGTTATTTATGACGTTATGACAACGTTATTTTAAAATATGTTAAATGAGGACGTAGGCATAACGTCATTATGACGTTGTTACATGTTTTAAAAAACCGTCAGCACTGTAACATGGATGTCAGCACTGTATCTATAATATAAATATAAATACTGTACATAACATTGTATTGTTTTTTTAATGGAATAATACTTAAATGACAATGTTTAAATTATAATTTCATAAAAAACATACAATGTTAGTGTAGATTATCACACTGTTTTAAAAAGGTACGTTGACACCCCGTCTGCATTTTCCTGGCAGCTTCTTCAAATTAAGATAATACCAAATATTCACTGCTGGCCTTATTGTTTTTATCACAAAACGTCCCTCTATCAAAAAAAAAAATTCAAAACCTTTAGATTGATTTTAAGTTTCTGTGCCACTTTCACAGATTTAAAATCGTATTTCTGTAGAGTGGCTCAATCTGTCATATATACGAGTCTAGTGTGATGAAACTGTGAGGTCATGTGAGCTGACCATGATCTCACAGTGAGATCAAATAATGATCTCATACTGTGAGTCGTATGTGATAAAAACTGTGAGTTCGTGTGAGCTGACCATGATCTCACAGTGAGATCAAATAATGATCTCATACTGTGAGTCGTATATGTGATATAACTGTGAGTTTATGTGAGCTCACCATGATCTCACAGTGAGATCAGATAATGATATCATTCTGTGAGCCTAGTGTGATAAAAGTGTGAGTTCGTGTGAGCTGACCATGATCTCACAGTGAGATCAGATAATGATCTCATATTGTGAGCCTGGTGTGATAAAAGTGTGAGTTCATGTGAGCTGACCATGATCTCACAGTGAGAACAGATCATGGTCTCATACCGTTTGTCTGGTGTGATAAAACTGTGCGTTCATGTGAACTGACCATGATCTCACAGTGAGATCAGATAATGATCTCATACTGTGAGTCGTATGTGATAAAAACTGTTAGTGCAAGAGCATTAGGGATGAACCTGGAATAAAATTGCAGAAAGCTGATTTTTTCAGGAATGATACATGGACATCTCCCCAGACGAATTCCGAAGATGCCCCAAAAATCCACCTTGTGCATTTTTTTTAATTCAAGATGGCCGCCACCATGTAACGCCATTTTCGAAAAAAACAGGGGTGTACCATAATTCCTCACTTTTGCAGTTCTAAAAAATATTTAGGTGTCTCTACTTATGTTTGAGGACACAAAGAGTTCATCCAGATGATCTGAAATGATATCAGTACTTTTCTCAATACCAAAAATCCAAGATGGCCGCCATATTGATATACTGAGTATGTTGAGCAATCTCTTAATTAAAAAAACGAAAATATGAGGTAACTATCTCGTTGTTGAGCCTAAACTGTATTTTTTGTCTAAACCCATGGAGTCTAGCACTTATTTAGATCACCAATATTTTGTTAAATTGAATTTATCAACATAAATCCCACATACCGGTAGTTTAATGTTATGTAACACCATATAACGTCATTTTTCCAAAAAAAACAGGAATATACCACAATTCCTCACTTTTGCAGTTAAAAAAAAATATTTTGGTGCCTCTACACAAAAAGCTCATCAACAGGATCAGAAATGATATCATTCCTTTTCTTATCTTCACAAATCCAAGATGGCGACCATTATGTGAAGGGTCCCCCCCCCCCTCAGAAAATCACGTACATGCCATAATCATCATGTTGTTGAAACTTTTTTTTCAGGGCCATGGAATCTAGAATATATTTCCATCACCAATTTTTTAAATAGAATGTGCTTATCAACACAAAATCCAACATGGCTGCCATATTGGTTAGCTCTTTTAGCGCAGATGCCACGATTAAGCGATGTCCAACTGCTTTTCATATGGGAATATAGATATAGATTGATCAAATTTACAAAATATCATATGTCAGAATCACTGATTAAAAATTCTAACATCTCTCATCTTTAAATATAAGGGTATTTTTCATTCATTTGAAGCTTGAGATAGCGTAAGAAATTACAGTTTCAAACACAGTCTACTTGAGTTATAGGCTATTCACCATTACACAACATTAATGAACTGAAATAAGAAAACACGAGAATTTGGCATAAGGCTCGATGAAGGGAAGCTCACCGTCTTACACAATGACCCAACATTCATCCAACATTGGGTCAACGTCTTGTATTGCTCAACGTCTCTCGTTTACTATAATTCTGATATCCCAGTAAATAATATCATTTTAAAATTTACTAATTTTATCACTCTATATACAGACCTCTATTATATAAGATATGAAATAATAAAGAACGCACGTTGAAAACTAAGAAACGGAATGAAAACAAAGTAGTTTCGCATTAGTAATTTTAGTTATACTTTCCATAAATACAGCAATCACAGCGTGCTTGACATAAATATTAAATGTGTCAAAGAGTGTACTCACATTTTCTGTTCTTGGTGTAGGATAATTGATGATGTGTTATATTCTGTGTATAAATACCAGATATGTTATAAAGCATAGGGAGTGTGATAGCGTAAAACACGCACGTGTGAATCCAAGAGCCAGCTGTACTGGACTGACAGGCTACTATTGTATCCCCATGGTCAGTCTACATTTCGGGCCTACGCATCACCAAAATTTGCCCATATTAACCATGTAAACTAAGTGATATTATTTCAATTACAAGTGCTAGAAAAAGTAAACCAAGTACATGTAAAAGTTCACATTTATGTGGAATATATTATTTTTGACACATTGGAAAAATTCGAAACCAAGTAATGAACCACGTGCATTTACTTATTTCCTTAACCATGTTAAATCGTGTGGCATCACGACATAAGCATTCACAACTATGTATATTGCATTATAAAACAATTGTTAAGACTTTTTTTATTGGAAAAAATGTAAATATTAGGCCTATAATAAATTTCAGATTCCATTCGATTGACATAGCGTCATGGTAACGTCATCGCAGCACATAAATGGAAATAGCGGAAATAACAAAAAACATATAGACAGTTAGAATATTTTTTATACGATAATTTATATTTCAGAAAAAAACATAATTTTACATTTTAGTAAATTCACCGCCGTTATTTTTTTTCGAAATGGCTTCTATAATCTATCAACTTCTGCTCCCTCATGCTTGACATAGCCATCACATACCACTGGGAAATGTTTTTTGGCGACATTTTGATCCGCATATCATCAACCCTTTTATTGCTACGGCGACTAACAAAGAAATGTTTGTTAGCGCATTTCATGAAAAAATTTCAATCAAATTTTCTTTTAATTTGGTAAATTAAGTGTTCAGCAATGTCAGACAATCACCCCATTAACCTTTGGGAGTAAACAATTGAAGTAAAAAATTGAGTAATTTTGTGATATTTACATAACTCAAAAACAATGCAAAATATCTGGACCATGAATATAAAACAAAATGTCTCACACAAGGATAACCCATGACAAATCTTGCACAAATAAAATTCAAAGTTGCCACTTTAAATTGTTTTTTTCTCAGCTCAGAAATCTTGCATTATAACTAAAGTTATAATATAAAATATTTATATAATTGAAATCAACTGAATTAAGAATGAACATATTTTGAGGGTTTATGTTATTGTTAACTGTGTAATGTTATTTATGACGTTATGACAACGTTATTTTAAAATATGTTAAATGAGGACGTAGGCATAACGTCATTATGACGTTGTTACATGTTTTAAAAAACCGTCAGCACTGTAACATGGATGTCAGCACTGTATCTATAATATAAATATAAATACTGTACATAACATTGTATTGTTTTTTTAATGGAATAATACTTAAATGACAATGTTTAAATTATAATTTCATAAAAAACATACAATGTTAGTGTAGATTATCACACTGTTTTAAAAAGGTACGTTGACACCCCGTCTGCATTTTCCTGGCAGCTTCTTCAAATTAAGATAATACCAAATATTCACTGCTGGCCTTATTGTTTTTATCACAAAACGTCCCTCTATCAAAAAAAAAAATTCAAAACCTTTAGATTGATTTTAAGTTTCTGTGCCACTTTCACAGATTTAAAATCGTATTTCTGTAGAGTGGCTCAATCTGTCATATATACGAGTCTAGTGTGATGAAACTGTGAGGTCATGTGAGCTGACCATGATCTCACAGTGAGATCAAATAATGATCTCATACTGTGAGTCGTATGTGATAAAAACTGTGAGTTCGTGTGAGCTGACCATGATCTCACAGTGAGATCAAATAATGATCTCATACTGTGAGTCGTATATGTGATATAACTGTGAGTTTATGTGAGCTCACCATGATCTCACAGTGAGATCAGATAATGATATCATTCTGTGAGCCTAGTGTGATAAAAGTGTGAGTTCGTGTGAGCTGACCATGATCTCACAGTGAGATCAGATAATGATCTCATATTGTGAGCCTGGTGTGATAAAAGTGTGAGTTCATGTGAGCTGACCATGATCTCACAGTGAGAACAGATCATGGTCTCATACCGTTTGTCTGGTGTGATAAAACTGTGCGTTCATGTGAACTGACCATGATCTCACAGTGAGATCAGATAATGATCTCATACTGTGAGTCGTATGTGATAAAAACTGTTAGTGCAAGAGCATTAGGGATGAACCTGGAATAAAATTGCAGAAAGCTGATTTTTTCAGGAATGATACATGGACATCTCCCCAGACGAATTCCGAAGATGCCCCAAAAATCCACCTTGTGCATTTTTTTTAATTCAAGATGGCCGCCACCATGTAACGCCATTTTCGAAAAAAACAGGGGTGTACCATAATTCCTCACTTTTGCAGTTCGAAAAAATATTTAGGTGTCTCTACTTATGTTTGAGGACACAAAGAGTTCATCCAGATGATCTGAAATGATATCAGTACTTTTCTCAATACCAAAAATCCAAGATGGCCGCCATATTGATATACTGAGTATGTTGAGCAATCTCTTAATTAAAAAAACGAAAATATGAGGTAACTATCTCGTTGTTGAGCCTAAACTGTATTTTTTGTCTAAACCCATGGAGTCTAGCACTTATTTAGATCACCAATATTTTGTTAAATTGAATTTATCAACATAAATCCCACATACCGGTAGTTTAATGTTATGTAACACCATATAACGTCATTTTTCCAAAAAAAACAGGAATATACCACAATTCCTCACTTTTGCAGTTAAAAAAAAATATTTTGGTGCCTCTACACAAAAAGCTCATCAACAGGATCAGAAATGATATCATTCCTTTTCTTATCTTCACAAATCCAAGATGGCGACCATTATGTGAAGGGTCCCCCCCCCCCCTCAGAAAATCACGTACATTCCATAATCATCATGTTGTTGAAACTTTTTTTTCAGGGCCATGGAATCTAGAATATATTTCCATCACCAATTTTTTAAATAGAATGTGCTTATCAACACAAAATCCAACATGGCTGCCATATTGGTTAGCTCTTTTAGCGCAGATGCCACGATTAAGCGATGTCCAACTGCTTTTCATATGGGAATATAGATATAGATTGATCAAATTTACAAAATATCATATGTCAGAATCACTGATTAAAAATTCTAACATCTCTCATCTTTAAATATAAGGGTATTTTTCATTCATTTGAAGCTTGAGATAGCGTAAGAAATTACAGTTTCAAACACAGCGACTAATTCCAATGTAGGTATTTTATATAGTAGGCCTATATAAAATGTTTTTCGATTTTGGTTAAGTATTAGTTGTGATTATTATTGTGAATGTACATAATAACAGAGCTAAGTACAATATTACACCAGATTGAACACGTTTAACGTCAGGATATATGAATATGATATCAGGATATGACACTTTAATATCATGATATGTAATATAATGTCCAAACATTGGTGTTTAATATAGCAAAATCACGTTATGATGGCTCAATACAGCTTTATAAAGGCAGTATATAGTGGCTAAACATCACGTTGCTGTATTAA
Organism: Flabesymbios commensalis; assembly: GCA_964017125.1. Classification (NCBI taxonomy): domain Eukaryota; kingdom Metazoa; phylum Annelida; class Polychaeta; order Terebellida; family Flabelligeridae; genus Flabesymbios; species Flabesymbios commensalis. Next base: position 28,442,894 of record OZ024915.1, read on the forward strand.
AATGAAAAGATAGACATCGTATTATCACAAAATGCATTACAATTTCGTGATATATCATTTTAACATCACTATGACATTTTAATGTCAGGAAATGACATTTGAATATTAGGATATGGTACTTGAATATTATGATGTGACTTTATACATTGATGAAATGACACATTGAGGTCACAATATAGCATTGTAATGTGATGGTGTGTCATTATAATGACAAACATGCTATTTATTATCGAATATTGTATAATAAACAGTTCGAAGTCAGGATCTGGCATATTTATGCCAGGATATTGGACTGTAATTTATCAGAATATGACACTTTAACGTCATGATATTATAATGTCCAAATTTTGTCCTTTTATATCACACAATAAGATTTGAATGTCAAGATATTCAATTTTTTATGATAGGATATGACATTATCAAATCAAGATATGGCGGGCTTGGCGGCATTCTAATGTGACATTATAAGGACTGAATATGACACTACAATATTTTAATGTGACCATAGAATGTCAGGCTTTGTCACTTTGAAGTCTGGATATGGCATTTTAATGTCAGGATATTATATTGTCATGTCAAGGTATAACATTTCAATAACATTATATTGACAGACGCACGTTACCATATGGTAATACAGAATCGACATAGAACATTCCAATATCAGGCTGGCACATGTCAGGTCATATATATCGCAATATAATTCATTAAGTAAAGGCCTCTACATTGCTGGAATACCGGTACTCCCAAAACTGCCAACAACAAAAGCACTTCGGAAGATTCAATAAAATAGAAAGTAATTAGATAGCGTTAAGACACATGCTCTTTGAACAGCACGTGGCCTTGCCCTCTTTTACTTTCATTTCCTCTTACACTAAAATGTCATATTGTGATGTTAATATGCTATATCATGATATTTAATATCGTTACAATACACTTAAAGATCCTGTCACTTTAATACCATACCGTGATGCTTAACCACCATATCCTGCATTTATAAAGCTGTATCCAGACATCATAACGTCATTTTACTATAATAAAGAGCAATATTTGGAAATTACAAAACCATATTATGACGTTAATGTTTCTTGTCCTCATATTATCGTGACATAAAGAGATCATATCCTGACGATAAACTGTGACATCAATTAATTTAATGTCATATTCCGATATTCTGATGTAAAATCATCTCATTACAACACCATACAATGCCATAACTTCATTACGAAATATATATATCCTAATATTTAAAATGAATATCTTGATATTTAAATGATATATTTCATGATATTAAACATATTGACATTCGCAGATCAAGGACAAAAGTAAGTATTTAAAAGAGCATTGTTACAGGACGATTATCAAAGATGTCATGTACATGTAACTTGTGAGGCGCAAGTCCTTATCTTGTAATTGATTTTTGCTAGAAAGCCTCCCTTCAACGTCACCTACTGCCCCAGCCAACATGGGGCATTAATCCAATTCTGTTTAATTTTTGTGCCAGCGTCGAAGACGGTCAGCCCATATAAAAACAGCATTGGATGAATACCTCGTGTTTAAACTCCATTATGATACAGAGCATATTTTGCTGTACAGGAGGGTGTGTAATCTACAGTCTGGGAACGGATTTTATATCATGGTCGTTTGTAACCAACGCAAACTGAAAGAACAGTCGCCCCAGAAAGAGTTCTAAAAAGAGTGAGTTGCGGGTGCAGAGTGGCTTGTTCAAAGGGGGGGGATCTCACAAATCTAGACTATATTGTACAACGATGTGCTCTTTTTGTATTGGCCAAACATGTAGAAACTGTGACAGCTCGGATGATTGAAACGCAATAATTTCATTATTTACCTGAGATTAATTTGTTAACTTGACAAATCTCAATCTACATTTCTAGTGGGAAAGCAGCTCGAAAACACTCCAAAGCATCACCCACCATGGTAGAATTAACTATAACTACCATGTGGGATTCATGTCGATAAACACAATATAAGAAAATATGGTCATCTAAATAGGTTCCAGACTCCATGGGTTCGGCTAAAAAATACATTTTAGTTTCAACAACGAGATAGTTATCGCATATTTTCGGGTTTTTTAAGAGATCGCTTAACAATATATTATGGCTGCCATCTTGAATTTTTGGTATTAAGAAAAGTACTGATATTATTTGTGATCATCTAGATAACCTCCTTGTACTTTAAAACATAGGTAGAGACACGAAAATCATTGTTTTAACTTCAAAAGTGGGGGATTGGGGTATAACCCTTTTTTTTTAAATGGCGTTACCTGGTGTTACTTTTAATTAACTACTATGTGGGATTTATGTTGATAAATTCAATATAATAAAATAATGGTGATCTAAATAAGTGTTATATTCCATGGGTTTGGCCAAAAAATACATTTTAGGTTCAACAACGAGATAGATATCTCATATTTTCGTGTGTTTTTAAGAGATCGCTTAACATAATCAGAACAATATGGCGGCCATCTTGGATTTTTGGTATTGATAAAAGTGCTGATATCATTCCTGATCATCTGTATCAACTCTTTGTGCCTTAAAACATAAGTAGAGACACAAAAATATTTTTTTCCTAACTACAAAGGTGAAGAATTAGGGTATACCCCTGTTTTTTCGAAAATGACGTTACATGGTGGCGGCCACCTTGAATTTAAAAAAATGCACAAGGGGGATTTTTGGGGCATCTTCGGAATTCGTCTGGGGAGATGTCCAAGTATCATTCCTGAAAAAATCAGCTTTCTGCAATTTTATTCCAGGTTCCTGTGTTTTTTTTCACTAATGCTCTTGCACTATGTGAGTTTGTGTGAGCTCACCATGATCTCACAGTGAGATCAGATAATGATCTCATACTGTGAGTCTAGTGTGATAAAACTGTGAGTTCATGTGAGCTGACCATTATCTCACAGTGATATCAGATAAGGATCTCATACTGTGAGTCGTATGTGATAAAAGCTGTGAGATCATGTGAGCTCACCATGATCTCACAGTGAGATCAGATAATGATGTCATACTGTGAGCCTAGTGTGATAAAAGTGTGACTTCGTGTGAGCTGACCATGATCTCACAGTGAGAACAGATCATGATCTCATACCGTTTGTCTGTTGTGATAAAACTGTGAGTTCATATGAGTACAGCATGATCTCACAGTGAGATCAGATAATGATCTCATACTGTGAGTCCAATGTGATAAAACATTGAGTTCATGTGAGCTCACCATGATCTCACAGTGAGATCAGATAATGATATCATGCCGTGAGTTCAGTGTGATAAAGCTGTGAGCTCATGTGAGTACAGCATGATCTCACAGTGAGATCAGATAATGATCTCAAACTGTGAGTCAAGTGTGATAAAACATTGAGTTCATGCCAGCTCACCATGATCTCACAGTGAGATCAGATGATGATCTCATGCCGTGAGCTCAGTGTGATAAAACTGTGAGCTCATGTGAGCACAGAATGATCTCACAGTGAGATCAGTTAATGACCAGATAATGATCTCATGCCGTGAGTCTGGTGTGGTAAAACATTGAGTTTATGTGAGCTCACCATGATCTCACAGTGAGAACAGATAAGGATCTCATACCGTGAGTTCAGTGTGATAACACTGTCAGTTCATGTGAGCTCACTATGATCTCACAGTGAGATCAAATTATGATCTCATACTGTGAGTCTAGTCAGATAAAACTGTGAGTTCATGTGAGCTCACCATGATCTCACAGTGATGTCATATGTATGATCTCATACTGTGGGTCCACCATGACATCACTGTGAGCTCATCGTGAGCTCACATGCAGACTGGGAAGTGCTTAAGCATCACGATTTGCAAATGTATTCATGTAAAAATATAGGCAGGGAGCCAGTGTCACAAAAAAGTGGTTATGTTGCATCCCCCCCCCCCCGCCAACAGACGACACCCTAGATTTTATGCCGGGTGTGGATCTGTATGTACATGTATAAGAAAGTTTGAGGGCATTAATGACAGGGGGGGGGGTCATTCAAGTAAATTATGATGAGCTGTATCGCGCAGCTGTAGTGTAAGGGCTTTTTTCGGGGCATTTTCACCCCCCTTTTTTTTCCAAAAAATCAAGTAATTAGTATAAACATATTTATTTGGATTTCCAAGTAGCACAAGTGCTAATACAAAGAATCTCCGGAATCAAGTAATTGGTAGTCAAATTATATTTTTCACAAAATACGTCTACAAAACTGTTTATTATTGATGTTTGTAGTTTAATGAAACAATTGTTTTTTGAAAAAATTATTATGTACAGTTATTGCCCCCAATCAGGTAAAATCGCTTATAATGTGATTAAGCACAACGTTTGGTACAGAGCTATACGAAGGTATACTAATGCACATCGGGAGCGGAACTACCTTATAGCTGGAGCGCGAGGGCTTTGTTCGGGGCATTTTCAGCCCCCTCTCACTTAAAAAAAAATCAAGTAATTGTTAAACATACATGTATGTTGAAAATATTAAAAGTATGTTTCACGAAAATTATCTACACAAATGTTTCTTAATGATGTTAGCCCTTTTAATCAAAACAGGGGCAGATCCATGGGGCATGGGGGTGCCATTCCCCCCTACTTGTCATTTTCCGAATGAAAAGAACAAAATTGAAATCATGGTAATTATATCCCCGTATTGTGGTACACACAACTAATATATTTATTTTAATTTGCAATAAATTAAACAAATTAAAGAAATAGCAGTAATTTTCATCCACTTGACGTTGTGGGTCGCGGTAGCGGGACACAACTTCAAGTTGGTGAAAATTTAAATTATTAAATGTAGCAGGATAAGGGTTAAGACTTCTAGAAGTACGGATTAACTCTTTCAGCGCGGGGACCGACTTCAGACTCAGAATCTGACGTCTGTAGACACATGCCCTATTTTTACTCAAATCACATTTCACGCCAGGAGATATAGTCCGGCAGTCATGGTGGTATACCTGGACTTGGAGTATATAGTTTTTTTCTTTGCAGAATACTGCTGCCCAGACCCCCTGTTTGAAGATTCCGGAGGGTGTGGAGGTGTCACCCTTGGGTAATTTTAGTTATTCACGTTTTTCAAAACGGCCGCCAAGAGCCATAGTGGGAATATAACTTTTTCATTTTTTGGCCTAGAAATATGTATGATACCACTTTTCTAACTAAATTGGGTACGAGAAACTCATTTCCGGCATTATGTTTTAATTTAGAAGTGCCGTCATGCATAAATTTCAGATGGCCGCCACTATACTTAACCATTAAAGTACCTTTCTGAACAGAAACAAGTGTGAAACTACATTGCTGGCCAAACGTTCTCGGTGGATTAATTTTGTACGTGGATTGAGATCATATATAATAAAAATTATGAGAGCACAATCAAAGCAAAAACGTAAGACCAGCAATAATATTAGTAGAACAATATTTACTGCAGCAACGACATACAGGAAAATGCTAATGCATTCACCACATACACTACCTTAGGTATATATATAAATTAACAACATAGGTAGGGCTATATAAAATATAATTACCATCAATCTATGATGACTGTTTATACATCCTGAGGCTCAGTTGTCATGAACATCTCAAATTGTAGGCCTAAACGTACATTAAAATCACCAAGCATCATAACTTTACTTGAAAAACTAAAAAGGTGCCGACGATTATGCCTTAGCTGCAGAGCCTAATTTGCATGAACCGACAGGAAGGATTTGAGATGGTCCTGCAGACAGATAGATGGACAAACTGATTACTTAATGTGACCGGCCTCAGGCAGATGAAGACACAGTAGTAGTAGTAGAACTCAGAACTCAGAACTCAGAACTCAGAATCATTTATTCGCCTCTTTAACAAATATATATATAGTCTCATCATTTTATACAGATAATTAATGATGTGATGGGCATGGAGACTTGCATTAAGATCAATAATTTGATCGCTATCATGCAAGCCACCATATTTAATAAGCAAAATTCAACAAAACATGAACATACCAGAGTTGCATGGATCAAGCGCGCCACATCGACGCCAGACATGCACCGGATAAATCACAACAGCCCGTACGCCGTCCCCCGGCCAACCCACAGAGAAAAAAATATTTGTGGGTTAGCCGGCGAAAACACGCACGAAGCCGGCAACACTGATGCACGACCCAGCGCCGAGGTGGCGCACTTGACCTCTAGACTGCTGATATGATATCGGAACATTTATATTTATATATATCATATGTGCAAAAAACTATGTGAGACTCCACGACATCTCATATGTGGACATTTAAGTCCGCAAATGAGAGGTCGAGACAGAGCACATTCAATGATTCTGAAACTAGTAGTAGTAGTAGTAGTAGTAGTAGTAGTAGTAGTAGTAGTTGTATTAGTAGTAGTAGTAGTAGTAGTAGAATAATGCTTAACGTCACTTTTTGACACCAATTTTAAATGTCATTTAAGTAACATTGTAATACACTAAAACCAGTGCAGTCCATTGATGAGATAAATGATGTACAGATGAAGATGTGAGGTTGGGGTGATAGAGCGTGGTGGGTTATTGAGAGGGGTTCCCTTCACTCGACCGATAAGGGGTCAAGTGGATTTACCCCCAGATACGCCCAGACCTAATGGCAAACACTCTATTGTCGATAGCTTATGGCCTTAACACGACCAACACTAGTGCCTTTGCACTGTTGTTGAGCGGAGGAACCAGGGTACGCCGCTGGCGATCCGCCCAAAACCATTTTGCGAGCCAATGTCATTGAGGTCAAAATTAAGAGGGGAATTTAGAGCACATTTTCAAAGCTGTACCTGTATATGTGCTGTTTTAACGGTTTTTTCTGTGAAGGCATCCGTTGTTGGAGGCAATGAGCACAGTTATGGGGCAGTGGTCAGGTGCTTTCTTGTCAGCCACTGATTCTGACTACATTCAGTCACGGTAAAGTATTGTGGCTGACCATAGCATGCTGCCATAAATGTAGTTGTTTGTTCAAAAATAGCTGTGATTTAACGAGTTAGGTCACATATATGCGACAGAAAGAATAACCAGCTTGAACACGTATTTATCTTCAGTGCAGTTACCTTTCCCACGTCATACCAACGGGTAACTGTACATGTATCGTACACTGATATGTTATGCCGCCCAATATAATTATCAGGTACGATTTGCTTGTAATTCTCAACTTTTTATCTATGATGTTCTCAACAGCGGAGCCAATGCAGCACCCGCATCAATGCTGGCGCTGGTGTAGGCGTGGTAGCCTTAAATAACCGACAATAGCGTGTTTGACATTAGGTCTCTTACGTGGGATGAATGGAGTTACCCAGAGGGAGTTATCCTTCCTATTGTTACTCTAGGGATTATCCGACCCGAGGATAGCGGAGCTGCGCAAAATGCAACAGAGTTTCAGCATTAAATTGCACAGCGAAACCCAAGTCTCCGGCCGTCTGGGCATGTCTGGGGGTAGATCCCCTGGACATGACCAGAACCCCTTATCGGGCGAGCGAAAGAAAATGCTCTCAATAACCCACCATGCCCTATCACCCCCACCCTCACATCATCATCTGTACATCATTCATCTCATCAATTGACTACAACGTTTTTATCGTATTACAATGTCACTTAAAGACATTTTGTGCCGGAAAGTGACGTAAATCAATGATTTACTACTACTACTACTATCTATGATGTTGCGATCCCCAATTGGATATTCCATGAACATCTCAGTTGAGAATAAAAACACCTGTGTCATCTGAGACGTATTGTCTCAGATGACACATGTGTTCTTATTTTGCTTCTGTGCCATTTTACGCAGAGGAAAAACTTGCCCCATAACCAACCTCTCTCTCAGCAGCAAGTGCCTGATAACAATTTTCTGATTCTTTGTGCGAGGTGCTTAAATTTGGTCTAAGTATTATTGCATCATCGCTACTTTCGGTTGGCACATTTTCATCACCAGTGATTACAAGTTGATGTGTCGATGTGTACAGGCCATGGAACACTTAATCCTCTTCAATGTATTTGATGATGGCTCTGATTAGTTTTATTTAATTTTCATTAACCGCGTGGACCACATTTTGAGCAGGAAGAAGTGCATTGATAGCCATTTTGTGGACCACATAATCTTGCATTCCCATTCAAGCTGAAGTCTTTGCATCTATCAAATATTAGATACTCATACACGTTGACGAAAATGAGCTTAGTAGAAAGAAAGAAAGACTTAAATTTGGTAGTGAAGTCATATACAGTTGATTTGGTAGGCCAAGCTATTGTCCACCTCACTAGTGAACCATCGACCACCAAGCTAGTGGCATTTACAGTTCTACACATATGTCTGTTGAGCCGGATCGTCTGGGGAAAATACCATCGTGCCCAATCTATGTTCACAGAGTCCTGTCCAGTCAGCAGGGGTAGAAAAATGAAGTTTAAAACAAGGATGATTCTTTCTTTCTTTCTTTATTCATGATATTACAGACAGTGTCAGATTGCGGTGTGAGAATGACGGTAAAAGTAAAGGGCGGACATACACGTCCATCTCCGCTGAGCAGTCAAATTGGACTGAACGAAAGTGGCGCGATTCCCAGCGTGTTAAAGGCCGGGCGGAAACAGAAGCTTGTCAACCTTTGATTCCGCTCGGCCCGAAATCGGGCAAAAACGAATTCGGTCTGCAGTTGCTGTCGCCACATGTCTACGAGAAGTTGTTAAGGTTACACTTTGATTTAGTTATCTTCGTTTCAATTGGAGTGTCAAACATATCAGTTGCGAATGGAGCTAGTTCGTGTACCGATATTTCCTCTATATCGATGCTTCTGGGACTTAATCGAAGCCCAAGAGCCCGCCCATAAATTACTGCAGGGTCATACACCTTTTCGTACCAAGTTTCAACGGTTTTCCAACCCACGTAAATGTTACAATCTGCTTGGTGATTGGATCGAGAAAACCTTCGGCCAATAGTTTCAAATATATGCATGCATTTTATGACAATTTCTGCAGCTCTATCTAAGTTTTTATCATGTAATTATATTATATTACTGGTGATGTGGGATGTGATGGGTCAAAACATAGTTGCATTTTATTCGTGAAGCAAACCGATCTTTGGAGTCATCTAAAATCCTTGTTGAAAACTCTTCTTTATGCTTATTTTGAATTTGCATTGTTACAGTGGCATCCAAATTCTGGAGATCATGTTCCAGTTTTGCACGAAAATGTAGGCTAAACGACCATGTTTATACATGCCTTGCTTAACCCACTCCCCCAGGACTATGCCCGTACCTCATATAATTATACTCGATGAGCATGTCACTCCGGACACCATTAGAACCACATGGATTATGGTGCATTGTGTGTTCACCTTTCATGCACTGTTTCAATATATCTAATGGCATAGTCTGCATATTTCGCAGATAACATAAACCATAACGTGCATAGTCCAGATGCTCTGGTGCAAAACATGTATGGTAACATCTGTTCAACTGCAGCTATACCGGTATGTAAAGCTCAATATGATTCCCGTTCAGAACATACATTATATCATCATGATCATAACTGGTTTTATTAGGAGATCTACCTAAATCTTTGAAATCGTGATCTTGGCTGCATCACATCAGACATGCAAACCAGTTTAAATATGTCAGTGTCTTGATATATGGGAACTGATAAACTTAAAGCCTGACCAATATTTTGGAGAAAAAATTGTATTGGGACTATTGTAGGCTATATGCCTAGATTAGTCTAGATAGAATCTGGTACTATGCCTTCAAATATGATAGCCTTTGTAAAGTCAGTAAGTAGGCTTAGATACCTGTACATAAACATGATTCTAATGATACAAAATAATACGGAAATAAGTTTCTCGTGTTTATTTTAGTTAGAAAAGTGGTATTATACATATTTCTAGGGCAGAAAGTGAAAAAGTTACATTTGCACTGTGGCTATTGGCGGCCATTTTGAAAAACGTTAATAACTAAAATTGCCCAAGGGTGACACCTCCACACCCTCTGAATTCTTTAAGTGGGGGGTCTGGACAACAATATTCTGCAAAGAAAAAAACTATATACTCCAAGTCCAGGTTAGAGCAAAATAAGGGACTTGGCTGCCGGACTAATAGGAAGTATATATATTTATAGTAGGGTGGAGTACAGGCTTCCGTTTGATATTTTGATTTGACCCGTAGATGGCTGCTATGGCAACGGAACCGCCCTCAGCTCCAGAATATGACGAGAAGGCAGCGTCATAATTATGTACGAAATCGTAGCATCAGGGTGACAGGGGCAAAGATTTAAAAATTCAATAAAGTATCTTGGCATGTAAAGTATTCAGCTGGAATACAATATTGCCACCTAGTCTCAAAGAAACAGCGGTCAAATTACGACATTCATTGATCTAATCTTAAATCAATGTCACACAATCACCTACCACCATCAAGTGAAACTCTTATGTACCATATGATGGGCTGCCACGTTTGTATCGGGCTCCTATTAACCCTTTAACCGCCAAATTATTCAATCCGAATTTTCACCCACTTGAAGTTGTGTCTCGCTGACGCGATCCACAACTTCAAGTGAGTGCAAATTATTCAGATTTGACAAAAGGTCAACTGTTTTCGAATAATGCTGATTGATGTCACATTTTATCTTTAACATGCTTAAAAGGTGGTACTTAATGTGCTAATAAAAATTGAAAACCCGAATATATGCGACACCGGCGGTTAAAGGGTAAGTATTGTATGAGGGTGTACATGAGTCCTGGAAATTATGGATTCTTCCCGGCTCACTTTTTATCCATTTTTTTGGCCTCTATAATAGCTTTTTATAAGGGGAAAATGATATAAATATAGATAAAAATATATATAAATTTTTAGGTTCGTTTTTTACACTATTTATAAGCTGAAATCCTCGATGTTCGGACCCTAAGAACAGGCTATTCGCCGTTTGTTTCATTCGTTTTTTTAACCCATGTGTCTTGTATCAGCGACCATTTCTTTGTATTTACCGTTTTTTTAAAGGTCTGGTAATGCCCAGATTAAAAAATGATGGCTGTCATAAAACTATCGTAAACACAATACCTTCAGTGCAGATACACTATTGTTGGACCTGTTAACCCCAACAGCGCGGGGATGTTACGTCCGTGGACGTCAGATTAAGACGTCTAAATTGGATCCCCGCGCTGTAAGACTACAAATATTCATAATGGACATAGACCCATGACATAAGTATTCAAATGAATCGGAAAGAAATAACTAAAACATTTATAATCATTTTAAATTGAAAAAAAACTATGTATGACATTTTCTCTCCACTGTGTACAAAGATATAAAGAAAATAGCAATATGAGACGTTGAAGTGATGTTGTTTTAATGTTGCGCGCATTAAAACGGCATTGGCTCAACATCTGGTGATTGATCAGTAGCGACACAATGGTAGCATCATAGCCTCCTGTCTGCTCGATGAATATCTAATTCAGAGTTGTGTGGAATAAACAAATGTCAAGGAGACGCAGACTGTATAAAGCTTGGTATAGACTGATAGAGGTACCAAGAATGGACAAACAGACAAATATTTAAAAATAATTTCTGAATTATATGCACCGATTGCTCCTGAATTTTCCTGGCATATCAAATTTGCTCCTAATAAAATACGCAATGCACGTAGTTCTCTATAAACTGCGTTTTTTTATAGTCATGTAAAAATATGTTTCAAAACCGCAGTTTTATTCCTTGATCACATTTCACAAAAGGGACCTTCCCGGGCTGTTCCCGGGCTGTTTTTGGCCGTTTTTTTGGCCGTCTCGCACGAGACCCGGAGGGTCCCCGACCGGGTGCCGTCCATTTGTTCACCCCGCGCGGGGCCCCGGGTTACTTTTAATTCTAACTTAAAAGTAACCCGGGCCCCGGCGAGAAATAGACCACGGTTCAAGCCCGTAAACTGCCCGGCAGGGGGCTCGGCGGGGCGGCCTCGCCGGGATCCGACGTGGACACGGGCTGCCCTGTCGTCCTCTCCGAGGCCGTGGATGGATGTAATTACTTTACCCGGAAAATCCAACATGGCGATGACTGAGAGCGATTCAGCGATGGAACTGAAATGTTACTGATTCTAAAAAAAAATATTTTTGACCTGCTTACTCCCCGATATTTTACGATATGACAGTCCAAAGAAATGCCCCACGATTTTATACGCAGTAAATCTGTGGCTGAAACCTGTTTCAGCCACTGGGACTAGGACACGAGGACAATTTTTGAAGGAAAGTGCGCATGGTACCCGCCCGGGCCCCCTACGGGACCCGGCCTGTGGGGTCCTGACTTGGCTTGTCGGGGACCCAGGCGGTGTTCCGCCGGTGCCTTTACGATGCCCGAGCGGGTCCCGGTCGGGACCCTTGTATATTCTCCAGGGGTATACACAACTACTGAGAGACGAATTTATCAATGTTCAAACAATCAATTACCCAGCAAACAATTTGGTACCGGGCCAGTAGTGGCCCACTACAGTCTCTCATAATGGTCTCATACCGTTGTTCTGTACAGGCCCAGTAACGATCTGCACACTGGGGATTAACCGGCCCAGTACTGGTAAACGATACCGGGACGGTAAGGGGCCATTACTGGGCCAGTACAAGCCCATTAGGAAAAAAACGTTCTGGTTTCGTAGTGGCATTGTACTGGCTGCCATTAGATGGCTCATACAATGCCTGTACTGGACCGTTAGAAAATCATAAAGGGTTTGTACTAGCAGAGTAATGGCAACATAAACAAACCGGTACAATGCCTGAACAGGCCCGCTATGAAAATGTAATGGGTTTGTAATGGCACAGTAGACCCTAACTGGTGATAAAAACATAAAAACAACATTAATATTTTTTTAAAGTATTTTATTTTATAATTTATTCTTGATCTTTTTCTCCTGTGGTTTCCTGCATGTCAATCCACCTCTTCCACAGTCTCTGAGGTCTTAAGGGGTCTCGAAAGGGGAAGCCTGTATGGGATGTTGTGAGAAAGTTATCTTTTTAAATGCTAGCTCATTAAGTGCAGATACATCTTAGGATGACCACTTGCTTGTGATTTTAATTACAAGTATTAAAATGTGTAATTTGAATCAAAATCGGAGAGCCAGTACTGTCCTTGTCTACAATATCCATAAACACAGTAAATATTGGTCCATCTTCTGCAAAGCTGGGATAGCTAAGCATTGAGCCAACATTGGTTTAGTGTCTTGTGTTTACTGGCCAGACATCGGTCTGTCACAACTGGATCTCCAGACCTGTGTCCCCTCTTAGCCTCCATAGCGGCCAGGTGTATTAATTAACCACAGCATTATCCTCGCTATATTTACATTCTTCTCGGTGTATAGCTTCAAGGCCTGGCTTCAGAAAGCAGACTATTCTTCATCACGGCATCTACAATCAAACATGATGTGTGAATTCATACAATTATAATAAATTAAAAGCAGGTTTATAATTATAGGCCAGGGCATATATTAAAAATAAAGAATACATTCATAGCCAATATGTAGCAAGACTGACACTTAAATCCTTATAATGTATTTCAATCTGTGAATGAAACCTTTACTATGCGATTAGCAGCCACAGCTAGGGCTAATATATTGTTCAAAATAAACAGCTGTTTTAGTTCTATATACATCAAAATTGTCTTATTATCGCTCACAACACGAAAATTCGCAACGAAAATGTTGCTTTCTCTTAAGTATGGCATAATCTAACCATACATATTTATTTTCTTTATACCCTTAGTGATACAATTTAAACTTACCTTCCGTAGTATGTGGAGTAACCAGTGAAAAACTGATAAAAATATGTAGAATTGTAAAAAACGTGTACCCTCTCATCGAGCATGTAAAAAATCTCAGCAAGATGGTTAATCACTAGGGGGCGTCTGTTGTCAAATATGAGAGACACCTGGTGATAAATAATATGATATTGGTTCCAGTTACCGCAACTGTACAGGGCCGGTACCGTAATTAGGACCATATATGTGCCCCTGACATTATGGCTGTGATGTACTGTACCAGTACTGACCCACTACCGTTACCAGTAATTATGGTTGTGATGAACCGCACCAGTACTGGGCCATTACCATATTGCCATTAACTGTACGAACGTTACGTGCCAGTAAGAAAACGATACTGGCCCATCACCTGAAATATACCATCACCTGAAATATACCATCACATATTGAATGAATAAATATTTCAACTATGGAACTTACATCACAATCATGTCTGAATAAGCAAGGTAATGGTGAAATTCCTTCCGGCTGGGTCATATTAATGCCAGGAGCACAATTGACTTCATCACTGCCATCAAAGCGATCAGCTATGTCATCACACTGATAAATAAGCAGTATACACGTCTTGTCATGGCATTGAAAATGCTTATTTTGACAGGTGATAATCCTTTTCCTGCTTGACTTTTCGCATATGATTCCCGATATTTTAATCGACTGGGTGCATGGGCGACACTTCACACCCCATCCACGCGTTTCGTGGCTAAAATCTATAAAGTAATAACTAAGCATCGATAATTCTACAATGCTACATGTGTGCCTAAAAATAACAAAAAATGACAAATAGTTTGGTGGCTCTGGCTTGGTTAGCCAGAAAATATATAGAATAATATTGTATGGCGAAGTTTTAGCAACTCCTTGCCCGAATAAGAGTTTTAGCCGCGCAGAATATGACAACTGCAGAAAAGATGAAGGAGTTTGACTTTTAACAAGAGAATACAAACCATGAGACAGAAATTGTTCCAATTCGTTGTTTTTTGTTGTTGTGTAGATATAATCGGTTACGTCCACGTTGAATTTCGAGGCATTTCCTCGTGAGCACAAATATTGACTTTCGTAGAATGTGAACTCTTGCTCCATTTCCAAAATGGTGAGGCACCTTTCTTCTCCTTCAAATGTTAGCCAGTTTAAATCACATGTTTTGTCCGGAGGTGGTCGGATCTCAACATAATGTGTTCGATAAGGTAAACAAATATATGTGATCTGCAACTGTTCGTCGCAAGGAAAAGTTATCAAAAAAAAATGTTCTGAGTAATGATCAGGTAGGACAGCTGTGCAGTTTTTAAGTGTTGGCATTTCAGGCTGTACTTTAGTGTAATCTACTCGTTTGACCTTGGCGGTCGTCTTAAAGTAACCGTCTTCAAGGACGTATGAAGTCCAGTTTGTAAACGCGAAGTCTGCAGGATGATACCAGGCCGTCTCATAGAGTGGTGAAATATCCCTGTATGATACACATATTACCAAATTAGACATAGTTATCAAGATTAAAGGTGATCTATCACCCCTTATATGGTATGAATAGTTATGTCCTTATATGGGGTTATTGTGGCAACTTTGATTTATTTGTCACAAATTTATTCATACTATATAAGGGGTGACAGATCACCTTTAACAGCGCTGAAATATTTTTGTATAAACCATGAAGACCAAAGCGTTTTTTCAATTTGAAAATATCATAAATGTCTTAGTTAGCTCTTTCCGCTTTTTTAAATACTTATGTTTTAAAACGCACCACTACAATATTTGCTTTGTCCGACCGCTACATTCTAAGCCGGGGATGGAGAGCTATTGTTGACCAAGTACAGCCCAATTATCATGGTAGGCTTTTGGTGTTATAATCAGTCTGTTGATGCTGTTGATTATGGGGATCCTCATTATGGTCCGATGTGTTTTAAGTCAGTTAAAACCCTTGGAGATCTACATTCTTAGCTGTGGAAAAGGCCTTCTCCTTCATCCTCGGCCTTCATCCTATAAATAGGCCAACGGCCATTATAAATATCATGAATAGACCAGTGGAGGTTGGAAGCGAGGTCACGTGACCACATTTTCGGGTCAGATCATCGACAAGCGAGTTGAGGTCATAAAAACCCTAAATGTACCCCATACTCGGGGCACATTGACACATCACCTGCTGTCACCCATGTCAATATTATCGACTACGACTGATAGTAGACACTGACAGTGATACTATCACTCTGCTATCAGTGATAAAACGTAATAACAAATCGCTCGGAACATACATGCAGTTTTTCAGTAAAGATTTGCTTGCAATAACTAGATGAAAATACCGGTTTAAGTGTCTTATTATGCTGTCAAATTTGCGTCTAGATTTTCACTATATCTGAATTATAACTTTGGTTTACATCGCCAAATATGACCAACTTCAGGTCTTCGAAAAAATAGTTTTTGAAAGAAAAATAGAGTTTTTTTAGTGCCAAAATAGCAATTAACATTCCGTCCAGAGCTGAAACGAAGTGCATGTTTCGAATCACTGTGTCTGTTATGTAGCTATCGTACCGCATTAAATTGCTTATGATTTTAAATGCATATAAAAAACTTTTAACATTTATTCAGAACAAAACACATGTATACAATTATATATACATAATAGTGATATATAGAGATATTTAGTAGAAAAACTAAACCTACCTTGTATTGTACAAAATAAACTCTCCTAGTTTTTCTACTCTTTTAGCGTAATCGTTATAATTAAATCGACCAATAGCAACTTTTGGTTTTTCAATGGTATAATGCTAAAATACATTCAAGTTGCTTCAAACAAACTTCTTCTGGTGAAAAGATTGAGAGCCAAAATCCCTTATGATAATAACCTGTAAAAATCACTTGACCAACGTGTGCTGTATGTTTAATAATTGTTTTGTCATCAATGTGTCTTACAAAAACCGCATATTTATAATTATCCTGACACTCTGTATGACAGTCGTCATAGTACACAGAAACAAAATGGTCTGTATTTATATGACCAGTGTCTTTATAGATGAAGTGATATTTAAAGTCACGGTTGTTCAAGAAGACGCGTTTTTCTGCTATTATAAAGCTGTAAGTCATCCTTAAACATTCATCAGAAAGTGCCCATGTGTTGTTTATCGCTATGGTTTCCATAACAGCATGTTTCCTAATTTCACAAGCAGAAATTACAACAAGATAAGCGACTTGTGTTCTGGGAGAATCGTCTCTGCAAATTAATGCAGATGTAACATTTCCACTTTCTATATACTGATATTTGTGAATAAATCCTGATGAAAAATCATATAAAGTTTGATGTGTTGTTGAATTATGTATGTCAAAAGGCCAGTTTGAAGAATATACTGCTCTCACTTTATAGACAATTTCTATTCAGAATGTGAATTTACAAATCGTACATCACATGGTTCAAGTGTATGATATAAAACCATTTCTATTTCTGTGCTTCCTACGGACGGTGGGTCCAAGCTGAATTTTACAAAGCCTCTGTATATCTTTTCGTATTGGATAGCACATAATGTAATGACATCCAAGTGACTCATTCACCTTGGTTATGATATATAATTATCCGTGTCAATTTGCAGTGCGGGGTTAAGCTCTAAATATACAAGGCCACAATCACTTTTCTGAAAATCTGCTATTAAAGATCCCTTAGAATATCCTGAGAACCAAACCACTGAAATATAAATACCACTGTGTGATGAATGAATATTTAGGTCACTTATATTTTCGCAAAATTCAAACCAGTTTTCAGTCAAGTCAAATCTCACAGCAAGTCCACCATATTGACAACGTTAGGATGGAATATCAAACAATGTACGTAGTACGTGTCCACATTGATTGGTATTGTGTTCATATTATTAGCATGTCCAATAGAAATTGTTAGATTTATGTCAGTCACATAGTTATCTGGAAATAAAATGGCCAAGAATGCCCAGTATGCTGAGGTGATCACCATAGAAACACCAGGTATACTTGTGTTGTTAACTTGCAACATGCTTCTTGACAGGGCTCCTGGTCCATCATGCAGCGACAAAGAACAGTTCCCCACACCAGATGAACTTACATGTAATTCCATGCAATTGATATAGTTTGTTAAGATATAATATTGCATAGAATTTATATTATTTTCCTCTGAAGTATATATTAGGCTATGTCTTTGTAGGTTCATCTGTTTAACACGAATCAATTGTTTAATCCAGTTCTTTTGAAAACTACTGTAGAATATCTTGAGTTGATATTTCACGTTGCTTACCCGTATCATGTGTAAATAAGCTTCTTCTGTGGGTAATATCAACATCCACGGAACACGTTTACCACAATAGTATCTACTTCTGTGCAGTGTATATACAAATATAATACCATGGTCAGCACAAAGTATGGTTTCTGATATGTGAAAATTAAATTGCAAAACTTTCATATGTAAAATGTGTTCTCTAAGAACTTTTATGAATACTGTCATCTCAGTTGCTAAATGATTTCGTTCACTGACAGAAAATGCACCGCAATAAGAAGACTTGTCCTGTTTATCTACTGACAAGTTATTTGGTATATTTCTCAGAAGTCACCGAAACAGATATTCCCGTATATCTGAACTGGTGTGTATGTTTATGCACCAAACATATGAATTCTGTGTTGGTGATGCAGGTGGCGAGGTCATTCTACATATATGTTTTTTGAAATACATGTTTTCCCGTGACCCCGGTGAGGTGCATTGTACTTGTCGGAATGATCGACAGCATAAGGAAGCAAACTGAATAAGCTTTTAACATGGTTGACGGGTGACGATATGCAAATAAAAACAATGTACATGTACAGTACTGCCAGTCCAAAGTTGAACACCTCGGGACACTTCCCGTGGTAAGCGGGGTGTGACAATTACCCCTTGCGAGGCCGACCCGGGGCAGTACTAAAAGCGCCACAGTATGAACACTCCAGTTGTGGTTTAATCCGCTCGCGGGGTAAGCCGTTAGCTCGGGTCTTGCTCCGTATGGTAACCCGGGGCAATACTGAGCCACAAGCTTTTGCCACGGGTGACTTTAACCCGTGGCAAATTTCACACAATGAGTGAATGAATGAATAAATGAATGAATGAAAGAATAAATGAATGAATGCATGAATGAATGAATGAATGAATGAATGATAAATGAATGAATGAATGAATGAATTAATTAATGAATGAATGAATGAATGATTGAATGAATGAATAAATGAATTATTGAATTAATGAATGAAATAATAATTGAATAAATAATTGTATGAATGAATGAATGAATGAATGAATGAATGAATGAATGAATGAATGAATGAATGAATGAATGAATGATTGAATGAAAGAATGAATGAATGAATGAATGAATGAATGAATGAATGAATGAATGAATGAATGAATGAATGAATGGAATGAATAATTTAGCTGGATAATAAAGTATGACTAAAAAAACAACAAAATAATTGATGCTGTTCTTTCAGGTTGGTTTTAGATCGACTGGACTGAAATAATAACATTTTAAAAATATATACCAATCACACTGGCAAAATACATTAGACGATAGACGAACAACAATTTAAATAATATAATCAGAACAGTTATGCAGCTTTTACCCGAGGTAATGACCACATCTCGAGTCAAATCCGTCGCTGGAAAGGAACCCGTGGCATTGCCCCACAAATTTTCCCGGGTCAAGCAATTCCGGGTTATAATTTTGTTGGTTTGTTTAACCCAAATAAAATTCCACCCGGGCTTAACCCGGGCTGTAACACGGGGTACCCCGGAGTAATCTGCAAGAGTAGTATAGGGGGGACTATGCCCCCACATTACCATAATCTGCCCCCCACCCCCTCCCCTTGGTTGTGATTGGTGGAGCCTCCCATGGGACACGCCCCTCTTGGATGATTAGTCACGGTCCCCCACCCTGGAAAGGGTGACTCATCACGGTCCCCCCAACCCTCTTTGGGTGACTCATCACGGCCCCCCCCCCACCCCTTCTTGGAAAGGGTGACTCATCACTGTCCCCCCCTCTCCCCTTGGGTCCGCAGGGGGTCTCCCTCCCCCTGAAAAGGATGACTCATCCTCAGATGATGAATTGGCGTCATGACGCCAAGTGCTTTATTTTGATTGGGTGATTCAAAATATTAATGAGCATCTCTGCATAATGGCAACATATTTTATATTTAGTGTCATTGGGTTGATGATTCTAGGGTGATAAATGAGCGTCATGTTTTGAGGCTTTGAACATCAATGTGCATGATGAATGCACATCATTGTCATATTATATGAAATTAACTTTATTTTCAATATTAAACAAACATTAAACAATATATCAATATATCACTATATCAATTTATCAATTTATCACTATATCAATATATCAATTGATCACTATATCACTATATCAATATATCAATATATCAATATATCAATATTATCTTATGCAATAAACAATGGTATTTTTATAGAATTATTCTATTCCTTCAGTATGCACACATTTCAGTGGCTGGTTCAAAATATTATTGAGTGTCTTTGAATATTGGCACCATATTTTAAATTTAGTGTCATCAGGATGATGACTCATTCTAGGGTGATAAATGTTAT
This sequence comes from Flabesymbios commensalis, assembly GCA_964017125.1. Taxonomy (NCBI): domain Eukaryota; kingdom Metazoa; phylum Annelida; class Polychaeta; order Terebellida; family Flabelligeridae; genus Flabesymbios; species Flabesymbios commensalis. The sequence continues at coordinate 28,463,257 of OZ024915.1, forward strand.
GTTTGTGGTCCCCCCTGAAAATGATGACTCACCATTGCCCCCATCTCCATGGGTGATGAATGAGCGTCATGTTTTAACAGCTGATTCAAAATATTATTGAGTGTCTTTGAATATTGGCAACATATTTTAAATTTAGTGTCATCAGGATGATGACTTATCTTCAGATGATGAATGGGCTTCATGACGCGGGCCCCCCTCCCCAGAAAATGATGACTCATCATTGCCCCCTCGCCATGGGTGATAAATGAGTGTCATGTTTTGACACTGGGAGCATCAATGTACATGATTCATGAGCATCAGAATGATGACTCATCCTCAGATGATGAATAGGCGTCATGATGCGGGTCCCCCTCCCCCAGAAAATGATGACTCATCATTGCCCCCTCTCCATGGGTGATAAATGAGTGTCATGTTTCGACACTGGGAGCAACAATGTACATGAGTTATGAGCGTCAGAATGATGACTCATCTTCAGATGATGTATGGGCGTCATGTCACGACGTCAATTAGTTTATTCTATATGGATGGTTCAAAATATTAACAAGCATAGCACTATAGATCTGTATATTGTCAATTCTCAGCAAGAGTAAGTGCATGTTTTACAAAGCATGAGATGTTATTATTTATATATTATATATATATTATTTAGATATTATTTGTACATTATTTATACATTAATTATATGTTATTTAGATATTAGTTAGATATTATTTTTACATAAATGGTTGCTGCTGCTGTTGTTGCTGCTGATGCTGCTGCAGCTTAAATAATTTTGTGGGCCTATGTTGATTTTGAAATGTTATCATTATGCCTATATATATATATATACATTACATGTATTATGATTATGGTAATAAAATATTGTTTTTATTTGTATGTATTTTTTTTAAAAAAGAGTGCTAGCTTATACCAGAATGAATGGAAATTACATCACGTTTTATAACAACATCCCGTAAATATCGTGTCGTTTAGCAGTGGTAGAAACAGTTAAAAGAATATTCTTAATAGAATCAACCGCATTGAAAGGGTGGCATAATTATTATTGCACAGTTCTGTTGCGAAATGATGAATGACTCATGAGATTGTAAAAGATATATTTTCCTTATTACAAATATTCTAATAACTTGTCATAAGACATATTTTAAGAGAGGAATTGTATATTATATCCAGTTAATTGACCATAAGTTACAAAGGGTTAAACCGGCTTAATGATTCACACCTGTTGTGTGCACAATATAGGCTTTGGTGTTGTGTGACCTATATATGCCTGACAGCGATATTTTTGTATTAAAGAGTGGTATCTTGGATTGTGACAGTAAGTCAGATACGGTGCATTGTAATTTGTGATCAGTTAGCCCTGACAGCTACACGTTACTGGGGTGGATGATTAAACGTCATAATATACATGTTAATGTATTTACTAGTGGAAAAATGGTTTGTGAAGATTTTAAAAAACATCAGATGATGTTATGACTATCATATTTCCGCTAATAATATAAATTGAATTATTTATATCTGTGAATAAGGGTGTGTGTCTCCTGAGCTGGAACAGGTTTAAGTCACAGATTGACCGCGTACAAAATCGTGGGACATTTCTATGGACTTGTCATATCTCAAAATATCGGGCAATAATCAGGTCGAAAATATTTTTTTAGAATCAGTAACATTTCAGCTTCATGCACGCATGCGTAGCTCAGAGGTCGCACAGTCATTTAAATAGTTCTGGACATTTATCTGACCATGGGATCGAGACTGCTCTCAGTCACTACCATGATGCATTTTTTCGGGTATAGCAAATACATCAATCCACGACCACGGAGAGGTTGCCACGACAACCTGAGTTCGGACTGGCTTATAATGACGGCGGCGCTCGGCTCATGTATGTAGAGGCCTACATGTAAGAAATATCTTCTCAACTAGAGTTAGAATAACAGAGGTTCATCCATCCCCATGTGATCACCACACTTCCTTCATCTATATTTCATATTTGCATATGATAAAGTACGACTATGTTATTTTACAGCATCGTAAAAGTTAAAGAAGTTATTATTTAAGGCATGTTTAGATTATAGTTTCTAGCCTAAACTTAGTACAGCTAAATCCTTACCATTGTTTGTTTGGGCTAGCTACCCTTGGATTAAGTCTGTCTGGGCCTTCCAACATTGTCGATCGCTCACTATCTCACCAGGCAAGGATCTCCTATTGTGTGAAACTCAATAGACTTGACCTCCCAATGTTTTTACCGAGCTAGCTAATACAATGTAGTATGGGAGAGGGGGGTCTTATATAACATTATTTTCACCGAGTAGCCATTTAAAATGATTTCCGGTGACGTCACTGTGTTTCACAGTATAACACTTATTACCACTGAATGCCAAGCTGATTTGCTATCTGTAATGTAGACTTGTTTTCGTCTACTGACAGTGCTTTGTCAGGTCATAACCCTTGACCTCTTGTTGTAGTATGAATTAGCTATAAACGTATTTTATTCTTATTATAACAGTGTTCCATCCCCATGCGATCACCACACTTCCATTGGTCATTTGGATTTCTGTCATAGACTGGTATACCCCAATCAACAACACATTGTTCACTAAACAGCAGCCTAGGTGTAGGTCATTGATACGTTTGGCACCTTGCTGTTTGCTGTCCTTTTTTTGCCTGATACTCCATTACGGAGGCCTGATTTTTTAACCTTGTTGTTGCCCTATATTCTGTTAAGGAGGACTGCAAAGAAAACAATTTAAACAATTTAAACAAACGTTGGTACTGTTGAAGAATCGAAGTTATAACATTGTCAATGTTTGTCCATGCTGGCATTTGACATGTCAACAATCCCATGTCCCCCATTCCCTTTTGTATGTGATGATTCAACACTATTATTAGGTATCCCACCCCATGATATGACTCATCACACCTACCCACTTCCCTCTAGAACTTGTTGAAACTTGTTTGTACTTTGTCAACAATGAAGGACGCCAAACACTTCAATCTGATTGGCTCGTTGGTGTATTGCACAATCAATAAAATGACTCACCACTACCACCCACCCCTAGGGTCCCCCCTCACCTTGTGATGATTCATCGTAGACCACTCTATATGAAACTTGTTTGCGAATCGGTCTGAACTTGTCTAAACCCAGACCGGTTTCGAGCATGTCACCTATAGGACACCTTTTGCATCATAATGAAGTTTTATAAATGTATATGACCACTTCACATTGTGAGTGTAAAAATTATTACAGTTATGGCTCTTGTTAAGGAAAATAAGATATTCATTTGTCAGACATCCAGAATAATATCTATGGTTTTAATTTATCACTTTCTGAATATTGAGATGACACATTTTATATTGATCATACCAAAATAATGTATAATGCTGTACAAAAATCGATGGCTAGATACAACAATTTACTCATGTGGATGTGTAAGGACAAGTTTGATGACGTTGATATATCTGTATTAAGCACAATTGCTGATGATCTATTTCGGGACAAAACTTGTAACTGAAGGGAACACACCATAATGTACATAGTCTTTAAAATTGAGAATACATCATTTCTGTTCCATTTTTTTAGATCTCGCTCTCATCCAATAATATATCATAAGGGACCTAAATGTTGGTGTTTTTATATGGACCAATTAGATAGCATGATTCTATTATCTACTCCTCAGACTCTCAAACTCCGTCATCTACGAAAAAATAGAAAAGTTCCATAGACTACCTCTCATTTATATATTGCAAATTACTCTTCCCTCAAAACATTTTGTAACAGATCCTCAGCTCACCCCCGCCATTTGTGGCATTATATGTAGCCCTGATAATTATTGTTAAAATTAAGACCCACTACATTAATTTAATAAATAGCTGCGACTATGGCAGAAAGATAACAACATGTATAAAGAGTCATTTAAAAATACTATTAAATCATTTCTGCTGCAATTTTTTGTAACAGAAATGAATTGTAACAGTTATGTTTTTTTGTAATTGACCTGAAAGCAGCAGCAGGTCGCGCCACCTGTCATCGTCCATATGACAAAATTGTGATGCAATTTAACAGCTTATTTCTAAGATATAGTGAAAAAATCGTCGAACCGTAACAATTTAACATTACCGTTACAACTGTAACATTAATGATATCTAAAAAGCCTACTTAACAGGCCTTACATGAAAGATTGTCAAAATTATTTGACATAGCACATGGTGAGCATACCGACAAACAGCATTTGATCAAACACAACTTCGAGGGTCCTCTAGTGCGTATCAATACCACTAGCGTCAAAACAGGTTCTCACGCACTAAAATAGTTTGTTTCGTAACAGAAATGACCGAGTTTAAGTGGACAATAATTTAAGCTAGATAATAATTAAAACGATGCTATATATTTCCTATCCGAGCCTATTTTAAATGTATGTGTGTACACAACACCGACTGATGACTAATCTTCACCTCCTCTATTTTTTACATATATAAAAACATACAAAATTAACAACTGCCTCTGTGGACATTGCAAAATGAATATCAGACAATGCAACGATCATGCGCTGTGATGCAATATTAGCTATAATTAGCTATATAACATTCAAAATACGAAACTACTTTCAAATATTCAGATTTTATACTAAAATGATAGGTAGGCCCCTCTTTTCTGGTTTTTGGTAGAATTACCCCTATATCGCATGCAATGATGGGCACTGTCCAGCAAGTAAGAACGTGCACTTGATGTTTTTTTATGTTGGTACATTGTCTACGATGTTGGCCTAACATTAGTTCTTCGAAGCTATGCACATATTATTATTATGTGACCAAATGTGAATATTTTCGATGTATGGTGCATTCCGGAATCAAATGCGGGTTGTATGTGGTGAATTAGGTGCGGTGAGCTTCAATGACCTCTGAATGACTTTGACCTTGGTCTATGTAAATGGCACCAGAACTTTTCAGATTCAGTAAATGCTACTGAGCGTTTTGAACCATAGCTACAAACTTTATCATGACATCTTTACTGAGGCCATTTTTGCTACATTAATAGCGACTGTACTAATACATGCCTTAAGTAAAACTAACATTCAATGGTTCATTTTATAGCGGCTGAGTAAAGAAAATCTACTGATCAACGATATAGTCATAAACGGAAAAGAAATTCGATTGAGTGAAGTGGGAGCAAACATCACACGCGTCACCGTGAAAGACGCCCCAATAGAAATATCAAATGTCGTTCTGTTTAAAGTACTTGCCAGATTTGGTGAAGTGGTACTTAGCATTATGAGACTGGGTAAGATTAGAGGGACCGAAACATTAAATGGAACCAGATATCTGGATATGCGTGATGTTCAAGGACCTGTGCCTGTAGACTTAAATGCGGATGAATTCCCAATAAGAGTTTTTTGTGATAATGGAAAAGACAGAGTGCAAACACTGTAGCCTCACAACGCATCCCAGCTATCGATGCCCGGTGAAACCCAAGCGAGAACGCAGGTGTTATAGATGCCTCAGTACCAGCCACAATATAAATGAGTGCAGTAATGAAATCGTATGTAAATTTTGTTCTCAGTCTGGCCACAAGGAGAAACAGTGTGATAATAAACGAGAGATCGAAGTCTTTGGCGATTATAGACATGAAATAAATGAAGGCAGGAGAGACAGTTTTGAAGATAAATTATTTAAAGACAAAAATGTGATCGAAACCCCTAATGGGAGCTCTGAGAATTCAAAATCAACAATACCAAAGCAGACGGACTACAAAAGCGATGATGCAAAACCTCAACAGCAGCAACAACATCAGCAGCTGCAGCAGCAACATCAGCAACAACAACAGCAACATAACCACCACAATGAACAACAAGAAACAAATGGAAGTAACAAGCAGTCAAATAGATCCGACCGAAATAAATGTACAACGGAGTGTGAGAACCTCGTGTTGGGTGATTCGCTGTTAAACCACATAGCTGAACCAGAAGGCTGGGTTATTTCAAATGAAGCCGGCGCAACTCTCTCAAAGACAGATCAACTAATCGAGAAGGCGTCTGAACGCTTGGAAACTCAACTGTACCCAGGTTGTATACTAATTTAGTTAGGAACTAACGATTTGGCCTACAATAAATTGTCTGCAACCGAGATTATTACCAAATATACAGACATTATCGCAAATGTAAAGAACAGATTTACTCAATCTAAAATTGGAGTGTGCTCTATTCCACCATGCAAAGGGAAAGGAGAGGATATTAAACTGTGTAATGACACTGCTAAGGCGGTAAATACTTACCTAGAAACATTAACTAAAGTCAGCCCTGATCAGATGATATTTATCGATACCTGGGCAGCCTTTTGGTCACAAAGGAATGGTCAAGCCATAGCGAAATTTTATGTGAATAATGATCATAAAGGTGTACACCTAAATAAAAGTGGCAAAGATCTATTGATGAGCGTGATGGTTAATAAAATCTGTGCTACTTCAGCGAAGAGGAAAAGCTCAAACAATCTGAGCCCAGTAAATAAGAACTCGAAAGAGCGAAGAATAGGTAGCACTGACGGGATTACACTACCTAACTCCAAACAGAGCTAGCAAAGCGCTGAGACGCTAACAGTTACAGAACAATTTGACAACATCAAATGTCTCCTTATAAATGTTTGTGGATTAAAATCCAAGCTGCTATCAAGTGACTTTGAAAATTATATAGCTAATTTTGACATGATTGGACTGGTAGAGACAAAATTAGACTGCTACGATCAGATAGACATACCCGGATACAGTATCATAACCAAAAACAGAAAGAAAAAGAAAAGATCGTCCGGTGGCGTTGCATTTTTAATAAAGAACCAGATTTTACCTAACATTAAGAAGGTTGAAAACAGCGATTGTAATATGGCAGATGACTTAGATATATTATGGGTACAATTCTGTTCAGAAAAAGATAATATTTTATTGGGGGTGGTGTATATCCCCCCCCCCCCGAAAATAGCCCATATTCCAACATAAATCTGTTTGATGATTTAGAAAATAATTTAATATATCTGAAAGGGAATGTTGAAAATTGTAAAATTTGTTTTATGGGTGACTTTAGTTCCAGGACAGCTGAAATGTCTGATAATTTACTCACTGAAACACGTATGGACAGCTGTGATGATCTTGAAAATGAATTGTTGATTCATACACACGCACTAAATGTATGTAACATAAGCCTAAGCAGGTCTAGTGGTGATGATATATGTAACAATTACGGTTATCGATTTGTTGACTTCTGTAAAAATATGGGGCTATACATCGCAAATAGACGGTGTGGAGAAGATTGTAATATTGGTAAAACTACATGTAAAGGGACTAGTTTGGTTGATTATATTGTTATATCACATGACTTATTTCCCATAGTGAAAATGTTTGTAGTTGAGGATTTTAACCCTATGCTATCAGATATTCATAATCCTGTTATATGTACTTTAGCTTACAACGTAAAATATAATAATGCAACTAGTGAAACCGAGGATGATTTAATAGATGATGCAGTATATAAAGTTGCACCGATTAAACCTACTTGGAAATCAGAAACAGAATGTATGTTTAAACATGAATTGTCACATAAACATCAAAATAAAATAAATGATATTGATTTACAGCTTAACAATATGCTACGAAGCGGTGTCGATGACCAGACTTCTATTAATGCAATGGCACAGAGTATTTGTAACATTTTAGTAGAGACAGCGGATACTTTGGAATTATTAAATAAAAGGGGAGCTACTAAACAGAAAAGAGCTCGAACACTTGATCATAAGCCATGGTATGACTCTGATTGTGAAAAACATAGAAAACATTTTACCAAAACTAGACGTATTTACAACAGTAAGAAAACTCAAGAAGCCAAAACAGACATGACAGCTAGTAGTAAATCATACAAAGCATCATTGAAAAAAGCCTTTAATAAATATCAAAAAGACATGCAAAACAAAATACGAAATCTGAAATCGACTGATCCAAAAGTGTATTGGCAGATTATAAATAAATCAGCTGACGATCACACTAGACAAGAGGTAAAAAAAATAGCAATGCAGATATTTGTTGAACATTTTAAAAAACTTAACAATAATGACAGTAAAAGAGACGAAGGAGATGTAACTGATAACACAAATATTGACAATTTAAATGTAGAATTAAACAAACCTTTTGAACCAGATGAAGTTAAAAAATCTATTAAAAAAATGAAAAAAAATAAAGCTTGTGGCAATGATTAAGTATTAAACAATTTTTTAAAATCGTCATGTGATTCTATGATTAATGTGTTTACAAAACTTTTTAATTTGGTATTACAAACGGGAATAGTCCCAGAAGAGTGGTGTATCAGTAATATTATACCTTTGCACAAGAACAAAGGCGACATATGTAACCCTGATAATTACAGGGGTATTTCAATTGTTAGTTGTTTCAGAAAATTATTTACGTCAGTCCTAAACCAAAGGTTAGGCATATTTATTGATGGCTATGGCCTAATTGGTTCCGAGCAAGGTGGTTGCAGAAAAGGACATTCTACCATTGATCACGTTTTTGTCCTCAAAACACTTATTGATTTATATCTCAATAAACGGAAACGTATATATTGTTGTTTTATAGATTACAAAAAAGCTTTCGACAATGTTTCCCGAGTTAGTTTATGGACAAAAATGCTATCTTTAAATATAAATGGCCAAATACTAAACGTAATAAAAAACCTGTACTCAAATGCCAAATGCTATATAAAAATGAATGGTAAATTATCAAATGTATTTAAGTCAGAGATAGGGGTCAGACAAGGTGATAATTTATCGCCTTTGTTATTCTCGATTTATTTATCAGATCTGGAAAGTTTCCTTAGTTCAAAATACGGTGGTTTAGCATATATTTCCGAACTGACAGAAAATGATGATGATCTTTACGAATATATTAAAATGTACATTATTTTATATACAGTTATTCTCGCAGAGTCACCAACAGAGCTTGAAATGTCATTAGATGCTATGCAGTCGTACTGTAATATATGGACGTTAAATATTAATACCAGCAAAACAAAAATAGTAATATTATCAAGAGGAAAAGTTCGAAAATATCCCAAGTTTAATTTCCGAAATTCAAGTATTGATGTCATAGACAATTTCACCTACCTTAGTATTGTATTTAATTATAATGGAAAGTTTGGCAAAGCTAACAAAAATGTTTTTAATAAAGCCAGTAGAGCTATGTTTTCACTTTTAAAAAAATCTAGAGTGTTGAATTTACCTATTGATTTACAGCTAGACCTTTTTGACAAACTTGTCACACCAATACTTTATATGGAAGTGAGATTTGGGCCTATGAAAATAACGATATCATCGAAAAGCTCCATTTGAGATATTGTAAATATATATTAGGTGTTAATAAAAGCACCACATCTTCGATGGTATACGGCGAATTGGGCCGTTATCCATTGAATATTGAATACACATCAAGATGTATTTTATTTTGGGCACGTATTATTTCAGGCCCAGTTTCAAAACTGTCAGGAAAAATGTATAATTTATTGTATAAAATGTATAATCTAGGTATTTATAATTCACCCTGGCTATCTTTTGTCAAATCTACTTTATTGTCTGCTGGGTTTGGATATGTTTGGCGGGATCAAAAGATACCCCGTGCACTTGAATATTTAAAAAAAGTTTTTAAAACTAGACTTAAGGATCAATACCTTCAGACTTGGACAGATGATGTAGCATCAAATGCAAAATGTATAAATTACCGTATGTATAAGTCGGATATATCGTTAGAATTCTACATTACTTTTCTACCTATGAAATTAAGAACCGTTTTTAGTCGTTTTAGGTGCAGAAATCACAAATTACCTGTAGAAACTGGCATTTATAAAAACATCCCAAGATCTGAAAGAGTATGCGTTAAATGTACTCAGTCAGAAATTGGTGATGAATTTCATTATATATTTAACTGTCCATTTTTTGCTGATCAGAGACGCACATACCTACCGAAGTATTGTCATATACACCCTTCGGCACCCAAATTCAAACGCATAATGAATGATAAAACAAAATTACGTAGTTTGGCAAATTTCATTAAGATTATTTTAGAAAGTGTGAAGTGAAAAAACTGTAATTGATTGTATAATAATGTATACATTATTATGTGTTATGTTGTATGTTTTGCTTATTACATTCACTGTTATTCTCTTGTATTCCTCCATGTGAGGCTTAAAGAATAAACACTTGAACTTGAACTTGAACTTGACAAGGAAACTCCATCACAGTCTTACTGCTGGCGTTATAGTATCTATGGTGTTGTACAGTGCAATTATTACCCCACAGACGACAGTATATTCAACACCTCAACATGTGCTCACTATTCCGCAGCTCATATAGTTCAATAGCTCATATAGCTTAGCAGATAAGGGAACCTATTGTGCATTTTATGATTAGAGCATGAAATTTCTACCACTTGTAGAGCATATCCTAATGGTCATTTTAGATCTGGAGGTAAACTGGATTTGACCTCTGATGACCTCTAGAGGTCAATGATCTCAAAGGGCAAAATATTCACTAGCAAAGCCAAAACGTAGTGTAAATTGTATATTACAATGTTTATGATTTGTTTCTGTGTCCCAAACGTGTGTCAAATACTCGAAGAGACTGTTTTGAAATATAAACATAAAACCAAGGTCATGCCAAGGTCACACCAACGTCATTTAAAGGGCAGAAAATAGTTACAATGTCCACTTTTGATCAATTTCCACGCTGTTGTTGTGAAGTCATTTATTACAAAGGACTGGTTTTGACATATTATTCGTCCCATGTATTTTCCACACACATATTAGGATATTAAGGGCAGCATCAACCTTAGGAAGGAGGCTATCTCCTAGGTATTCCACTTATTACGCTTCTTCCTCAATATTTAGTTGAGCGGGTGAAATTACAATGATGCAGCATTGTAAGACATTAGCTTGTAAGATAGCAAAATATTGATAAATAATTGGGTTTTGAAGTTTAACATGGGGTGGGGTTGTATTTTACTGGAGTACAATCCGAAAGCAATTTGAAGGTCATGTCAATGTCATTTCAAGGTCAAACTGACAAAAACTGTTACCATGATCACATGTCTTCTTCAGAGCTGTTCCAATTTTTTTTCAAACGTGTCTTCACTTAAAGGAGCGTGAGCTTCAGTCTGGTGGCTTGTATACAATTTTTCTAGAATCACATCTATCTACATCAACCTAACTTTATGCAGGTGAGCCATATCTGATAATTTAAAGACAGCTCAGTTTTCTCATCGTGATTTCCATTAATGTAATTGGTTTTGGGCCAATTGTTTATACAGTTACTAGTAGTAGTGATGTATATGGGTTGGGGACACGGATAATGGTTGTATAATGGTTGTCAATGCCGGCATGGTTGTCTGAACGCTTTCAATCATGGCCAACGCCCCAAATGCTGGCCTAACGTTGTTACAACATTGTTTTTCAACCATACATTACCCCAACCCCCTCCCCAGGGTAGCATCCCATAGACGGGTACTACAACGCTGGTACAACGTTGGCACAACCATTTCAGATTTGGAGACACGAAATTTCAAGACAAAGAATTGTTTTGGAGACACGGAACCACCCTCCCCTTGGTAGGATGTGAAAAAATTTGGAAGACACTAGAATTAGATGTTTTTAATATTACAACGCTGGTACAACGTTGGCACAACCATTCCAGATTTGGAGACACGAAATTTCAAGACAAAGACATTTTTCGGAGACATGGAACACCCCATCCCCTGGGTAGGATGTGAAACAATTTGGGAGACACTAGAATTAGATGCTTTTAATGCTGCTGTTTGACAAGGTACATATTAAAAACCGCACACAAGTACCAACCCACCAACAGAAATTGTCTTTTGCATGTCGTTTAAACTCTGTAATTTTTTTTAGGACTTTTAGGTGGATTTTTACACGCTTAATATTTTTTTACACCAATTTTTCCTGTGGTGTTGGTTTTTTTTTACTCAAATGTTATCTTAAAATTAGATTTGGTTATAATAATTTTTGTTTTTGAAGTTATAATGTTCTTATTTTCTAACTTTTTTCGTTACGGGTCTGATGTTTTTATACACCGAATATCATCTAAAAACAGTTTTTTTGTGATAATCTTTTTGGTAACATTTGTCATTTTTACACCAATTTTTTACTGGTGTGTTTTTTTTACTCAAATATTATCTTAAAAAATAGATTTTGGTTATAATATTTTTGTTTTTTGAAGTTATAAAGACAACAGTTTCGATTTGAACTATTTTCAAGCATACTTTCCCACAATTGCGTTTGCTTTGGCATATATTCGATTATTTTCCTAGCAACATTTAGTACCATCAGCTCTAACCCCAGGGGGGAGAGCCAAGTCTGACTGCTACATATCAAATTTCACTTCCTCGTTATCCTAATGGGTACAAATCATAAATCTCATATGTGTTACCTCAGCTGGCCCAGCACCCATTATACCCCACAGAGAACTGTGATTGATTGCTAAGTCTGCTTGTAGTGTGCCGAATAATTTCATATGGCCCTGGTTATGTGTCATACCTACCAATATCTGGACAATGCTGGGTCAACGTCTGATTATTGGGAGCTGCGAATTACGACTCCACATAGAATGAAATCCCAAATTATATATAATATAGACATTCATTCTATGTCAAATATCAGGCAGTATGCTGATGTCATTTAATTCAGACTGACGTAAATAACAAAATATACATCCAAATATGCTAATGTTACACGATCATCACAGAGTCGAACATGTATGTGAAGAAAGTTCATAAAAAAAATACCAGTTATGTATGATTAAAAAGATGTACTGCAGTATTTTAGAAACAAATAGTTTTTTATATGCATGTTATGAATAGCATGAATATGAATCAAAGTGTATATGCATGTCAGGGTGTAAGTACGGATATTATACTCTGATGAAAAGTAGCATTATCATCCGATACAGAGTTGATCGCATACCACATATTGATAGAATGTTCGCCCAATGTCTACGTGGGCTGAGGGACAAGTCATTTATTACACGTACCGGAGGTAACCCAGATGTTTCTCATTGATGTAGTATAGGCAAAGTAGAGTTATACACACACACACACACTATGTATACACACGCAGATGACTAATGCCTCAAGAGACGCTATACACTCAGATAACTACTATGCGGCAAGAGACAGTGAATTGATGATGGCCCACTGTCTGCGACACTGGCCTGCTGGTGTATACAATAATATATTCCCAGAAATCACAGAGCTGTGAGTGTTATCACAAAACTGGGCCGATCATCATGCTATTAAACAGCTATTAACCATTGTCATGATCACTGTTTTGAACAAATTTGCACACTAATTGAATTTATGCTAAAGCACACACAATTTAAAATATAAAATCCATACATTTAATAGCCAAACAACCTGAATTAATGAGAAGCACACGGGATACTGAACAAAACCATTGGAAAAATGACCTAAATAAAACCAAAAACTCGGAAAGAAACAAAATTAACTTGGACCACAGGCTACATCACTGACACTCCTATCATCACGCCTCACCAATCGCGCTATTTAATAATAGCAGAAAGGTGCGCAACATAGAGATAGATAGACCTCCTTACAGATATATTGGTTGATATATCTGTAATCACGTGATGTCTGACGTATTTCATTTACTGATGACTAGACATATTTTGTAGGCTATATATTAGACTTCAATTTTTACATGAGATTCTATACGAAACGTACTCCAGAATGGGTACACAAGTGTATTTTATACAAAATTGACACAGCAGTGGTTAAACCTTCCATGATGACTCACCACAGGGGATGAGAATCGTCAGCTGGTTGGTATAAGACAGTGGGTCTGGTTCTTGGCAATGTAGATAAAAAAGGAAACAACCGTGGATGTTTCATATGTACTCTCTGACAGTGTGAAAGTAGCAATTCGTCAAAAGGACAAGAACTGTCATGTTGAATTAGCATCAGTGACCAACAGATACTTTATATCATCAGATGTGTGGCTGAAAACTGATTGGGTATCTGAACTAGATTATAGCCTGGATACTAAGGTGTGTGTGGGGTATAGAAAATGTGTTGTTCGTAAACCAAATGGACAGATTCTATTCCTAAACAGTCGTAATTCGCAATTATGGTTTGCAATATCTACTATGGAGTGGTATAAGCTACAGGATTTGTATGCATCAATCAGTCATGTTTTAGAGACTCTGTTGACTAGTGTTTCAAATGAAAATTATGAATGATTTGAAATATAATAACATTGTGTGCTCTGGATTATATAGTGTCAAACTGAACTTGGATATTCTAGAACCACAGCTATCGAATGTTATTAAGAGAAAATCATCACTTGTATGGAAATGTCGGAAATTACCATTCACATGTATTGTATTTAAAAGTGTAAAGTTGATACTTATGGGCAACCCCAAAAAAGTTCTTACAGATATGGATGAATGCCAGCGATTTGGACGCACAACTTTACAAAGTTATGCACAGATTATTCATTCAAAAATCGGACGTGGACAATTACTTAATGTGAAACTTGAAACAGTTACTGCAACATACGACTTTGGATTTCAAATTAAATTCAGTGAACTGTATAAGAACATAGTAGAATCTTATGAGCCGGAATTTTTTTCCAGGATTTATGATTAAACGTCATAATATACATTTTAATGTATTTACTAGTGGAAAAATGGTTTGTGTAGGTTTAAAAACATCTGATGATGTTATAACAATTGTACAACCCTTGATTTTTGAAATTGAATTATTCATGTACACGAATGAATGAATAAAAAAAAAAATTATTTGAAAAAAATGTAGTTGTTGTTTTTTTTATCAGAGGCAAAACTATGATCTAAGCTATAACTATACCGATTCAATGTTAATTGTTGCTAACCATATTGAGAAACGAAAATAAACGAAAATAACTAAATAGTGTTTTTGTTAAATGTTTTTTATTACAAAACTACAAGCAATACAATTTTACATTTTTATAAACATAACCACTGAAATAATTAAACAGACTTTTTAAAAAAACATCCAAACAGACAAATTTATCAAATGACTTATGCTAACTGTTACTACTTGAATATATTTTTATCATTATTAGTATACAAATTCAAGGAAGAAATGCAATACAAAACTTTCATTATCAGTAATCGATCTTGAACTTAATTCATTGATAGTGTTTTCATAAGCGTGTGTTGATCTATAGTATAGGTAATATAAACAGTACAATCCACACGAACTTGAATATTCACTTTGAAACCTTGTCTTGTTAAATATATATTGGTTATTGTACTTTAACAGGATTGGTTCAAATGTATTAGGCATAACATCAAAATCGGCTAAACTATCAAAGTAATAACCATGCCTAAGTTCAATCACAACCCAATGTCTTCCAGCTTGTGTTGAAGTTTCCGTGTTAACAATCATTGGTGTGTCAGATAAAGTAATAGTATCTCTAGAGCAGACATGCACATCCAAGTCCAGCTTCCTGGCGTATTCCTTTAATGTATCACTAGATACTGTTTCTGAGACTTCACCTGATCCTGATATCTCCACAAGTCCACGAAATGTTCCGTAAGTAATTACAGTTATCTTATCAGCTAACGCCTCCTCAAATCTCAATTCAATACAACCTTCACCAGCCTGTTTCATTGATTGCACGTTTGAATTTTCTAATTCTGCGGCAATATCTATCTCGAATATAGCCTCACCCTTGCTAAACTCCTCATATGATATATTGGGTGACTTACCACCTCTAAATAAGGTGCTATAACAATCTACATAGTTTTTTGTTTTAAAATTAGGTTTTAGTGGCTGGTTAGGGATACTTCTATTGTTTAATAAATAGGCTATATGATTAACATTAAAATGTTGAAAGTAGAAGGGGTTCGTATCTCTTGAACCATCGTATGCTTTAGTTTCAACCATACACAAATATATTTTGTCTGGTATTTGGCCAGCAAATAGGTTAGAGTTACTACGAGCCGACTCGTAGCCTTTATCAACACGAAAGGTATTGATGACACTCCTTTGAATTGGGTATAATGCGTTATTCATTTGTAAAACATTCTTGTGCGCCTGTATAACATTTGGAGCAATATGGTAATAACAAATATATAGTGAAGTTTTTACCAGTTTCAAACTATACTCTTCAGTAACACCAGACTTTGTCATTAGTGTGAAAACATCACGAGAAGGGATCATTTTTATTTTGATGGGAATGCCATCAATTAATAATCTATCCTGTTTAAAAAAATCTAATTGTAAATCACCCATCAAATCTAATAGCTGACCACCACGAGTAGAGGCTTCTCGTATTTTTAAGCTGATATTATCCAGTGTGCTTGAATCAGTACTGCCAATGTTCTCACCCCTATCTTTAATATACATACTAAGGCGATCTTTGCGATTATCATCATCAATAGAAGAGTTTAGTATTTTATCTATGATGGTCTTGTATGCATAGTAGGGTCCTAATGAGTTTATAGTGGTATGTTGAAGGGTAAGGTCCACTTGTTTGTGACCACATACTATGTAAAATCTGATTCACTATGCCGACTGATGCATCTGCTGCAATGGGGGCACCTTTAGAATCCACAATCTGGATAGTCGCACGTAATTTTGTACTATTCAGGTTAATATATGCATTAGTCTCACCTCTGACCTCAAAATTAATGGTTGATCCCTTACCCCACTCAGTTGTAGGTTGAATATTCACCCACTCTCTCTTTAATACACTCACATCTGCTAATGGTTTAGAAAAAATTGCCAGCTTGTCGCTGTAAACGGTGTCTGACTCCAAATTTATTTTGCCTTGCTTTTTTGACAGCCTTCTGTTGAGATTTATTAGCTCCTACAGAAAGTTTTTTTACCAGTAGCTTTTTTGTTTTTGGGATTTGTCTTGGCACATTTCTAAACTTTTTTTTTATCACAGATCCCACACGTTTCTTCAATCGTTTGATCCGGTCAATGGTACTTATACCATTTTCAGTCTTAGGTGGGACCCGTGATCCGCCAACCTGGTCTGTATGTTGTGGTTCTGTAGGTTGTGGTGCATTATGCACAGATTTGTGCATAGTTTCAAGCTTGCCTGTGGCCATATCGTGGAAATGTTTAGTCCACACATCCATAATCAGTCTGATATGTACTTGAGATGTAGAGTACAGGAAATAATCGGGTTACCAGTAATTATATCACCAGCTAAATTATACAGTGTCATACGTATATAATCAACTGGTGTACTAGTTGTAATTGGTATGTAATAAGGATTTGTAAATATCACTGAATCGTTCTTGCGTAAATACGGCAAAAATCTTAATACAGGTATCAGTCGATTATTAACAGCAGAGTCTTGACATAGATCACATCCAATGATGGCGTGAAGAGGGGCGTCACTTATAACCTTCAACGTTATGTCTGTTAATGCAATGTGTCATGTACCACCACGTCTTTGACCTATTTCATTGCTATATCCTATAGGTAAATAATATACACCATTGTTGTTGTTGTTGATCCCCAAGAAAACATGACAATCATTCATTTTTATGTTGTTTATTGAGGAAATAATGCTGTGTAACCGTACAAGTGTGTGGTATCTGTTCAAACAATCACAATAATTACTCACTCGGGATTGATTTTCTCAACACTTGATGCATCAACCCAAGAATTAAATTTTCTGGGATAATATAACCATTTAACATAGACTTGTTTTACACCTCGGTATGTTTTCTTTTTAAGTACCTTTTCAATTTTATATACTGTATCATCAGTCACATATGCCTCTTGTAATTCTTCATTATAAAAACTACCGATAATCACATCTCAAGCTATATCGGCCAACTTATAGACTGGTACGTTGGATATGTTTTTTTACGATGAATTACTGTGAATATCTCACCACTGAAATGAATATCATAGACACGATCAAAAGGTTTACGGGTATAACCTACTCGTACTTTATCACCAACATTAAATTTAAATTTTGGGGTCCTTTTTTTCTTTGTACGTAAATAACGTGATAATCGCACCTCGTGTGCATTATCATCCGTTACAGAGTTGGGTGCATAACACATATTAGCATGTTTTGTTTTATTATACGAGTTAACAATGTCTGAAAGTGTTGATATATATTCTGGGGTGTTTTTATAGACCATCTGTTGATATATTTTACGTTTTAGAGTTTGAATGACACGTTCAGCCAGGGCAGCTTTAGAATCATTCCTAGCAATTAAAAGACGAATAGAGTTGTTCTTTAAAAATGATTCAAATAATTTATTTGTGAATTCAGATCCCCCGTCAGTACGCAATGTTTCAGGTAAGGTGGTCAATTTTGAGAAAGCGTCAACAATATCTTTACCAGTTTTATTTTTCAGTGGCGAAACTTGTAATTGTCTAGAAAAAACATCAATAATAATTAATAAATATTGTACATCATTATTGTCAGAAGCCCATTGGCCAAAATAGGCCAAGTCTGCATGCCATTGTTCATTTAAACTGTTTGCAATAATAGTCCCTTTGTCAAACTTATGACGAGCCATACGATTCATTGTGTAAACATCCTGACGGTTCAACCATTTTGTAACATCTGCTAGAGTAATGTTGACACCTTTTTTTCTCAATGATTGGTATAGTTTAACAGGTCCTTATCAGCTATTTCTTGATCCTTCATTTCTGTTTACGTCTCCGATATCTTTGAATCCACTCACGTCTATGTGAATTTGAAATTAATCCAAGTGGTACATTTGATTCCGCTAATGCAGTATAAAAACCTTCCTGTCCATCCGGTGAAAAATTTATATAACTTTTTATACAATCTCTTATTAGGTCACTGATGTGTGACATTACACTGTCCCCATTTAAACACTGTCGCGTTACGTTGAAAATCCTGCCCGAGCGGCAGTTTCGTTTAAATGAAACAAGTAATCATTTCATACAGGGGGAGGGTGGTGGAAGGGGTCGGGGAAGGCCACTTGCAGTCGGCATGAATCAGCACACGGCGTAGCAGTGTGTAGGCACACACACTGCTACGGAGTGTAGTGTGACATGTGAATCCGTCCAAACTTTTCTGTTGAAATGACACCACACTCATCCCACGTCACACACCTACATTGCTGTAAAAATTCAACCAATGCAGTACCTCTGTGCTTATAAGTTTTTGGTAAGGGTTGAACAATCGCATCAACAGATACTAAATCAGAGTCTGGTATATCATCATCATCATCATCATCATCATCATCATCATCATCATCATCATCATAGACTTCACTCACAGGTTCAATGCTTTTTGGATTGGTGTAATCTGGTTTGGTGTAATCTTTATTATTATCTAGCGAGTTATATTTTTCAAGTGGTATTAATATCATCCTCCGAGATTCTTCCATGATTAACATTCACAGAAGCATTTACACTGGCCAGGCTTATATGCTGCTTTGAATCCATGCAGATATTCACAGCAACATCATCCAGGTATGGAATCGACATATATGTACACACCGATCTTACAGGATTTGCTTCTTCTTTGAGCACTGCCGTATTTTTAAAGGTTACACTAACCATACCTAATATTAGCAGTGAGATCAGAGAACCGACTAGTCCAACACGACTGGCTACAGTTTTGTGGTTTACCATACTGACAAGTTTTATTTTACCACAGGGCAGCTATCGCTTATAGTAAATAGATAATCGGATATTCTCCTGGGAAAATTCGTGTACGAATTCTGTGTTTTGGGTTACTCTGAGGATTTAAATCGATTACCATATAACCATATGATGTTTTCATTATATTCGTATATGCGTGTATAAAAGCATGTTGATTACCGGGATTTAACGGTGACCCTAATCGCATCACTTGATGAATCTCTAATATTTTCAAATAATATCAGGTAGGTTGCGTTTAATGTAATCGTTCTATCGAATTTGCCTCGATTATATACATTTTGAGTGATGAAAATACAACTTATATTCAAATGATGACAACCTATAGTTTTTGTGTTATGGCGTTTTTGGACACTTCATTCATTAAATCGTCAAGAATTATTAAGGTATGTTCACTTTTCCAGGTATCAATATCTTCTGTGTTTGGCAAACCATTATGAAATATGACATCTGTTACATCTTTCTCAATCTTATTAAAATAAGGCTGCCACTGTCCATAGCAATAGATTATCTTGACGGGTGGTACACCACCATACCACATTCCATCGTTATTATCCAGTAGTTTATGAACAAAACAAGTTTTCCCACTCCCAGTCGCACCTGCAATGATTAAACTCGAATTCACCTTGAATGGTGTTAAACTATTATTGCACCACCAATCTATTTTAGACTGATAAATGTATTTGATTACTAATACGTTTAGATATCACGACAACTCTTATAGATATATCAAATGATCAACAAAACATATCTATCAATGTAGTCACTTTTCTAATTTGTGAAACTCAATAACCTAAACACATTTACATGCATATAACAACACAACAATTTAATACGTACAAGATGATGTTTTTATACATTTTACAGTCAACTTAATTTAATTTAATTTACCAATGATGAGTACTAATAGCCAAAATGGAATAGTTTGTTTACAGAGCACGATGTACTGCCAATGCATTACACCTCCAGATATAGCGTGATAATCTCCCAGCTTGACGGCTATCAACTGTTGTGATTTATGTGTTGTACCTATGTATAACAACGTTGACCTAGCATTGACTAGATCTTTGTAGGTATGATAGGTAGCAATAGGACAGTCTCGATTACTTAGTAGCATGTACATGGCTATTCTCACAATACTTGGGTAGTTGTATTATGGCAATCGTTTTACAACGAAATATGAGCGTTTTCCAACATGGCTGTGACTGAGAGAAATCTCGACCTCCCAACGATTTAGTGGTCTTTCAATGGATAAAAAAAAATGATCGAAGCGTATATATATGGGCCTAGCGAGACAAGGGTTAAGTGGAACCATTTATGATGTACGGCAGCCGGGCAGCGTGGAACCATCTATGATGTACGGCAGCGGGCCAGTGTCACAGACTATGGGCCAACATTAATTCAGCTGCTCTTGTAGCACAGTGTGTAATCATCTAGCATTTATACCATTCTGAATCAGCATCAGCAATCCATCAAACACCCCACACCCCTGGGGGTATGATGAGTGTCTGGCACAGTTAGGATTTCATTCTATGTGGAGTCGTAATTCACAGATCGGCAGTTGACCCAGCATTGTCCAGATATTGGTAGGTATGACACATAACCAGGGCCATATGGAATTATTCGGCACACCACAAGCAGAATTAGTAATCAGTCGTTTTTGTTGCTGATGGTACTGACTGTTGCTAGTATTTAGCTAATATTGTCTCTGGTACATCTCAGCTTTCTACAAATAAATTATTGAATACATGATCAACTAAAAAATAAATTACTTAGATTTATCACAACAAAGTTTTAGACTTATCTGTGTTGGTGTACGCGAAGTGAAAGGAGAATTAGACTTATTTGTGTTGGTGTACGGGAAGTGAAAGGTGAATTTATATTGAATATATAATATATATATGATATACATCCATCTAAACGTAAGAAAAAAACATTACTAATAGAACAAGGGAGCGAATGTTGATTTGCAGCAGACTACCGGATGTCCTCAGACTAGTAAATAACACTGTGCTCTCACTTAAAAAACACCTGGGTCACGTATGATTAACGAGTTGTCCCCAAAATTCCACCCGATGTATACAACATTGGGCAAACATTCATCCAATATGGGGCATGCAAACAACTCTGTAACGGATGATTGTTAGTTATAGTCGTTGTCTGTAGAGTAAAAGTGTTTTATAACTACATTTAACATGTGAATATACAACACCCTGCATGTATTAACTTACTGCATTTCACAAAATCTATTTTTTTAAGATAATATTTGAGTAAAAAAAACACACCAGTAAAAAATTGGTGTAAAAATGACAAATGTTACCAAAAAGATTATAACAAAAAAGCTGTTTTTAAGATAATATTTGGTGTAAAAAAACATCAGACCCGTAACGAAAAAATTTAGAAAATAAGAGCATTATAACTTCAAAAACAAAAATATGATAACCGAAATCTAATTTTAGGATAACATTTGAGTAAAAAAAAACCAACACCACAGGAAAAATTGGTGTAAAAAAATATTAAGCGTGTGAAAATCCACCTAAAAGTCCTAAAAAAAATTACAAAGTTTAAACAACATGCAACGGACAATTTCTGTTGGTGGGTTGGTACTTGTGTGCGGTTTTTAATATGTACCTTGTCAAACAGCAGCATTAAAAGCATCTAATTCTAGTGTCTCCCAATTTTTTTCACATCCTACCCAGGGGATGGGGTGTTCCGTGTCACCAAAAAATGTCTTTGTCTTGAAATTTCGTGTCTCCAAATCTGGAATGGTTGTGCCAATGTTGTACCAGCGTTGTAATATTAAAAACATCTAATTCTAGTGTCTCCCAAATTTTTTCACATCCTACCCAGGGGAGGGGGGTTCCGTGTTTCCAAAAAAATTCTTTGTCTTAAAATTTCGTGTCTCCAAATCTGGAATGGTTGTGCCAACGTTGTACCAGCGTTGTAGTACCCGTCTATGGGATGCTACCCTGGGGAGGGGGTTGGGTTGATGTATGGTTGAAAAACAATGCTGTAACAACGTTAGGCCAGCATTGGGGACGTTGGCCATCATTGAAAGCGTTTAGACAACCATGTCGGCATTGACAACCATTATACAAACATTATCCGTGTCCCCAACCCATATACATCACTACTACTAGTCTTCATGTAGCAATCATGTCTCCTTCAATAAGTTTGGTCAACAAAGCAGTGTCTTCTAATTCGGGACCACATTATTATCTATAGGCCTACTGTAGATAGATGCATATTGTAAGCCATGTTAGCCATAAATATGGTGTTGATGCCATCACATTTATCTAGTCTCTCTAGTCTAATGTTCCAGGTAGCTGAAAGTTGTTAGAAGATCACATAAATTTAAAAATAATGACGGCCATTTATACTGATTATAACTGCTCGATTAGAACGTTGAATTGTATATATTGCTAGTGTGACCCTAATATCATTTATAATATAAATGGTGAGCAGGTTTTTATCCAACGCCCGTAGGGGAAGGGGGTTAAATTTTTAAATCACACTCTCAAAAACATGGGGATGTGCAAGTGAGTTTTCCAACATGGGACCAAAATGCAAAATATCTTCCAGAGCTCAACTTCATAATTTGTTTTTAAACATGCTACCAAAACGCAAAATATATTCCAGAGTTCAACTTCACAATTTGTTGTGGGTGCAAAAACTCAAAACCGTAATCAGAAATTATCCAAATCTAAATTTTTTTAAACATACCGGATTTCTAGGCTACACCAATTTTTCAGAAACCTCGGCAGAATATCGATGTCATGACTGCCAAATTTTCTCGGTAAATTAAGACCCTGTCACCATGATATATAAAACTGATTATTTTATCGTTCGGTATTCAATTCATACTGAATAGACTGCATTATTTTCTATTAGAACATGTCACTTTTCCATGACTTGTCGCCAACAGTTGCATTAAAACTAGACTAAATCTTTCACAGCCGTCAAATAGGATATATAATATAATCTACTTTGCGCACCTACTATACCGGCATAACGGTCTAGTATTTCGTTATAACGGTATAGTATTTCGTTGTAACTGTTCACGACAAACTAATTCGTTATAACAATCTACTATTGTTTTAACGGATTAGTAGACCGTTATAACGGAATAGTAGACACTTATAGCGGATTAGTAGGTCGTTATAACGGATTAGTATAGCGTTATTACGAAAAACTAGAACGTTTTAACGGATTAGTAGACCGTTATAACAATTAAGTAGGCCGTTAGAACGGGATAGTAGACCGTGATAACGGGTTAGTAGACCGTTATAACGGAAGACTTGGCCGTCATATCAAAATACCACACCACTATAGCGGGATAGTAGACCGTTATAACGGATTAGTGGACCACCGTCATAACGGATTAGTATTCCATTATAGCTGATTTGTAGATCATTATAACGTGATACTAGACCTTCATAACAAAATACTAGACCGTTATAACGGGATAGTAGACGTTGTAACGGATTAGTAGACCGTTATAACGTGATACAAGACCGTTATAACGAAATACTAAACCGTCATAACGGAATAGTAGATCGTTATAACGAAAGACTAGTCCGTTATAACGGAATAGTAGACAGTTATATTTGAATACTAGACCGTTATAACGGAATAGTAGACCGTTATAACGGATTAGTAGACCGTTATAACGTAATACTAGACCGTCATAACGAAATACTAGACCGTTATAACGGGATAGTAGACCGTTTTAACGGATTAGTAGACCGTTATAACAAAATACGATACCGTTATAACGAAGTACTAGACCGCTATAACGGAATAGTATACCGTTATATCGAATTAGTAGACCGTTATAACGGATTGGTAGACGTTATAAGGGATTTGAAAAAAATCTTATTGTCATAAAAATACTTTGATTTGACCGATATATTTTTTCTCTTTGAATTATCCACGCCTGTATATATATATCTGGGCGGATGTAGAGCTCTCAACCTTAAAAATGGCTGCCAAGTAACCGCCGACATTATTATGCTTTTGCCAATTCTTCTTATTGAAAATCACTCTCTCAGAGTATTACACGCCGTGATAAATCCTTTTTTCATTATGTATATAAGACAATGATCAGTAATAATCGACTTGTTCACTTGTATCCTACATAAGGGGGCACCTTTAATTACCAGGGGGGAGGGGGGTATTTTTGAAATATATATTTCCAAACCGTTTTTGTGAAGTAAATAATTGTCTGATGTTGTAAATAAATATTTAAATTTGAAATAAATAATGATTTCAGCTTATGAGCAACATAATTTAATAGTCCTAAAAACATTTCAGCCTCATTTATCTGGCATCATTAAATGACCTTTAAATTTGTGAAGCCTCGCTTTGCTCGGATCCTGTGCCTCCAGATCATTTAATACTGTTGTCCATAATCATACAAACTATTTAGATCATTCTGAAGTAATTTAAGGTAATTCTGACTAAAAAACGTTCCTGTGACATGTTGCATCATCAGCAAATAAACTAAACCTACTGGAACCTTCGACCTTGGGCATATCATTGATAAATAACAAAAATAACAACGGTCCCAGGATCGAACCTTGTTGAGCGCCAGATGAAACATCCAACCAGCTGCTTCACCCTAACCCCTTTTACAACCACTTACTGTTTCCTATCAGTTAGATAAGAGGTAAAACTGTCCAGCAAATGACTATTAAAAGCATACATTTTTATCTTGTGAATAATCTATCTGTATGATACACTGTCAAAAGCTTTACTGAAATCTAAATATATTGTGTCAGTTTAAACTTAACTGTCCAAATATGCCCGTACTGGGTACTGCAAGATTTGTCCTTTGGACATTCGTGTTCTTCAGAGCACATCATGTTATTGGTAATTATACTAACATGGTTATGAATACACTTTGCGTCACTCTGACACAATACTTAACAACGAAAATGGTATGTAATTTAGCGCTGATCGGCCCCGCCTAACGGTAAGCGGAGCGAGTCGCCTGGTCTACGGCTAGTATGTAATTAGAAACATGATCCTTGTCAATTTGCTTTAAACATGTAAAGCCTTTTCAAGAAGTGGAAACTTTACACTGTTTCAGATATAAATTAAATTAAGTCACCAGAGAGGGGGCCAATTCTTTAGCTCAATCTTTTAATATAGTTGATGACGCTCCATCTTGTTCACTTGCTTCATTACAATCCAGGCTGGAGAGCTCCTTTGAAATATCTGATTCTGTAAGTAATAGTAACAATTCTGTGAATGTTTTTATATTTGACAATATTGGGTACAACTAATGACTCATCAGTGTTGTTATTAGAAGCTAATTCAAAATATATATTAGGCATGCGAGCTATATATCATTGGATTGATGGCGCGCGCCGTAGACCTTCTTGCCAATTTTTTCTAGGTAGGCTTATATCTTTAGGGTTTTCTTTTAGTGTGTCACTCAAATCAGCAATGAACTAGTTGTGTTTGTCCTGCAATAATTTATGTAAATCATTTCTTAAATTTCTAAATTTATTCCAAATTTTGTTTCAGTTTCCTTCTTTTCTTATTTTGTTGATGTCTAACTTCAAAATCAAACCAAGGTGGTTAATTTCTTGAGGTCAATTTGATCTTTTTACCGTCATTTTGGGTACACATAATTTTAACAGCATCATCATAGAACTGGAGCCAACCTTCTCAGCCCAGATCAACATCTATGTTATTAGTACAGTTGACTGTCTCGAGGATTTTACGACTCAACAAAGTTCATAACTTTTTCCATGCACTAACATATACGTACTTTATCTATTCCACACACATCTAATAGAGACAAAATAAAATGTTGTTATCTAAATACAAAAAGTAGACCTGTTCACATTTAACAATAGTTATATCGATAACATAATCTTTGCATGTTGCACTTTAAAAACCAAAAAGTAAAATTTAAACATTTTATGATAACTAACGTGCTTTGCTGTTTTTGGCGGCCATGTTGGTGTATCTCTTGTTGATATTACAGTACAGTGCATAATAAACTTCCCCTTAATTTCGTGAAGAATTTTCTTTCTTTTTTCGTAAAAAGCAAATTTTTTTTTTGACGAATTTTCTTTTTCGTTTCGATGAATTTTAGTTTTCACGAATTTTCTTTTTCGCAAATTTTTGTTTTGATAAAAATTGTGAGACTAAGTCTGTTTGCACGACAGCGTGTTTTTAATTTGAAAAGGAAGAGAGTTCATCATTCAGAAAAATTCGGAAACTCTCTCAAAAGGTGTGTCGAAAATGAGGTATTTTTTTAAAGAGACAAAAATGATATTACTCCATGGAAACTTGGGAATATTTTATTACTTATCAATTCTAGACAAACTAAAGTAGCTGGAAGAGCTTTTAAAGCTAAATATGATCATTTAATCTAATAATAATGACAATTTTTACTGTTTTTTGGTGCATTATTTGAAGCAAATAATACCCAGAAAAATTGTTTATCCCAGGACACCAATTATTTTTTTCTAAGCAATTCACGGTCAAATCTGTAGAGGAAGAACTAATTTTATATAAAAAACTTATATTAGCAGCTAAATTAAAATACTTAGAGAGCCTTTTTTATGAAATATATTAAGATATGGTGGTCGTAATTAACATTTCGTGTCCTATTGACTGCTACTACTAAATCATGTCATAAGTTTTAACACCTTGCCACAATCACTTGAAAAGTAAACTAAAAAGCCAAATAATATGATGCAGAAATAATAGTTGAAAACAAATAAAAAGTAAAAGGGTTTAATTACTACTTTTACTGAACATAGGGGCCTACAATTTTCGTGTCCTACATGCATTTTCTTTTTCTTGAACACTAGTCGCCATTTAGTGTCCAAATTGGTGTGTATACATCCATGTGTAGGCCTACACGGGTTGTAGGGTTTTACATAATTGTATACAAACAATATGGAACAGGAAGAAAAAGGTATTTGTATAGGGAATGGAAATATGCGACCGTTCGACCGCTCATATAGTGTTTTTATTTCACAATGACTGTACAAAATAGCAGAATCAATGTTGGATCTCGTTAGTACCTATATTTATATAGATTTGTGAAAATTGAAGATTAAACCTACAAACCAAAAAGTTATGATCACAAAACATTGTGAGACACGAAAGTGGTCGTAACATAGGACACGAAATGGTTGTAACATTGATAATCAAAACAAGAAAGTGAGGACACGAAAAAAAATCGTGTCCACATGGTTGAACATTTGGTAGAACATCATGAACATGAGACACCAAAGGTCGCACATACTGACAGGACACCAAGAAGATCATTCACTGCGGTCGCACATGGCATTATTGAGAGGACACCAAAAAACATTTGGTGTCCTCTGTTCGACTGTTCTAAGAAACACGTAGGCCTATTATTCACATTTATCAACCATTTTCTGCTTCCAAATTTAATTGTATGACTAATTATCAATAATTTAATCGATCTGTTAAGTAAATAAGTTAAAATTTTGCTTTAAAAAAACGGGACCAAATGTCCCACTTGCTCGACGCACCTATTGAGAACCGCCCATATATAAATTTTGCAATATTATCGTAGGCATAGGGCCTACAACCGGCCAAGTGAAAGCAAAACATGGAGGTGACAGGAAAGGAAAGCTCCCTATTGAATTTTTCAATTTTATATACCAGCAACTGGAGCAGAACAGCGACAGCAGAGGCGTTACGAGACAAGATAATTTGAGCCCTTTGGTTTGAATGTAGTGAGGTCCACAGTAGACTACAACTCATTTCAAGAGTTTGAACAATTGAACTCATAACAAAGTGACAAGTTGTCGCATTTCGCATTTTTTTGCGAATTTAATGCCTTATTCGGGACTGTAATGCCTCATTGGTACATTGCGCAATTTTGACGTTCATTATATAGACTATTGCTTGAGGTCTACTGGCTACTTCACTTTTGCTACGACAATTTTGTTTTGGATACAGTAGACAATAACGGTTTAAAACATTTGTCGCCTAGATCCCCTAGGGCATATATATAGTCTGAGATACAATATAATAATAGGATAAAACAATTCAACATCCTTGTAGAATGGAGGCTACCGAGGGGCTTAACGATGGCGTTTTCTGGCATTTAATCACTCGACGCCCAATCGTCATATAAGGCATAATTTCCCCCATACTGCATGATCGAGATACCGGCCGTGTAGCAATAAATTTAATAGTAGGCCTAAGGCCTATCTCCAGTTTGAGATGTAGATCCTACACCACACAGCAGAACAGCACCGGCCATGATTTCATGGGGAGGTTCACAGAATAGCCTAATACGAGAGTAATTATGTGTGACTAAGTGACCAGTGGCTGTAGTTTGGCTGGTTGCTGCATCAATTTGTCTGTGTTCTATTTTTTTCTTCCTGTTAGACGTCTACCAACAATGACAATAATTTACTTAGAAAAGAATATTAAAGAATAATTTTTCTTCTCGTTAGCAACAACGACAATTCTTTCCTAGAAAAGAATATTAAAAAAATATTTTTCTTCTCGTTATCAACAACGAACTTTCTTTTCTTGAAAACGAAAATAAAATAATTCTTCTTTTCGTTGTAAAGAAAAGAAAAGAGAGAAAAAAAAAGAACTTTTGTTTTATTTCGAAAAAAAAAGAATTATTTTTATTTCTTATGCACTGTACTGTAGTTTTTTTAATGAATAATACTACATTTAACCTAACTGTTTACCCAACGCTGATAAAATGTAGGGTAAATTAGCATGCCATGACATATGTCTAGTTTCGATGTTTTTTATTACTGATTTCTGGCATCTTACATTTCGCTCTGTAAAAAAACCTCCTATGACAGTTGTTCGTAAACAAATTGTCAGAAGTTAGCTAAGACCCTATACTATACAATGGTAAAATACATTTTACATATCTTTACATTTGTATCTTTATCATTAATCCTGAAGTTTTATTACCAAGACATAGCGGTACCTGGTGAATGCTATAGTAATTAGAAGGACTGGCCCAGGCTAAAATCATAAATCGGTGATTTTATGTTGTTATTTTATGGTCTTAATATGACCATATGATGTAAACATGTCCATAGACTAGAACTGCTGCACATTCACCAGTTAGACTAGATATAGAGACGAAATTCCCGTATTTCTAATTTTTGACATGGTTGTCAATAATTAGAAATCAGGAATTTCGTCTCTATATCTAGTCTAACTGGTGAATGCGCAGCACAAAATTTTTTGCAGTTCTAGTCTATGGACATGTTTACATCATATGGTCATATTAAAAGGCCAAAATAAAATCACCGATTTTTTGATGATTTTAGCCTGTGCCTGTCCCTTTAATATCTTGGGTAACCATACAAGTTAAGAAAATAATCCAGAACGTCATTTGTGTCTATATTTAGAGTAAAATATGTATGCTATGATATACTTAAATTAGAAATGTTTCGTTAACATATTTATTGCAATACAATACGTATTTTGTTCTACATGTAACCCTTTCACAATATTACGCTGAGTTTGAAATTTAGGCGAGGGGCCGACAGTTTGGAGGCGAGGGGAGAGGGGTGCTCAAATAGGTAAAAAAGGCCTCATCGCATTAAGGGATAAAGTGAAATGAAATGAAATGAATCGGGCTTTAGGCCACCTTTGTGCACATATAGGCTAAACTGGGCCAGGAGAACCTCCTGAGGATGGTGAGATGATTGAGATGACACTGTCCTCCAGACACAGGATTCGAAATTCGAGCCCTGGCGTTCTGAGGCCTGAGGGATAAAGTGAGAACGAATACATCTGAAGACGGCAGGATGGATGACCTGTGCTCTGGTTCAATTCTGCTTTGGCCTCGCAAATTTGGCACAGCCTGCTACGACGGCATCTAGTATTATAAAGTGGGAGAGGGAATGCACTTTATTTACGTGTTTATTCGGGTATCAGCATAAACAAGATATTTACCACTGTCACCCTTTGTAGACCTGTCATGCTACACATATAATATATTGTTTTGAAAGCTGCACAAAAGTACAGTATTATTAATATTAACTACCATATATATTGGAAGCCGTGGACGATTCAACGTCCCGTCTCCAATATTGTATCTTACTATGATTCATGTGAATCCAAGCAGCTTAAGCTAAATGTGTCATCCCATGCCCAGAAATATACCTATTATAACCTTAGACCAACCGCTCTAGTGGGAAACACCTTAGATGCGTGAAAGTCGGAGGCAGAATATCATACATGTATAGGGACCTCCGGTCATTTGTATTACGCCTTGGCCTCCACACTGTGATGAGCTTACTTGGATCCATTGGTCATACAAAAGCAGCATTCCCTGGAGCAGCTTGTATTGGTCTATTCACATCAGGTACCCGTTCACTAACTGATGTCCGATCACCACCTCTTAATAGAGAGTTCAGTGAAATTTTCCTGGATATGAATACTTATTTGCAGACATTCCGAAATTTCACATTGTGGTTCAAGTACACGGACATGGTGGATATACTTAGACGATTCTTTAATTTACTTTAGCGCAAAGAGATTAACAGGTAATTGAAAGATGCATTTACCATGTTACAAGCCACACATGCCTATATATATTTACAAAAAGGGGTCACAATCTATGAACAAAATGGTGATAAAACCACACCAGAAGTATAAACCTATGTGTACCATGTCATGCATTGAAGCAATCATTTTTTGGCTGGACTTTTGCTAAATTTATCCATTGAGAAAATCCTTATGAATTCAGTGAAGATAAGTGATGAAATCATAAATATTTATCTACAGCTAGTCTGTCAGTCTGGTGGTGACTTATGAAAGCATATATAGATAGGGCACCCTACAAGAGCTTGAGATTTGAGAGAACAAGTTTGTCAGGGTTTACGCCAGGAATGTTATAGTGGGGGTTCCAAAAGGTTTGGGGTCAGTGGTGGGGGTTCCTTCCCAAAGAGAAAAAGAAGTTTTAAATGTTATTGCTTAGAATGGCATACTTCAACAGGTATGACAGCAAAATATGGAATATATTTTCATTTTCTTTGCAAACAAGGGGGATATACACCTTTGGTGTCGAGTGGGTGGGGGAGGGGGTGTCTGGACGTAACCCTGATGGTTTTATTTGGATCATCCAGGGAAGTTCAATATTTTATATATTTCACATTTTGTACAATGTTAGATATTACGGTTTTAGTGAAAGTTTTATATATGTATAGTTATGAGGTACATGTGCTAGTTACATGCACACTATAGATATAAATAATGGACTGGGTGGTGGTGAATTTAGTATTATATGACACTGTAACTAACAAATGTCCTCGACAACTACTACTAACCTGTAAATGTTAATGAAATCTATTTTCTAGGTGCAAAGTATTCTTTTCAGACTAAGCAAATAGCCCAGCCGTAGGCCTACACACATAGCTAGTCTTTTTACGAACAATGTTGTACAGTCTGACAATAATTATGTTCTGTGTTCATGTAATATGTTTGCTGGTAAACCTGATCACTGAGCAATTATTTGGGCGGCCATATTGGATTTATAAATGCGATTTCTGAAATACTTCTTTCTTAGCTTTTTATCATCTAATAAAACTAGGTTCAAAAGTACAAAATAAATTTAATAAACTCCTTAAAATGGCTCATAAGGCCGTGTACTTATGTGAAATAACAGGTAGTTGTTTAGATTATTGGCGGACATTTTGGATTCATGCAAATTCATGAAAGTACATATTTAAAGCTTTTATCATCTAAAAGATTAATAACTTTACTATAAATGTCATTAAAATGTTCAAAATGGCTTGCTTAGCACTAGTTATAGGAATGAACAGGTCGTATTTTGGACAATCCTGCTGACGGACATACAAACAAGCTAAAACGACCAAAACATAACCTCCTTTGTTGATATAAAGATGTTTTCCTGGATTGTTTACACCTGTATGATAGTATTAGTATGGGCGGTGATATAATACATAAATTCCATCTTCTAAACATCCAACTATCAAAATAAATCTTGATCTTGGCATTTTGTCTGGGAAATAAGACAGTTTGAGGGATTTGGGCGGCCATATTGGATTTATTTCGAATTTGAATTTATTTCTATTTATTTCGAATTCGAAATATTACCTAAGTAAGCTTCTGTGTCATCTAAACGTCCACCTCGTCATATGAAAGTTTGAAATTTTAAAAATAGCTCGCTTAGAAGCAGTTATATTAACAAATCCCTAGCCTTTTGGAAATTTGGCGGCCATATTGGATTTATGCAAATTTGACATATTTCCCCAAGAGGCATTTCGGGGCATTTTTAGTATGTTGTTCTAGAGACCTTTCTGAAATGCATTCCCCAAAAAAATATTCTGTTGCAATTTGTGCTGGGTCAGGCCCTCAAATGACCTAGACTATTGTGGTTTAACCCGCTCGCGGGGTAAGCCTCTTAGCTCGGGTCTTGGCCTGCATGTTAACCCGGGGCAATACAAGCTTTTGCCACGGGTAACTTTAACCCGTGGCAAATTTCACACAATGAATGAATGAATAAATGAATGGATGAATGAAAGAATGAATGAATGAATAAATGAATGAATGAATGAAAGAATTATTGAATAAATAATTGCATGAATGAATGAATGCATGAATGAATGTATGAATAAATTATAGGTTTAAATGAATGAATGAATGAATGAATGAATGAATGAATGAATGAATGAATGAATGAATGAATGAATGAATGAATGAATGAATGAATGAATGAATGAATGAATGAATGAATGAATGAATGAATGAATGAATAAATGAATGAATGGAATGAATAATTTAGCCAAATAATAATGTATGCTTAAAAAAAAAAAAATGGTGCTGTTCTTTTAGGTTGATTTTAGATTGACTGGATTGACAAATTACGGCTCCTATCATGGACAAGTATATCCGTTATTCAGAGACTTGAAAAAATTCATTGTACCAATCAATACATAATAACCATTCTCCATTAACTAATATTTTAAATGAACTAAGCAAAACAGTTATGCATCTTTAACCCCGGGTAATGACCACTTATCGAGTCATATCCGTCGCTGAAAAGTAACCCGTGGCATTGCCCCACAGATTGCCCCGGGTCAAGCAATTCCGGGTCATCATTTTGTCGGTTTGTTTAACCCAGATAAAATGCCACGGGTGATATTTAACACAACGTGTGGGGGTGAGATTGTTCTAACTACTATATCAGGTTAATGATGAAGATAATAACTAAGCCTATGGCCTCTTCGAGCACCGTTTGCATGTGGTAAAAGGTCCGATGGACTGGTAAAGTTATACTTATACTATTCTTGGTTTATCTCCATAAAAATTGAAGTTGAATAGGTTCGGGCTCATGAGCTCCCATCTCAACAGGTCCCATTGACATAAAATATGTTGTACCTTCATGACAGTTGAGAGTGACATTCTGAATCATATATGATCTATTTGTGTCCTCTTCCTGGTGTGGAAGCATTGAATGCCCCTCTCCCATCAAGACCTTCTGCGACTCCTGTGTCTAGTCGTTGTATAGTTGGGACACTTGCCCCATGGCCTGCATGACTTAAAAGCTCAACATGCTCTGTAGATCTAGTGTTTTGATGAACAGTGACACTCAGCCCTATGTGCTTAGGCGTTTGCCTATGACCTTTTGATAAAAGGTAAATTATATCCTGAGCTATATTGAGTAATTTGACATGTTCAGGATTTGGTGTTTCACTATCACTGCTACATGTAGTTTCATAGATATCGGCATAGTTATTGCTCTGTTTTATACAAACTATACTGATAAATTTGTAGAGGCTATCAGGCACTATTTTCCCCGCTTTTTTTTACAGTAATACCATCACCGACATCATATTATGTATCACTGTGTTCAATATCTGATCTTATTTTTACAGCTATTCTATACAACCAGCTAACAAATTCCAGTTGAGTATTTTGACGTGGAAGATCACCAGCTCGTGTACAAAGTTTTGCACAGATTCTTTAGGAAATATAATTAGAGGACTGACAGTACAGGAACATTTTTATTGCTTCTAGTACGAGATTTGAGATGGCATAAGTGCGGATATCAGTCAATTCATAACCCCCATAGTAGACCAGCCAAACTTCCAAAAGACGTCTAGAAATATTTTTTACGGCATTGAGAGGTAATAACAATCATCCACTATAGATAGGTCACTCACATGATGGCACAATACATGTTTAAAACAGTTATGTGAGTACATTTGTCAGCATGATATCGTTTGTTTAGTTGAAAGTATGCTAGACTCTGAGAAGACTATCTACTTCTCAAGTTATACTGTGTATAATTTTGCACGGCAAGTGAGACATAAAAAAGCGAAGCGCTGTTCTGGTGGTATAGCTATTTTAGTTGCTAATCGGCTGACCAAACATATCGAAATTAAAAGAGTGAATGAGTGCTTCGTGTGGATCACATTTAAGAGAAGTGTTAATACAAATACTAAAAAAAGAATAATGATTGGTGTCGTTTATGTACCACCAATAGATTCGAGTTATAATGGCATAAAGCAAAATATTTTTGACATTATTGAACTCGAATATAGTAAATGTACAAACAATTATGATATTTTTCTTTGTGGGGATTTCAATGCCCGCACAAGCACCTTACCGGATATTATAACAGATGAATTTACTGCTTTTAACGGTGGTCAGCCAAACTTTGCATGCTCTAATATCTTAGCCGATTCACAGCGCTATAATATGGATACTAAGGCAAACACCTATGGTAAACTGTTATTAGAATTTTGTAAAAATACAAGTCTTATTATTGCAAATGGTAGAATTTACCAGGATAAACACAGAGGCTCTTTTACATACTATAATAGAAATGGTAAAAGTGTAATAGATTATATGCTATTTGACCCAAACTGTTATAATATGATAACAGACTTTGCAGTAGCACCTAAATTAGTTGAATCCGACCATTGTCCTATCGAGTTTAGCCTGGAAATTGAACCACTTTGCAATACACATTAAATCCGTGAAAGATTATGACCATGTGACTGTGTATAAAGCTTATCACAAATATATCTGGAATGTATCGCGTACTGACCAATATAAAATATCTCTACGAAGAGATGAGTGTAATAATATATTAGATCAACTGATATTAAATGCCAACACTGATCTATCAAGCGATTATATATGTAGCCTCATACATCATGTACATAAGCTTATCACTACAAAAATAACAGCTCCATGAAACAGATGCCAACCAATGCCTGGTTTGATTCTGAATGCAATGAGCTTAGAAAAACTATAAATACTTATGCAAAGCGGTCGTTTTTAACTCACACCGAGAACATCAATTACTACCATAACTTATGCAACAATTACAAACGCATGATCCAAACTTGAAACTATAATACAAACTTGAAAGTAAATCTTGAACAGATGTGTAGTAACAATCCAAAAGATTATTGGGGTTTCTGGAAACGCCTGCAACGACAGAACCTTAGCGAAAGTACAATTGAACTATACCAATTTTACAATTGTTTTCTAAAACAAAGTGAGCCACCTACCGGTCAAAACGCAAATACAAAATTCAAAACTATACAACAAAAAATACCTATTGATAGATATAATTACGACATATCTAATGACATTCTCAATGGTAAAATTCAATTGGACGAAGTAGAGAAAGCGCTAGGTAGAATAAGAAAAGGTAAAGCGTCGGGATTCCGATTGAGTTATATTCTTCGGACATTAAATATTACACACCTTTACTGACAACATTATTCAATACCATTTTCGATTCGGCATATTATCCAGATGACTGGGCACAAAGGTTGATATACCCAGTTCACAAAGAGGGTGATAAGTTAGATCCACAGAACTATCGGAAAGTTTCTCTGATTCCCTCTCTTGCAAAAATTTTGGAATCTGTACTCGAAAATATATTGTCATTCAAAAACTTAGTGTGCCGTGACGATGATCCTCTACAAAGAGGCTTTAAAAAAGATTGTAGAACATCTGATAATTTATTTGTGTTGTACAATCTGGTTGAAACGCAAAAAACACGTAAAAAACCGCTCTACGTTTGTTATATAGATTTGACCTAAGCTTTCCATTATTTAAACAGAGATGCACTCATCCTGAAACTGCAGCAGCGCAATGTCGACGGAAAATTTCTGAATACAATCAAATCTATGTTTCTTAAATCTAGCAGTCGAGTTAAATGGAACGGCAAAATTAGCAAGCCTATTAAAAACCGTTATGGTGTCCTGCAGGGGGGTGTCTTAAGCCCCAAACTTTTCAATGAATTCTTGCAGGATTTCGGAAAATATTTAAATCCTAAATACGGTCTTAAGATAGGAGACATATACCTTGCGTACCTCCTATTTGCCGACGACATAGTCCTCTTTTCAGAATTTGCAGAGAGCCTACAGGCACAAATTGACTTATTTTACAAGTACTGTGAAATATGGAATCTGATAATAAGCATTGCTAAAACAAAAATAGTGATTTACAATCAAATATATGCTAAAGATTCATTTTCTTTCACACTGGCCGAAAATACGCTTGAAATCGTGGACAAATATAAATATTTAGGTCTTTGGTGTAGTAATAATAAAAATATATTTGTAAAAAACCATTCGTATCTGGCTGAACAAGCTCGCAAAGCAATATTCACAATTAGAAATTATAGTCACAACTTAGGACATCTAACGCCAAAATTGTCTCTAAAAGTATTCCAATCCCAAATAGAGCCAATACTGATGTATGGTAGCGAGGTACTATTTATTGGTAAAGAAATATTGGACTTCGAGACAGTCCATTTATCATTCTTGAAAAATATGCTTGGAGTCAAACAACAAACCACATCAGTTACTATTTATGGGGATACAGGAAGGTATCCTCTCTTTTTAAAACAACAAATTCTAGCTTTGAAATACTGGATTCGCTTGATCTCCTTGCCTAGAAGCTGTTATTTGAGAATTGTGTACAACTCACTGGCGTCTCTTGATTTTATTGGTGAAACAAATTGGTGCTCTCACATCAGGTCATTATTATTCCGAACAAATCACCACGACGTTCGGGAAAATCATAGGGTAGACAATGCCAATCGTCTCATCAAACAAGTTAAATCATGTTTGATTAATACATATAAAGTTGATTGGTCTATCGAAGCACGAAACTCCATAAAATTACGAACGTACACAAAGTTCAAATTCGAACACTCGCTAGAAGAATATCTGTTTTACATCCCCGACACAAGGTGGATGAAGGCACTATCAAGATTAGGAATGAGCTCACATATGCTAGAAATTGAACGAGGAAGGCATGTCAAGCCGCAAAAACTACCACTAGAACAGCGCATATGTCAAAGATGTACATCAAACTCTGTTGATGACGAAATTCATTTTTTAATTACTTGCTCTTACTTCGCTACGCAGCGAACTAGTTTACTTGCCGAAAGCAAACTACTAAATAGTGAATTTGACTCACTTTCAAACGACGATAAATTTATATATATTATGTCATCTACACATGGACCATTAGTAATATGCTTAGCAAAATACCCCTATATAGTGCAGCAGATATAGAAATTAATTGTGCCTTTTGTGATAAAAGCATGGAATTTGGCACACATATGCATTATGGTGGTATGAAAATTTTCAGCTACAGGGCCATTGCGAATTTGTCCCAGGACGCAAATGGCGGCCATTTTTCAAAATGGCCACCATCGGTAATTATTGTTTTTCTTATACGACACCGTTTCAATGTTTTGTGAGTGAATACAATGTTTTATTTGTTTTTTGTGCATATATAATGAGCTAAATATGTATAATAAATGTGATCCATGCAATTTTATTACAAAACAAACAATTATATCGGATTTTTTCCCTGAAATATGCCCGCGTACAGCTACTTGTCACGCAAAATCATATTTTTCGACCAATTGTGTATGCAAAGCTTTACATGTTGTGTGGGTGGAGAATTTTTCCAAACACAGTGCTTAATTACATGTCATAATAGGTATATTACACATTTATGTGTATATAGACATATCTTTTTAAGGGGATAATCCATCATTTTGTTAACATTGAACGGCATAATCCTGTCAAAGAAAGTCAGATTTTGGTGACACTTTTATCACAGTTGTGTTATGTGTGTCATACATTATTTAGTGTCACAATTTCCTACACAGAAACACAGTGCAGTACACTTGAGTGCAGCTTTGAGACATTTACATTGCCCGCAACATCCTTTTTTGCACCCACATCGAAGAAGTTCTCTACAAGCCTTAGTTGCTTCGGGTAAATCTGTCCAAAAAACATCCCACTTTCCAGTGTCATTCTTCGTCCACCCCCAAAGAGATGGAGAGGGCATTTCTGGTGCTGCAATGCAAGATTGTGACCAGCAGTACCAAGCCTGATATGTAGCCCTTTTCACATGCTGGATCAGAGCAGCCTGAGTAGGGGGTATTAGGTCGATGGCTCTGCCTTTCTGAGCAACTAACTCTTTCCGTGCCTGATTCACAGATGTATGGGTAGTTGTACGATTATATAGCAATACAATAAATTGTTCAATTGGTTCAAAATATGGTTCAATTTGTTGAGGTGTTGACCCGAGGGAGCAAAATGCTTCTGTCACAGCATCAAGGTTTTCCATGTAGCCCAAGCAGTTTTTTTGTCCTTTCCGTGGAAGAAAAATACTATATCGCAGCCACTAAGTGCATGAAAGAATGGTAGGGCTCTACATTCGCTTGGCCCTAACGTTGTTGCTATCTCATGAACTGCCAGATATCTGAAATGTTTGCCAACACCATAGGCAATCCACAACTGGATATGACTTAGACGTTGAGATGCGGCAACAGCAAGGACTACCACGTCTGTATCAACTGTGCGTATTATGACTTTATCGCGGCCTTCCTTAACAATGTCTTCCAGATGAAGGAAAATACGCGTGTCCGCCTCTTCTTGTGTGCATGGAGCTAATCTGGAAGTGTCACAAGGCAGGTTACAGAGCACATTATCATGGTATGTGCTTAGAATCATTTTGTCAGTTATCAAAGGGTTATTTGTCACAATTTGGGCAAGAAAAGCAAACAACTCCTCTTTGTTTTCTTTGAGACGGAGAAATTTATACCAGTTTCCTGGGACTCTTGTGGCTGGCTCCACACGACGACGAACTCCTTTGCCTCGCTTTAGCCTAGTTTCTGTTTTCAAACTATCTGGAAAATATCTATCCCAAATAATATCTACTCTGTTAGCATGTTTTAGGTGTGATTCTATATAGGGCACAAATTGTTGGTTAGCAAAATCAAGGAATGTTTTCGTTGAAGGACCAGGTTTAAGCATATTAACAGCTGCAGCGCCGTCAATTATCACAGCTTGGACAGCAGGAGTGTTGCCAGGTGGATGGGCAGCTGTGAGATCTTCCAAGCAGTCTACCAGGTCCGACTTAGCACCAGTTCTGGTGCAACCCATCTTAGACAGAGCTGGGGGATAGGATTGATTTTCATGTTGAAAAAAGTCATCCAGATCACCATTTTGAATTTGTGATGCCACATACAATCCAGAGAAAAGGGAACAGTCATTTTTTAAGGATGAAACCTGCTGTTGTGACACAGATTTTACTCTACGTGGGGTTGTATTGAAGAGGGGAATGTTGTTTCTCTTTATTGGGTCACTTATTGGTCTCACTTGATCAATAAGCCTTTCGCGCACATATGCCTCATACTGCTTCTGTCCAATATTCTCAATGGTGTGAATACCATCAGCAACAGTTTTGTCTGCTACATCTCTGGTGTCGAGCACCAGGAGATCACTGCTGTTCTCACAGAAAGGATTACCCATGTCATCTATTGTTGATATTAAAGATTTTACATCCCTCAAAAAACGTCTCTGTGTGTGTTTATTTTGCTCATGGTGTCGTGCGTCAGTGTCTTTTCTGGCATCACCAGATGCTGTAAACTCCTCAATAACTCTGGCCATCTCTGGGCCTGAGACCATCCACCTTTGTAGTGCGGCAGGATTTTCTGTTAAGCCCACAGCACCACCATCACCCTTCACTGCAG
Organism: Flabesymbios commensalis; assembly: GCA_964017125.1. NCBI lineage: Eukaryota > Metazoa > Annelida > Polychaeta > Terebellida > Flabelligeridae > Flabesymbios > Flabesymbios commensalis. The sequence continues at coordinate 28,503,996 of OZ024915.1, forward strand.
CATTGTTCTGTTCGTGGGCTTGGTCAATAGCCATTGCCGAAAATGCTCTACCAGTTTTCAATACTGTAAATCCCCCCTTTAGAAAATGTTCATATACATTAAGATGGTTTGTATGTAATGCTACCATGTCCCGTAGGTGCACAGGTATCCATCTCGCATAATGTGTGTGATCGAGGGAAAAGAACCACGGTACAATATTTGACAAGGCATCTACATAAAGATGAAAATCTGATATCCTGATTGCACGTACATAAATCAACATATCAATTTCTAGTTGTAGTATTATGGACCAGAAGTTGAAATGTGGACACGTCTTAGCTCTACTAGAACACCAGTCATTAAAGGAGAGGACATTTTCATCTTCAGCCAATTCACTTGTATATGCCACATAAGCATTCTTAAGAAGATCATATGGTGTGATGGAGAGCCCCTCGCGCCGAAAGTACCTGTAAGTGACTGTCGGAGTCTCTAGTGTGGGGTCACAATGGCGGACGAGGGAATCTGCCCAATCTTCACCATTTCAACTCAAACTTCCTTCCCCGTCGAGTCTACGGTTCCAAACAAATCATAAAACTCTTTCTCCACTTGTCATGTTTATTCGTTTGACATTTGGCAACAGCATAGCACAACCTCCGCGCAATGCACGTCCTATTTGACTTAGCGAGAGCGAACTATGGCACGTCCGTAGTCCCCGAGTGTAACGCCTGAAGTGCGGGAAAAAGTACCAAAGCCGCACGGCTGCAATTGTGTGCACCCGTCACCAAGGTACGGAAACGAGGCGGTCGTCCACAGCCTCCCGCGTCCATGAAGCCGGGGATAACTGCCACTTTAACTGAACGAAGTCAGGATCCTACATTACCCCCGGGTGAGTGATAACGTAGGACCCAACTGACGTGTAGGAGACTGCTTCGTGCAAGTAGCGGGGTTGTAAAAATATGTAACCTCTTATAACTAAGCATAGTTTAAAAAATATAGCGAGTGTGGTTACAGCGTGGGTGGTTGAAATCGCAGCATTATACATGATTTGTCCCATCCTCTTAACACCAACTGTCCTTTATGTATTTATTCATTTGCTGCAAGCTGCGATCAACCCATTCATTTAATTAACATAAATTTCTATTCGTATTTTAGCAATTAACTTTCTAAAAAAAAAAAATGTCTTTACATTTATATATCTGTACACAATGCTGCCAGGCCTGGCATATTCATTTACAATTTAAAAACATTGTTAATACGATGCATGCGGTTAGGCCCGCCATATATATCGTCGGGCGCCACTATGGCGTTGACCATCTGCACGAACCGGGCAGGAGTCTGGATTATTTGTCCGACTCTAGTTTTTCGCACTGTTTGGTCGGTCGAATTTTTTTCGCGATTAGCGATATTCGCATGGTTGCTTTTGGTCGAGTCGATTACGGCGTCAGCAGCACCCGGGGTTTTACCCCGTAGATGTAAAGGTATGCGGGAATACGTTTGTAAACCACCGCCGTTCCCGTTAGCGCGGGATACGGCGGGGGCTCGCGAATGCGGCGCTACATAAGTGTTGTCTCTGTTAGACAAGTTGACTTTAACATCTAGTTGCTTTGGGACTTTGGCCGATTTTTGACTGCTTCTGACTGCCGTCGACTTTTCGTTTTAACACTCGTCCCTTTGGACGTCGGAGTGTCCGCACTACCAGTTCTAGGTGGACCCTGTGGATTCCTTCTAGATGTCCTGGTAGCCGTCGATCTCTGTGGTTTGTTTAGCGTAGTACGCTGTATTGTCGTACCTGTCTCGGGCGCGTGCCCTACCACAGGTTTTAAAATAATGCTGCGATTTGGTCGCAAAAAGACATGTATCGAACGATGTGCAGTGGAACTAATTGTTCCACGAAATGTCACGTGTGGGACATGACCAGCTAGTTGCTGGCGCGCCAAACGCAAAAGTCGCCCTCTTGCGTTGGCAAAACATTAAAAACATTAAAGTTAAAAAACGCACATGTCTGCATCAGATCACCGGACGTGCGGTGAATAGAACCAGACCTATGCATCGTCGTAAAAAATAGTTAGCGATGTATCGTAAAAATCGGAGGCGATATGAAGTACGGAAATATTAAACTTGAATTAATAAAAAATTCACTATTAATAACAAATTCAATATTTAGTTGAATAATAAGTGCTCTGAGAAAATATGCAGGTAATTATAATTAAAATGGCTGCTGAAATCGTAGAATGTTCTGAAGTCGATGCTGATCTGGTTATGCTGTGCCGTACCAGTAAATGTACTGCTGATGCTGATTGCTAGTCGTGTCGGCTGAAGCAGACAATCACGTGTATAAAGTCTGTCGGCTGTGCTGTTAAATGCGTTGTGCATAGGTTTATACGGCACACACTGTGTGCTGTGTTGTAGACAGGACCGTATTTGAGCAGCGCCGCATGACGCGTGGACGGCACCTGTGACGGTCACGCTGAAAGGTCGGCCCACATCACACATGCTGATTCGAGCCACAAAACTGTCAGCATTAATAAACCTGTCAAAGCAGGTTACGTTACATAGCTCATATCAAATTGAAATCGTTTATTTATTGAAGTCATTTAAATAATGAAGCACTCAGTCTGCGACATATTTGGCTAGCTGTGCAGGCCTGAGCGAGTATAAAAATGTCATATATGTGAACAATGCCAAACTGTAATTGGCCGTCATTAATTCATTTTCAATCACCTTGTTGAAGTGACGTAGGTCTACCTCCACCGTGTCGGTGGCTCGCCTCCATATTGCTGGCGCACACCCCAGGCCTTTGGCCAGGGTATGCGGTCGCCACTCTCCGTGGCCTATGTCCGTGACGTGCCGTGCGCGGAGTAGTTGCCGTCTAAATCAGATGAAAATTGTCTGTAATATGCTGAATCTTAGAAATGTGGACTGTAGAAAATGTTCATGCTATGTTGCATGTTGCGAGAAACAGGGGTTGCAGATTAGTTGAAAATGCGTCGCTGAGGTTGCACCTAAATGCTGTGCACTAATTCACAAAGGTATATATTGATTGAAGTGAAAACTGAAGGTCTATATTAGACATAAAACGTTTTCACTTATTCACACACATGCATAATGGTATAGTGAAAACCGTAGGTCGAAATGGTACATAAAAAAAAATATATGCCAGATACAATTATGACATGCTATGCTAAGCTAGGATAATAGTATTTTGTAAATTGACCTGGGTGAAAAAAATTTTTTTTTTACGCAAGTCGAAAAACACATTCAAATATTTGCGATGTTTCGCAATAGCGCAACTGTCAAATCGAATATTTCTGTATTTATGAAAAATTTAAACTTCAGAAATAAACTGTCGTGAGAAAATTTCGTTCTCAAACTGATAGACTAAATGTGACTGCGAAGAAAAACAGTTACATTTATGATTTTAGAATAATATTTAAAACGTGACTGACAGTAGTCTATGCTGATTAATGATATAGTATATCATTTCGCTGAAAAATGATGTCTGTGATGAACATTCCACGTTTATTTTTTTTATAATGGTACGTTCATCACCGAGTCATTCTCATAAACGTCCAAATCAATCGCTCGCATCGATTCATTGATTGACGTATAAACTGACTGTCATCGTAGCGGTTGTGTTTATGTCGTCTGTGGTGTGTGTGTGTATGATGTATTGTCGGTGCTTCCAACCTGTGCGGCAGGCAGCATGTGGCTTACTGTCTGTGACGGCATGCGTGGAACGGTGTGTACATAATATATGGTCAGCATCCCCGTCTAGCCTCACATTAGCATATTCATTACCTACTGCGTGCCCAAATAAGGCGCTAAATAGGCTAGAACGACTACTAACACCGAAGGGCGTTTCAAAGTGAACAAAAATCTCACACAATTAGTGGTACAATTTTGTTTTCGAAACAACTTATTTATAGTTCCTCTCCTTCAATCGTTTTGAAAAAGAAAATTTATAAACAATTTAAAAAAAATTATTACAACCAGTCCGTGTAAAATTTTGAACACTTGAGAAATAAGCTCCACCAAATCAAAATGGCGGCCTAATTTATGCTAATGTGATGTGGCGACACAGGCTCACTGTCCAGATGCATGCCGGTTATGGCAGAACACGTGTGTGCCCACGGCGGGCGAGCAGCTAAGTGAGGGACACCAGCGTCCAAAATGGCGCACACCTACCAAATACATGTACAATATTCAACATTCTCTGAAATAACATATGATAAGAGTACAAAAGTACCAAAGCCGCACGGCTGCAATTGTGTGCACCCGTCACTAAGGTACGGAAACGAGGCGGTCGTCCACAGCCTCCCGCGTCCGAGAAGCTGGGGATAACTGCCACCTTAACTGAACGAAGTCAGGATCCTACAATCATACAGAGCACAAGCTGTGACCTGGTGGGCACGTCTGGTGCGAGTCACATGTGACGCTTTCAAGAGGGAATCTGATGCTCAAGTAGAGGCAATATCAGCTTGTACCAGTGCTGCTGTCCATCCACTTCCTTCTAGAAGATCACCGAGTACCTCGAGAATGGTCATCTCAATGTGAAGACCACCAAAGACAACTACAAAATGATTTTCACCATAGGTATCAGGCCAACTCCATTGTATCTGCTTTGCTAATGTGTATAAAGGCTGGTCTACTGTTATGATTGATACTTGTCCAGGGTTTATTATTTCTACAGATTTTCTGACTACATCCATGGAGTGGCGAATCATGGCAACTGACTTTGCTTGGTCGTGGAAGAGTGGAAGAAGGGTTGATCTGCATTGAAGTCTGTGTGTTTCTTTTTGATTTTGCACGGTTGCATGGTGAGCCACCCATGATATAGCATGGTCTTCTTGTGTGTTATCTGGTGAAGCAACCTCTCGTACATGTTCGAGCCAGCTGAAAATAAATATATATAAAATTATTATATATATATATCATACCATATGTTTTTACAGAAATTGACATATTATTTTGGTAACACCAGTTTACTCACCTACACTCCTTTGTTCTTGCTTGTGGAATTAGATTACCATCAGCCTTGTTGGGTCCATTTTGTCTTGGTATCTGTAAATCCTGTCTGGGGAGAGTAGCTGGGGGAACACTTGTGTAGCTCTCAGGCAAATGTTTTCTCTTTCCCTTCACAATATCATCAGCATCATTGGTTATCAGAACCTGGTCTAATCCAGCAAACGTATCAGCTGGGTGCTGGAAGAGTGATATCCCAGTCCCGTGAAATGAGTCATGTGAGCTTGTTGAACTAGGATTGTGGTCAATATTGTCTATTGCAGCAGTTGTAAAAAGGCCGTTCAGGAGGACAGACAACACCTTTTGCTTCATAATGATGACATACTTTGTTGCCCAGCTCTGTAGATATATTAAGCACACGATCATACGAGACACACAATCCTAGTACAAATAACTTGTCCACAAGCTCACGTTTTCGAGTTTTTGAGTGAAGCATTATGCCAAGATATATTGGCAGTGGAGTCTCCCTAGCTGCATTATGGCGAGGAAAATCTGGTGATTGTTTTACTTTCTTACATGCTGAGCTGTTGAACTGGAGAAGCTGCGAAATGGCTAAAGCAGGTTGAGGGGTTGAAGATACTGTCGTCTGTGAGGTAATAATTGCACCGTATATCACCATAGATACTAAGGCCAACAAGGAAGCCGGGTGGAGTTTTCTTGACAGTCACTACCAAATGAACCATTAAATGTCAGCTTCATTTTAAGCATGTCCATCCGTACAAAACTTGCTGCTCTTGATAACGTGATTGCTTTATTATCATTGTCATGCTCACAAGCTTTGTGGAGTGCTTCTCCAATATCTTTATTGTACACAAGAACCACATCACGACCATGTTTATGAGCTTCCATGTCAGGAAAGTAACTGGGTATTCGATCTTTTAATTTTGTGGAATGTACACGGACTGTAGTAGTTGTACCAAGCTGTTCTGGTCTTTTAGTATAAAGCTTTGTGAGTTCTGACAATTTAAATATTGGGGCAATACGTTCATCTAAGCGAATTTCTTCAATGTATGAAGCAATACCAGCAAACGCTAAGCCATGATTGACAGCATCAGTTCTGTCTTCTGTAGATTTATCTAAGTTACGTGCCTTTTTATACAATGACGCTAAACATTCAGCATGGTATTTAGCTTCTTGTGCAATAAAATCGCCAGAACTGAGTTTGGCAAGTAGAGGTTTGTTTTCAAGTTTGTATGCACATTGTCTGACTCGGGCATCAAGCTGAAATGTTGATACATTATGTAAAGTCTTTCCTTCTGCAGATTCATCGCAAAAGAAACATTTTTCAGACGGAGTCTTTTCTCCCTTATTATGGCGTAAATATTTCTTCAGTGGACTAGATTCACGTGATGGTTTTCGCTTTTCAGCTCTCTGAAGTTTTGTTTTATTGTATTGGAGACGACATGTGTCATGCCATCTCGCATTGTGACAGCGGCACGAAGACTCTATGCCTTCACCCTCATCTAAACTTGAGAGGTTGATTGTTTTTGGTAAACAGTCGATCCTATCAAAAGCAAGGAGACTGTCCGCCAAAGTTTTATAACCAGCTCCTGTGGCTTGTTTTCTTGAAAAACCTGGGCAGATCAACGTTTCTTCTGTATCTTGCTGGCACAAAACACATTGTGTCCAATCAACATCTAGACTTTGACGACCAGACGTACTGGGTAGGTTGGTATCGACGACCTTATATGATTTAGACAAATATGAGTATTATTTTCTAATCTACCACCACACCAACACCATCTAACACCATGCATTAGTAATTTAGTGTCTACGGGTATACATGCTGTAGGTTGTGACATACCTGAAAATAAAATAAATATATAAATAGGAGAGAATAACAGACCAAAGCAATTTTCAATTACCAGGATTATCATTGATGACTTTTAGCAGTGCATCCCAAACAGTTGACAGTCTGAAATATAAGATAGGCCAACATGTAGGCTAAGGGTCACCAGACCCTTTATAGTGTATTTTATCCCTGGTGATCGGTGGCCCCGATTGTTTTATATCATGTACTGTTTACTGAAATAAATCAAATCAAATCAAAATCATACATATGGAGGGGTTTGCAATTGTCAACATTAAGAAGCATTAGAAGCTTCCTTTAAAGTTTAAATGATACATTTGTTTCCCTGTGGTAAAAATGATCAAAAATATATTTCGCAAACAGCCGGCCGGATGAACATATTTTTGGATGGACAAACAAACGGATGAATAACCAACGTTTTGTCAATACCCGACTTTTACTTGTATTCAATAGGTGTGTGTGTGGGGGGAGGGGTATCAGGTGATATATACGTCTAGATGTTGACCTACCTACTACTTTCATGGCCCTTTTCTTCTCGGTGTTTAAAATATGCACAATTCCAAGCAACTACATGCCGAATGCATGCTCTTCAAAACGAAAATTCATTATTATACAGGTAACCCAATGAAAGTTAACAGTGATTAAGATCATTCACCATCTTCTGCACAGTTAGGATGCAATATATAAAAAAAATCGATTTATATACCGATGCTAGAAAAATATTTACCGCCTGTCTATGTTCAATGGCAGCCATTTTGAAAAATGGCCGCCATTTCTGACCGGAAGTGATTTTGAAATGGCCCTGTAGCAAAAAATGTTCAGTGATATATACTCTAACACTGTATCAAATTTCATGCTTTTATCATTAATAGCACAATTCCTATGAAAATAAGCCTGTATCTGCTGCACTAATAGCTGTTTTCAAACCTTAACTCATAGCAGTCTGGCCGTTTTGACATTGGACGTCTGTGTGGTCTGGCCATTTTTGTGATTTTGAGACATATTCTCTTAGTTTTAATATAAATTCAGAATTATGGCATATGTATTTCGCATACACCATAGGACCACACATACAATATATATCCGGAATACACTTCATTTAACGGCCAATGTGATATTGCCATGGCAACCGACTGCCATTTTGAATATGCTAATTAGGTAGTTTTATTTTCGGAAATTTTGTTTAAAAATGGTATTTTTGAGATTCACGGAGACGCAGGAGTACAGCATTATCATGATTATATCAATTCACATAATATATATTAAAATACATCACAAATAGTCCAAAAAAGCATTCAATAGGTCTTTATAAACAAATTACTAGGGTTAATAAGCTATTACCATGAGATTTAGCAATCTTTCTAAATTCCCTGAGATGCATACTGGATTTTAAATTTTGAGATGCACCAAGTTTGACATTCCCAACTCATCTGGGAAATACCAAAGGCCTCGTATTCATCTGAGCCTGTAGTTCGACTTTTATTTCGGAAACAGTTGTGACGCAGGTAAGTCAATTATTTATGTTCCAGGTTCCCCATACTTGATTCATAGTTGCGCAAGTGATGTCATTTGGTGAATGGCTAAGCATTATTGTAAGGTCCGAGCCCCAGCTCGGACCTAGACTGCAGCGTCATAAATGCCAGGTCCGAGCTGGGCTCGGACTTAGACTGCTATGAGTTAAGCGTGTCGGGTACCTCCTCTTTATAAAACGATTGGGGCGTAGGGTGACTGGTGCGACGGGTGATTCTTCTAATCATCCACTCATGAAATCATCCATGCTATCAGGGGAACACCACTGTGGTATCAGCGACTGGTGCGGCTAGTGATTCCTCTAATCATCCACTCATGAAATCATCTATGCTGTCGGGGGATCACCACTGTGGTATCAGCGACTGGTGCGGCTGGTGATTCCTCTAATCATCCACTCATGAAATCATCCATGCTGTCGGGGGAACACCACTGTGGTATCAGCGACTGGTGCGGCTGGTGATTCCTCTATTAATTTTGGTGTTTCGAGCCGACGTCAGTCAATGCATTTTTTAGATTGTTTTTTCTAACATGTTCAATGTAACTAATATTATTATTTTCTTCTTTATACTTACTCTCACTCATTATGTAATTACTCGGTTTCTACGCTTTCCAGAGGTTTTTTTTGCTATATGCAGTAGCTATTTTATCTCTGGTTTTGGTGCGGGAAACTTAAAAATATCATGCCAATGCTGTTCAACTGTAGGTTATTTTAAATAGTTCTCATGCATATTTTATTTAACCTGTGCTTGTTTTAGGATATAATGTCGTTTGATTTTAACATGTTTAAGTTAACTTGGCATGCATATTTTACCGAACTAATCTTGTTGTATATAGTCTTGTACATATGTTCATTTTAATGACGCATAAGTCTGCATAGACTTACCGTCGTCAATAAATATCTATCTATCTATTATTTAGACATTACATTTCAATGTAAAAAATATCATTACTACATCGCATTGTGACAATATCAAGATATGTTATCTCAATGAGCATATATAGATTCGTATATGTCATTATACTTATCATGCGTGGTATTATAATATCAAAATATATTTGTTTATTGTTATTGTAATAGCAATATAAAACAATACACTTTAGATAAATAAATTTAAAATTCCAGGATTTTAAATTTTAATGCCAGGATACTAAGATATGACTTTACAGTATGGCTAGACCTTATGATGTTGTGGCCTTTTGTGACCTTTTGTAGTTCATTGTTCAGATAATGTTGATGATGTATTTTGCTGCTATATATTATTGTTTATCAAACAATGGTGAGTAAATGTAAATAAATACATCTAATTTTCGAAATATTGAGAAGCCCAACTCGTTACTAGTTATTAACAACGGTTTGTTTTGATACACACAATATTAATTTGATACAATGTTTACATGGATTACTGTAAAATACCCTTGAAGACCAATAACCCGTTGGGGAAAATATACATATAGTGTGAGAACTAAATTTACACAAACGTGTAGATTCATTTTTGTGTTCAGGCATTTTGAGCGAATAACTTTTTTTTTAATATTTGCGCACATAATGAAGTAAAATAATTGTTAGATTTACCTGAACGTGTAAATAAAAAGCCAAATACTTCCAGGAAATGCTTCGAAGAAATGTGATGTTTCGACATAAATATAGCAATATTTTTTTACAGGACAAGCATCATGCTAGCGAACACTTATAGCCACAGCAAGATCCTAGAACAAATAACAAAGAGATTTAGTAGGCCATTTTCGATTAAATTTGCGGTTTAATGAAGTGTTTTTACAATGCAGAAGGTATACATTCATGTCCTATTATTTTTTGCAGATATTAAACATCGATGCGCTCATTCAATGTCTTCTCAAAACACTCAACACTGAAATATGCTGTATATCTAAAACTAAAATATATTTACACGATCGTATAGGCAACTGCGTGTTTAGTAACCAGTTGGTAGCCATCCTGATTTTTTGCAAAATACAAATGTAGGTAAGTATATCGTGACATTTTGAATAAGTTAATATATAATACCCGAGCATATTACGTGATTTTTCTAAAAACATAGCCTACAAAGTCTCATCTGGACTATACATTTTTATTTAATTAATTAATTAGATAAAAGATTTAAGTATCATGGTAATCATTAGTGTCTATATATATATAGTCATAATGGGCTATAGAAACATCACAGCGGCAGGGTGAAGTGCAATGGAGGGTCGCACAAAAACAATACAAAATTGGTACTCTATCACTTTATCATTAATAAATCAAAAATATATTTATAATAATTTGAAATTAATAATAAATTAATAATACATTCTACAAATATCCGTGAAACAAAATAAATAACGTTATTCAAATTAATCGAATTTAATACCAATAATAAATATTATATGATGATAAATACCCATTTCAAGCTTTGTGATCTTTGAAATGACCTTCAAAATCAAAAGTGACGGTGGCATCCACCCACACGTTATTCCTTATCCTATTAGTGATCGATCTAGCATTGGTGCCCTCTATTACCCCTCCATGTCGTAAAAAAATATTCTGTGTTGGCTGGTCTACTACCAGTATCATCGTGCTTATTAGATTGACAGAAAATAAATTTTCCCAATCTAATGCTATATATATGTATATGTCTTTATTCACCTCCATATTGAAATACATGTATTATACATTGCATACAGTAAAGACAATACAAATACTCTACATAGTATTATAACCAATGAATAAATAATTAATTGCCTAGCTAATTTTAATTATAAATGTGAATAAATCTTTTTTTTATTCGACATTACATAAATGCGTCAGAACTTCTATTGAAAAACGTACCAAATACACACATTAATAACATTATGTACAAAGGGTGAAAAATTGCAGCATTTGATTATAAAAGTACAAACGAAAAAGTACAGCCGGAATTGGCACAAGGCTGGTACACCGCTCGAAACCACCCAGCCGGCACAATACGTCGGTCCCATGTCGATCCAATGCTGGTCCACCGTCTACGACGTTGGCCCAAGATTGGGCCAACACAGGGCCAATGCACTGGGCCGGCTGGGGTGGGTCCAACTCTAACCTCAAAATGGCTCAAATTCGTATGATTACTGTGACATTTCAAAGTAAGGTGAACAGCTCGTGGAAATCATTTCGATCACAGTCGATCTAAATTCGCCTTGAACTTGGTGTACATTGTGGCGAGAAAAGTGATAATGTCCTCATATATAACCTGCCACTCTGTAATATAAGGACAATTCAATCCGCTCAATAACATAATCATTTTCTCATTGTCACAAAGCGAGCCCAACGACTCAGCCAGGGGACCGGGCATAGACTGAGTAGCGGCGGCCCAACTGACACTTCTAAGAGGCTCAAGACTCACACAGCTCAACAACGCGTGAGCAACAGTTAATCTGTCATAAGAATCGCACAGAGAACATATTTGTAAATGTCGGACATTATCACCTGAAAAACTATAAAAGATACATCCGATACCGATTAAAATCCTAGCAACAGTTTTACATTTACTTAAAATAGCCTGATTACAAATCCATAAACAGTTCACAGATTTCACACATTTGTTAAACAAATATAAACTTGTGAACATTATGCGGGACATATTCCAACGCGCAATATGCTGTTGGCTTACAGAGTTATAAACACACTTTTTCCAACGTGTAGATGACATGGGAGTTGCACTAAAAAATAATTCATTCTACACGATATCCATTAGATTATATTTCTTACAAGTTTTATATAAAACAGCAATGGGTCCCTCATATGTAGAAATATATTTATCTATATACATTTGCATAAAAACATGAACAGTCAATTTACAGGATATGGAGCGAGGTTCAGCACAAATTAACCTGTGTACATAACATAACCGTTTGATGTCAATGTGTGACTCAATACCATCCAAGTGATGCAGTGACCGCTAGACATGAGCTGTGATTTGGCAGACTCTGCAGGGCGCGTGCTGCCCATACATGAGCCTGCTCCATCATTAATACACTCTGTTCACTCATTGACCACACCTCACACCCGTATAGTAATTTAGGCACTGCCACACCCAGTACAGTTTACTATCACTGATAGGAAAAATTACACCAGTACTGCTACCAATACTCAAAATCATATTTACAAGCTTTTTGTGACAGGTAATCATTTCATTACAAAAGTCTTTATCTGCTTTTTTGTGCTGCATAGTGGGATACCTACGTGAAGGTGACTGTCAACCTGTTTTAATAACTGGTTTCTTATTGTGATATTAACAATACGCACTCTGTTATTTTTATAGAAAACAAGTATTCGAATTTTGTCCTAATTAAAACTATATCTCCATTTAATACTGTGTTTAACAGCCTCATCAACTATATATTGTAAAGTAGATTCTGACTTAGCAGCAACAGCGATATCATCAGCAAAGGCTGGACATGTAAGTATTGTATGAGCAATATAAATAGGACAGGCTATGCTTACCAGTTCATTTAACAAATTATTGTTATATATGCAAAAAAGGTACATAGACAAGACATCACCTTGATGTACTCCCTGTTGGAGATAAAACCAATTGGATAGGTCTCCAGCTATCTTAACAGAAGATTTGAACTCATTGTAGCTATCGTAAATAACGGACTACGGCCGCTTATCCAGTCCTAGATTAATAAGTTTATGCATAAGTCCCTTTATTCAGACACTATCAAACGCTTTCTTTATATCAAGGAGTGCTACATAGGTGTTTTCAGTATGGGCAACAGCTTCGTGTAGTAACAGAGCAGTATTTATACTGGAGCCACCCTTCTCTGCTACCCCTTGCAGATTAGATAATGTGGATCTGAACCAATTTTCATATCTGCAGTTTTATCTTTACATCTGGTTTACATTCATCGTTCTCATTTCCTGATGTATTGTTTTAAGCAGCTGATGTATTGTTTTAGTCTTAGACGCTTGATATGATCTGGGTTTGTAAATTTTCCATAACACATCCTGTGCCACTGCACCTTCTCATTGTTAATTGTTAATCCCATGTGCTGAAGAACATCAAGCATATCAACATACTCATGGTTATTAAGTCTGATTAGTTCTCTAACATACTCTAGAAACGTGTCTATTCCTTTTCCTGTTGGTTTACTAAAAAATGTTCTTTCTGATTTTTGCTTATTGTAAATCAAACATGTTGAATAGTCAAATTTGTCCGCTTCTCTCGATCCCCGCTTGAAGCCTACTCATATAAAGAGATCCATAGCTTCAAAGTGGGATTATTTTGACACAGAAGAGTCCCAGCACCTTGGCAGAAGTGCTCAAAAAACAATCAATTTCAACCCGTTGACTATGAGCTTTTAGAATAAAGTGCTTATGTACTCTTGCTTATAATATATACAAGATAATTTATGATGGCATGATAGTTTACAAAGTACTGGTTTGCATAAACTTTTTGTGAAGAGGCCTAGGCGATAGGGCGCCCAATAGATGGTATTTTGTGTAAAAAAAAATCTAAATGAAGTTGTGGGTCAAGGTAGCGAGACACAACTTCAAGTGGGTTAACCCTTAAATGTATAATTTAGTGTTTTGAGTGTTAAATTCGGGTGACATATGAGCCTAAAATGTTACACATAAACTACTGGTGCACCTACTCTTTCAAGAACACCAAAATTATCTCTGTTGAGTGTTTCCAAAGCTTTGATCAAAAACACAATTTGTCAGCTATTATGGCGGTCATCTTGAATTTAATTCAATTTCAATTCAAAAGGTATCTATTGTCATTAGAAATACAATATGAAAACAAAACAATAATACACAGATAAAATAAAAAATTAGATATATCACATATAATGACAAAGAGGACAAGACGCCCACTGGCGTATGCGCCATCAAAAAGTTACATTTTCGAATTTGTAAAAAAGAATAAGTGCAGAAGTGCATGATACTATCAAATAATGTATAATACATCAGAGGATATGGTTTGTAACAAAAAATTATACTTGATTCAAAAGAAATCTTTTAGCGCTCTTTTATGACATGTAAAAGTGACATCAAAACATACTTTGCTTGAAAATTCATTCCATAAAGTAACACCATAGCACCTGATGGCCTTTTGTGCGGCAGACGTCCTACATTTATGTGTGTGCAGTTTATTTTGCTGGCGTGTTACATGACTATGAATATCTACATTCCGATTATAAAAATTGTTAAACAATTTGGGTAGACAACCACGAATATATTTGAACATAAATAATAACATTTTCTGTTTGTATAATTGATAAATGTTCAACAATTTTAAATCTAAAAAGATAGGTTCAGTGTGAGCTCTGTGGGGTAAGGATTTTATTATCCTAACCACTTGTTTTTTGCAATTTAAACAATGACAATAAATATACATCACCAGCTCTTCTCCACACTTCTAAACAATACGTTAGGTAAGGATAAATACAACGGTGGTACAAGGTTACTAATGTAGACAAGTTTATATATATTTTTCTTCATTTAATATTCCTATTCCTTTGGAAATTTTCATTTTTATAGATTTAAAATGGTTTGCCCATGACAGTTTTTCATCAATTAAAACTTCTAAGAATTTAGTACAAGCAACACGTGCTAACAGTTGCCCATTAATCTTAATATCTGTATCGTTAATAATACGATTGCGAGATAAGCTAAAAATCATGTAATGAGTTTTTTTACATTTAATGACAGTTTGTTTACATTTAATCATTCAACAAATTTTGTTAAATCATTATTCATAATGGCTATTAATTGCCTCACATCTTTTCCACTAGCAAACACATTTGTGTCATCTGCAAATAAAAGTGTAAAGAGTAGTTGTTACATTAGACATGTCGTTGACATAAACTAAAAATAACAAAGGACCTAAAAATTGAACCTTGTGGTACACCACAAGATACACAAGAAAATCTCATTAGAAGAACAATGCCTATTAAATACTACATACTGCTGTCTTTTTTTCAAGTAATCTGTCATCCATTACAGAGCGGAACCTCTAATACCATATTTAAATATTTTTTTAAGTAAAATGGAATGGTCAACAGTATCAAACGCTTTACCTAAGTCTAAAAACACCCCTAGTACAATTTTTTATTCATCTAATGCCTTTAGTATTTCGTCCACTAACACAATTAAAGCCATATTAGTACCATGTTTTTCACGAAATCCAAATTGATATTTGTATAACAAATCAAAAAAGTTGAGAAAGGAAAAAAATCTGTTGTACATTATACGTTCAAAAACTTTTAAAAACACAGGTAAAACTGATACAGGCCTATAATTGCTATTAGTCTTACAATCACCACTTTTATATATTGGTATCACCTTGGCAGTTTTTAATTCTTTCGGAAATACACCTTGTGCAAGTGACAAATTTATCAAATAAGTTAGCGGTGCAATATATAAATGATAAGTAGATTTCCCAACCTTGGAATTTATATCATCCCACCCAGGACTCGTGTTTTTTAAACAATTTATAACCTTGCATATTTCATCTGAACTAACTTCTCCTAAGAAAAGAAAATTTAGATTTGAATGTTCGATGTACGAGGTGGCTTCTTTAGTGGTGTCTGGTATTTTAGCCGCTAAATTTTTGGCTACATTAGTGAAAAAATTATTAAAGTGTTCAGCTATATCTCTACTGTCATAATTTTCTGTATCACCTACTACAAATTTTCTAGTCATAGGCTTGTGTTTACGTTTATTTTTAATTTTGCTTATAACAGATCACATCTTTTTTAAGTTACTTTTATTTTCCGTCAATAAATTATCATAATGATCTCTTTCACGCAATATTTTGTTTAAATTACTTCGGAAAACTTTATATGTGTTCTCGTTAAATGAGTTAGGTTCTTTCTTATACTTTATATACAATTTGCTTTTATACTTGATAGAACTTTTCATTCCCTCTGTCAACCAGGGTTTTCGGTTTCGGTATTTCTGTTAAACTGAAAATGTTTTAACAGGAAAACAATCATTTTTATATACTTTTTATGAAACATAATATACCCTTGTTGACATTCGCTACATGACATAATATTATTCCAATCAGCATTAGCTAACCGATCCTGAATTCAGCTAATATGTTTGGTTGTTAACATGCGCTTAGTAATATATTGTTTTGTGTCTGCAATATGTCCTTTGAAGTTAATAGAGAATATTGGAAAATGGTCGGATATATCATTATACAATATTCCATTCATCATATCAAGACAATCAACATCGCTATAAAATATATTATCTATCAGCGTGGCAGTATTACCTATCACACGAGTTGGCTTCGTAATTAGTGGAAGAAATGAATAAAAATACATCATAGCTATAAAATCAGCATTAGGTATGTGGGTATGTATATAATTTTAGACACTTCAAATAAACAATCAGGCAACAAGAGTACCGAAAATGAATTCTATTCTAAGAGAACTAGTAATATTAGAGGTTTTTAATGTAATTTTTTGCACGGTATTAGGATTTTTTTTACGGTAACTTCATATGGCGGCCATTTTGAAAATATTTTCATATACCTTTTCACATGCTTTGTTTCAGAAATGGAGTCTCGACTACAGGTTCCATTAACCAGTTAACATCTCCCTCTCCCGCAAGACTAAGAAAATATAAAGTTAGTGAGGCATTGCATGCAAATTTAGAATTAGCTATCAGATATATCGCTTGTAACAACGTTTTGCACCATGTTGACACGGTAATGTTGATGGCTGGCTGACTATTACCCATCACCCGCATGTTTTCTTGTCACATTGAATAAAATTATCTTAAGATCGTGTTAAGCTACTGTAGCGATAGGACATAAAAGATACGTCAATAATATCGACAGTAGTTATTCAACCAGGAGTCATTGAGAACGGGTGTACTTTGTTTGGGGTGGACTTTTCTATCGGTAAGGCAAACTAAAATGTAAAAATGTAATATATAATTATGTGTTTGAATGTATAAAACACTGTTTGCACGACGTTGCGCATAAGCAGGACTCCAAACTAAACAGTTCAGTTTTAATCACTGTGTGGCGCTTTGTAATAGAAAACAGTGTGACAGGACTCCAAATCGAATAGTTCAGTTTTTAGTCCCTGTGTGGCGTGTTGTTATTGGGAAAGATGTATAACGTTAAACATATATGACATTTTATGTTGCTTTTGATAGCGATCATTTGACCTTGCTCTTCGCAAATGAGCAACCACCTGCAGTTAACTCGCTGAATTACCGTATTGCGATATAATGTTAAACCCTTACGGCGCCAAATTAAATCATTTAATTTTCACCCACTTTAACACTGTTGAAGGTGTTTCTCGCTACCATGATGACATCGCTAGGCTCTGACACAGAGACCTCCATTGTTTAATGTAATAGTTCAAAAACATCTCAAGTTTACGCCTGCTGAAAATGATCAAGTTTTCATAGGTACTTGAAATATTCGTTTCAATTTCATGGTATCTAAGTTTTTCGGTAGGCGGCGCGAGTAACGTATATCCACAGCTTGCTGTGGATGTAGATTACAGGTATAGTTGACACTACGCTGATAATTCAATGGAGTGAGATCGAAGAATATTTGACTATATGCAGCTGATTTGTAGTCGTTTGTGATCACCATCAAAATAATAATGGCTGACGTGACCTAATTTCTGCCTATTTAATATTGATTTTAATAAGAAGAAGAATTGCATTTGTAGCGTTGTAACATTTAGCAACATTGAATCAAACTAAGATGTAGGCATATGACTCATGTGACTCGTTTATACATTATTGTTATCTTAAGATATAAACAACGTCAGGACGTTTTATGAAACAAGTTATGTGAGGAGCTAGGCCTAATGATCAAACTCGACTTACTTATCATATTCATATAATTAAATAAAACCCAGAACACGGTCCCTCTACTTATAGACTCGTTGTCTTCAACTATCTCAATTATCTCAGTATTTCCCTTTTTTGTTGCATGCGTACTCTGTGCCATTACTGAACAGACTTTGATAAGGTACTACAGTGTATGTTTTATGTAACATTTCAACATAATTATTTTCATGGAAGACCATATAATTATATTATATTGGTATCGGAAGGGCGGAGCCTTGGTGCATGGGGAGAGATGCATGCATGCCACGTTCGTCCGTTCCTGTGGTAGGCCTATTCATCTCACTATCATCAAAAGCTATGTAGTGACAAAAGTGGCACTAAAGCGACACAATCAGGCTAAACTCGTAAAAAAATCAGTATTTTAATTTTCGCTTTTTAATATGGCCATATATGATGTCAACATGTCCATAGAATACAATTGTGTAAGTTTTTTAATTTTTGCGCATTTACCAGTTAAGCGAGAAATAAGGACAACATTCAAGTAAACTATTTCTTATTTCGGACATGCATGTCTAAAATAAGAAATATGGAAATAACTGGGGCTTTCGACACACTTGCCACGTTGCCACAGCAACCCAAAATTTAAAAGACTTACGCAATTCTAGTCTATGGACATGTTCACATCATATGGTTATATCATAGAGCCAAAATAAAAAATATTAATTTTTTGATGATTATAGCCTCGTTGTATTGCTTCAAGTTCTATCCATTCATTCTGAGCCCTGAATAAATGCCTGGGATAGGCAAAGAATGATATTACAAAACTAACATTACAGCGACACAATCAGGCTAAAATTATCAAAAAATAAGTATTTGTATTTCGGTTTCTTAATACGACCATGGTGTGAACATGTCCATAGACCAGAACTGCGTCAGTTATTTTTTTTGCGTTATTTTTTTGTGTTACGCATTTACCAGTAAAGAGAGATATAAAGACGAAATTCCCAATTTTTTTTTATTTCACCATATGATGTGAACATGTCCATAGACTAGAACTGCGTCAGTTATTTTTTTGCGTTAATTGTTGTGTTACACATTTACCATCAAAGCGAGATATAAAGCCGAAATTCCCTATTTCTTATTTCAGACATGCATTTCCAAAATAAGAAATATTATTAAAATAATTTTATTGCTGGATTACTGGTGTAAGTATTGTGATATTTGTTGATACCAATCACATGGTGTCACCAAGATACTCAAGTAGCCCCGAAAAATTCGTTTTGAGATAAATACAGTTTAAGTTTATGGTCTACTGTAAATGCAAGAAAGCAAAGGAGCAAAATATTGAGTTAAACTAACACACGACATGCACAATCTCAATTCATGGAACATACCCACATCTTTAGATACCCCCGGTTTCGATCCTCGCTGCCTCAAATAAACTGTGGTCCAGTTGTGCATAAATCGGAATGACCATTTCGATTTATGCACAACTGGACCAACCCACTTTCTTGTAAATATAACAAGTACAAATATATGTAGAAAATATACAATAATAAGCATATTACAGACTCTCTGCGTCGTCTGTAGATCAATTCCGAAGTTTCTATAACAAAAATGCGTGTAACTTTCTATAGTTTGTGTAAAATCACGGAGACTACGAGTATGATGGGAAAAAATAAAGGTGTGGGTTGGTACAGTTGTGCATAAATCAATTTTCAGATTTTTATTTGTGCACAAGTGGACCAAGCCACAATTATTTTTAAATTAACAAATGTGTAGAAAAATACATCAATAAGCATAATTATTACAGACTATCTACATCTTCTGTAGATCTAGCTGTGGAATGTCTTTACTTCAATACGTGTAACTTATAAAGCTTAGGTGAAATCACGGGGACTGTGAGGCTGACAGATGGAATAAATGTGTGGGTTGGTCCAGTTGTGCTCAAATCAATCTGAAGATTTTATATGTGTTGGTTTGGTTCACGCCGCCAGATGGCGTGATGGGTTTAATTTGGACTTCCGTTTAATTTTTAAATCAAGGCTATGCATTATGCCTATTACTTGGCACACTTAGGCCTACTTATTTTCGAATTTTTGGGGGTTGGATCAGTTGTGCATAAAGGCCTCCAACTATTTAAGCCTATGTCCCTGTATTATGAAGCTTGCTGTTTGAGACAACTTTTGTGCTGACATGCTTAATTCGCAGTGTAGTTATATGTATTTTCACATTGGATATATTAGGCCTAAACCAGACGTGAAAAATATTTTAGGACTGATTGGGCGTTTATTTGTCATCTATATCACACTTTGTCAATCCATATACCACATCAAATCATTATAAAATAACCTCATGGTTTTGTACACGTGAGACCGATGCTATATCATTGCTATATTAAATAGCGCAAATCTACTATTACTTCTCAGTGAAACATCTAAACTGGTAATGGTAGCGATGTGCGTCGAATATCATCACAAATTAAGCAGTCATTTGAGAAAGTACAACAATGTAAAGATAAATTGCATACAAAAGATTATGTTGCTGGTCAAGACAGAACATAATTATACAACATCTATACCAATTTGAAAAAGTGGCAGTGGTGGCTTAATTGTTAAAGTTTAAGCTCAATTATTTAGAACTGTTAGTGATGGGCGAAGACAAGCAATTTAGTTATTTATTATCCCATTTATTTAAATTGTAGAATGCGGGCAAAGATACATAGTGGTTGAAGGAACGATGATTACTTACCTCGTTAGTAAAAAAATGAAATAAATATACGTTTGTAAAGATACATCGCACATAGTAAAGAATATCCAGTTCCAGTATTGGATCGTGTATATAAAAAATAAAAACATTCATGTTGTAATGCAGCAGTATGCATAATACCACATTTTGGCTTTACAGTGCATTATTCAGTATCTGCACCATTTTGTTTCAAAAAGTGCTTCTGCCGGAATAGAGCTCATAGAATGTGGATGTATACACCTAAATCCCATTAAAAATGTATCCATGGTATCGATGTCATAGATGACTGTCTCCAGGGGTGGTGTTGTTGTCCTCAGGTTAGCTCGTTCGACAGCTACCCTCTCAGTGTTCAGTGGGTTCAATCAGCGGGGTGTCAACACAACTGACAAGAATATAATCTTCACATTTGGTCAAATGAACATTTATTCGAACAATTGAATACCCAAACCAATCAAATAAAGAGCAAATACAAGATTTGCTTAAACATGGATGATAATTAAACTCACCCCACTTTAGAATACGGTGGCTGCCTAGGCCGCCGAACAGTCATAAAAGCCCCAATATCTGCATATAATAATATTACATTTTTAACAATTAATAACAATGAAATAGTGACTTGACTAATATAAATAAAAACTTAATAATTTCGATAAGATAGTAATGCTTAGCACATATCAAATTTCATTCTGCCCATGACTCTGTAACAGTGCACACTTGTATTAACATGTTCACTAGTCAGAGGTTAAACGTGAAATAAGTTAGACCTATCAATTTGCTGCCCAAAAAGGTTGGCAAATTTATTAAACAAAACACACAGCAAAATTCATTAAATATTGCTACAGAAAATTGTTTTACTTTAAGAAACACACATGATGTCATTATTGAAAAAAAACCCAATCATTTAAATATGGGATATCCAATTATTATGCTATTGGTATACATTGCAGGACAAATATACGGCTGAATGGGCAAGTAAAAAGTGGCAATAAATATTATTTCGTGTAAAGAATCGTCAAAAGCAGACATGTGGAATTATGCGAAAAATAAAAAAATAAAAACTCCCGAGGTCATGCATTTGTATGACACAAACTCTATAATTGTGAATGGTAAGTCATTTTGGCTCATCATCAATGGAATGTGGCGATCACCTCAGACCAAAAGCCCTTCATTATTGGTCAATGAGTTTACTCATCTGACAGAGCCACATCTTCTGCAATTGCATGGCCGGTTGCGAAACAAGATGTATGTATAAAAAACAATTTAAAATGATCTCTCCTACCGGTGTTCGTATCCCACAAGCATGCATCCCCACATAACCCATATATCGAAATAAATAAGCATTTAAGTATAATAATAATAATATATGTTTTGTGTGTTTTGTTATAGTGGAACTATATTTTAATGACGCCTGATCTTGCCCCTTCAACCGTTTATTACTCATTTAGGTCCTCTTGTATTTTTTCTATTTCACACAACTTTCACTAAGGGCATTCGCAATAATATTTAATTATTTATGTTTCTGCTGTTTTAGTATGTAAAAACACATTTACTTTGAAATTCAAATTTCCTTTCCCCTTCAGCCGTGTTTTTTCGGGATATCTACCCTTATTTCAAAGCCTCTGTAATTTTCAGCCTTCAGCTTCTTTCCACTTATATTAAATTACTTTAGTTTTTACTGTTTTTATCATGCAAATCGCTTTTATTGAATTTGAATATTTCCGCCGTATTTTCTTATGTAATCCAGACCCATAGCAAGTTTACATGAACTAAGTCTCTTTGCAATTATATGTATATATAGTTTATATAATTACTTCGATTTTTGTTGTTTTAGTCTGAAAATAACTTTATTGAGGATTTAAATTGTATTGCCCCTTCGGCCGTACTTTCTCATGTAATTTATAACAATCTCAGTGCCGTATTTTCTGGTGCAATTTATACCCATTTTAGTGCCTCTGTAATTTGTTTATTGTATTTTACATAGTTTTAAATGAAATAAGGGCGCTTGCAATTATATCTAATCGGCTCCGTTTTATTCTATTTTAGCATTACAACAACTGTTATTGACAATTTTAATTTCCCTTGCCCCTTCAGCTGCGTTTTGTCATGCGATACATTCTCTCTTCATGATAGCTTATTAATACCTTACATAAGATGTATCTCTTGAAATTTAATGTATTTCACATTTTACATACTTTTATGTAAAATAAGGACATTTATTATATCCAATTACATCCGTTTTATTCTCTTTAGCTTGATAATAGCTGTTATTAAAGAAGGTAAATTTCCTTGCCCTTTAGCCATATATTGTCATGTAATTAATACCCAGTTCATAATAAATTAAAACTATATGTTGTAGATTTGTTACAAAAGGTTTAAATAAATAGGACAATTTTATAAGTTTTGTTGCCTGTTTATTTTAATAAAATGAGCCTAATACCTAACTTGCCCCTTTAGTCGTTTATTTCTGATTTCGTCAGTTACTCTGGTAATTTCATATCTCATTATTTAGGTTTTTAGTACGCTTTTTAGCATGCAAATAGCTGGTATTGAATATTTAGATTTCTTTGTCCAGTAAGTATTTTGTCGTGCAATCTATGTCCATTGTATTTTTCCTTGCCTCTTCATCCGTATTTTGAAATGCAATTATTTCTAATTCAATGCCACTGTAATTTTATTTTATCCACTATTTGACATAATTTTAAATGAAATAGGGGACATTGCAATTATATACAAGTACTTTAATTTTTCTGTTTTTAGAATGAAAACAACTATTACTTACAATGTTAATTTTCCTTGCCCCCTCAGCTGTATTTTGTCATGTAGGCCTAAGGTATACCCATTTGACAATAATTAAAAATTATTTTGGTCTGTTTACAACAAATTAAAATTAAATACGATAATTACACAAGTTTTGCTGCCTGATTTTTTTTCTTTTAATGACGCTTAATAGTAAACTTGCGCCTTCAGCAGCTTATTTCTCATTCGATCAGTTCCTCCGGTATTTGTTTTTTTATTTACTATTTTCATATGTTTACTGAGGGCCTCTG
Source organism: Flabesymbios commensalis (assembly GCA_964017125.1). NCBI lineage: Eukaryota > Metazoa > Annelida > Polychaeta > Terebellida > Flabelligeridae > Flabesymbios > Flabesymbios commensalis. The sequence goes on from OZ024915.1 coordinate 28,527,937, forward strand.
ATTATTTGTTTTCCGTTTTTAGCATTTATAGACAATTTTAAATTGCATTACCCCTTCAGCCGTATTTTGTGATGAAATCTATACCCACTTCATTATAATTGTCATATTTTACACAAATGTACATGGAATATATTTTATCTAATGTTTTTTTCAAAATAAAAATCCTAATTTTTGTTGCCCTTCAACGGTATTTTCTAGTGTAATTCATCCCAATTTGATAATAATAACTTTTTTTCTTACATGGAATATATATCTCACTATATTAATACGTTTTTTTTTTTTTTAAGTAAATCTATATTTTAATGACCTTAGAAATTAACTAGCACCTTTAGTCAATATGCATTCTGCCAGTTCCTCTTGTAATTAATTGCCTTAATATTTTACATGAAAAAAGTTTCTTTGAAATTCTATGTAATTACTTCCGTTTTTAGGGGTCACATAGCTAAAATATACAAATATACACCGAGAAAACATCTTTGAATATGCGCTTTTGTACACAAAATACCCCCGAAATTACAGAACTTCTCTAGAAGTTCTCCAAAAAATTAGATGGGTAAGGATGTTTAAAACTTAACCCTTGAATAAACAATTTCGACCGAAAATACACCCTTAAACAATATACAGTTTTGACAGAAAAAAACACCCTTCAATGTAGTTTTGGGCGAATTAACAGCCTTGCTTATAGAAGATCTAGGGGAGGCACAAGGGGCTTCCCTCTTTATTTTATTAAATTATTTCAAAAGTCCCCTAATTTGGCCAAAATATGCCGAAACAATATTGGGGCAGGGCCGCGAAGCCCCAGCACACCCACTTTCTTCAGATTCTGAATCCACCCAAGGCTTATTAATAAATTGAACCCTATGGTCACATTACTCTGAACCCCACGGGATATTTAAAGGTCAAACCATAGGCACCTTCTTTCCAAGCCCACCCTCCCTCTCTACACTGGGCGGGGGCCCTAGGGTAGTGGTTAACACCGCTGCCTTTCACGCTAGAGCTCGGGGCTCGTACCCTGGTTTCGGCGGTTTGAAAACAAAACAAAAATGTTTCTTCCCCATCCACTCCTAAAACTCAATTGTGGGGAGCATCCGTGACCGAAAGGTAGCATATTCGACCTCAGACCTTCAGGGTTTGAATTTCGAATCCTGTGTCTGGAGGGCAGTGTCATCTCCTTCATCTCACCATCTTCAGGAGGTTCTCCCGGCCCAATTTAACTTGTATGTGCACAAAAGTGGCCTAAAGCCCGAATTATTTCATTTTCTCTCTACACTGTAGTGCAAATTGGCTATTTATCCACATATTTACAATAATTGCTTGCTAACCATAACTGGTATATTTAGCATGTACATAATATGTATGTAAAATTGATCAAATATGTATGTTACTACATAATTATAACGAGTTACATAACATTTCAAATGCATGTTTTAAATCAAATCAAGAGGCCTGAAGTCTTATATCATCCCCGCCATAAAATAGGTTAGAGCTGTTGCGGTCACAAATAATTAAAAAGTCAATTTGTGGTAGTCATTTTAAATTTTAATTTTCAATTTTCAATTTTGGTGCGATATGTATTCAAGAAACGTGGCTAACAGATCAATCAGATGTGTCATTATTTAGAATAGACGGCTATAACTTGATTTCACAGGGGAAAAAATGTAGTGCACATGGTGGTCTGGCAATATATTTGAACGATAACTTAAATTACAAATCTTTGACACTTTATGATAAATCTGACATTTTTGAAGCACAATTTATAGAAATTTCTGGTTCAGACATCCATAAACCAGTCATTATAGGAAATATGTATAGGCCACCACGTGATTTAAATAAAAATTATGAAACATTTATTCATGAAATAGGTCCAATATTAAAAGAACTAGAAAAATCAAACACGGAATCGATTCTATCAGGAGACTTTAATATAAATCTATTAAATATGAATGAAAAATCTATTTTCAATGAATTCCTGGACACGATGATATCTCATAGCTTCTACCCCAAGATCACTCTGCCTACCAGATTAACTGCTCGCAAAGGCACGTTGCTTGACAACTTTTTTTGTAAATTCTCAAAAGCCACATCAGAAATGAAGACATGCATTTTGGTCAGTGAAATCTCAGATCATTTCCCTTACTTCATGACATTAGATATAAAAAAAACATAAAACTCCAATAAATCCTCATCACATAACTATTCCAAAACTCTTTTAGATATAGATAATATAAAAAATCAAATTACTGCAGATAACCTCCAAAATATAATAAGTAGGGACCCTAAAGCAGACCCAAACATAAATTACAACATAATTGACAAATCTATCACTAAGGCAATTAAAATGTTTTCAAAATCAAAAACAGCTAAATTAAACAGACGAAAACACAAGCTGTCAAAATGGATAACAATAGGCATAATAAGATCTATAAATACCAGAAACGATATGTATAGAAAACTGAGAAAAACGTCACCTGACTCTGAAGATTTTCAAACGAGAACAACTAACCTTAAAACTTTTAATACTATTTTGAAAAGAAGCAACCATACAGCGAAAAAACAGTATTATAATTCCTGTTTTGACAAATATAAAAATAATATTAAACAGACGTGGTCGACTATAAATAACATTCTAAATAAAAATAACAAGAAACATAAATTCCCAGATTTGTTTAATATAAACGTGACATTAACAAACAATAAAAAAGACATTGTAAATAGCTTTAACAGATATTTCTGTAACATTGGTCCAATATTAGAATCTGCAATCATCATTGATTCTAACAAATCTTACAATCATTATCTAAAAAATCCCACAACTGCGACATTTCACTTTGAGCCAACAAATAGCACAACTGTCACTAAAATAATCAATGAACTTAAAACAAGACATAGCACCGGTCCGGATGGATTATCCACAAAATTATTACAGTATATTAAAGAACCCTTAATTGAAGCAATAACTATCACCCTTAACCAGTCTCTGAATACAGGCATTTTTCCTGAAAAATTGAAAATCGCCAAGGTAATACCAACTCATAAAAAAGAGGATACATCGCTTTTAGAAAATTACCGACCGATTTCAATCTTACCATCTATCTCCAAAATTTTCGAAAAAATCATTTGTAACCAAATTAATGACTATTTCAACCTAAATAATTTGTTCAATTGTCAATACGGTTTTAGAAAGCACCACTCAACCAAATTGGCTGCCATGGAATTAATTGACAGAACAACACAAGATATGGATAGAGGAGAAACTCCCTTTGGCATATTCTTGGACCTCTCTAAAGCCTTTGATACCCTGAATCACACAATACTCTTAAATAAACTAAATCATTACGGTATTAAACACTGTCCATTAAAACTTCTAGAAAGCTATCTCTCTAATAGATTACAATATGTAGAAGACGACAATATTAAGTCAGAATACATACCAATTACCACAGGAGTTCCTCAGGGTTCTATCTTGGGCCCACTATTATTTATTATTTATTTGAACGATATTTCTTTTTCAAGTAAATTATTTAAATTCATTGTATACGCAGATGACACTACACTATTCGCTAATTTCAGCAATCTCAACAAAAATAACAAATTGAATAAAGAATTAGCAGAAATAAGCACTTGGTTGAAAGTAAACAAATTATCACTAAATTCTGCTAAATCGAAATTCATGATATTCAGAAAACCACAGAAACAAATTAAATTACCAATTGTCAAAATAAATGGAATACAAATTGAATGTGTTGATAATTTTAACTTTTTAGGGGTGATCATTGACAAGAATCTTACTTGGAAAAATCATTTAAACAAAGTCTCAAATAAAATAGTCAGAATAATAGGTATAATGAACAAACTAAAATTCACCCTTCCTCAAAATATTCTCATTAATATCTACAATTCTCTAATAATACCACATAATAACTATTGCATTCTTTTATGGGGCAGCGAAAACAGTCGAGTTTCTAAATTGCAAAAAAGAGCAGTACGAATAATACGTAAGGAATCTCGCCTGTCTCACACAGATCCGATATTTAAAGAATTGAACCTCCTAAAAATAAACGACATATATCGCCTTCAACTATTAAAATGTTACTTTAAATACGAGCATAATTTACTCCCAAAATACTTTGATGTATTTAATCTTAGGCTCAATTCTGAAATCCATGCTCATAATACAAGAAATCAACATAAAATACGCATATCTTTTGTAAAACATAATTTTGCTAAAGCTTGTGTTCGATATCAATTAACAAAAACTGTAAATAGCATGCCACGATCAATAACCGATAAAGTACACACTCATAGTTTTAACGGGTTTTCAACGTATGTCAAATTTATATTTTTAGACACTGATTGTAATATCTCAAACTGCTATGTATGCAGTATCAATTTGAACTAGTGAATTCTGCTCTGTGGAGCCAAACGGCAGGATCAGCCTATTTGTAAAGCAGGCAGATGCTGCCTTTTGGTTTTGCACGGCAGAATCAAAGTTTATTTTTTCATACTTTATTTTTTATATAACTACTACGTTTATAGGTTAAACTTTATAGTAAAGCTATTATATTCGTTCACTTCACATGTATAGCTCATATCTTTACTACTCATAACTTCAAAATGTTATATGTTTATATAGATGATATCATGGGTGGCCTCCATGCTAGCGACCTTGTGGTCTTAATGGAGGTCTCCCAAACCACCCTGTAAATTTTATTTCACTCATTTTTCATTTACTAATTTTTTATGGTTGAATAAACACTTCTTCTTCTTCTTCTTCAATAAAACCACTTGCACATTTCAAGATGGTGGGTAATGTGATTTAAAAATGTAAATTATTTCTGAACTCAATTTTAGATTTTTTGCACCCACAAAACATCTTGGGGTTGACCTCTGACGGCCATGTCAAATTTCGGTAGCATCTTTATTTTTTTTTTGAGTTTTTGCGCCTACAAAAAATTTTCTAGTTGACCTCTGGCGGCCATTTTGAATTTTGGTGGGATCTTTAAAATGTCACTTGCACATTCCCATGTGACTAGGAATGTGATGCTAAAAATTCTCAAAAAAATGATCAAACTATTTTTTTTAGTTGAAACGCTCACAAAAAAATTGCACTTGATCCGTGGCGGCCATTCTGAATTTCTGTTAAACTTAAAAAAATACCTGCACATCTCCATATCGTGGGAAATGTGATAGTAAAATTTCAATAATTTCTTTAAATTTTTAGAGCTTTGCGCCATCAAAAAAATTTGGAGCCGATCTCTGGCAGCCATTTTGAATTTCGGTAGGATCTTTAAAAAATCACTTGCACATCCCCATGTTGCTGGGAATGTGGCTAATCATGCTAATGTTGAAATTAAAAAAAAAATGATCAAACTATTTTTTTGGGAGCTGGGTGTGATGAAGAGATCCCTAGGGCTGGATGTGATTGAGAGCTATTGAGGGTTGGGTGTGATGGAGAGCTGGGTGTGATAAATACACAAAATAGCCACATGTATTCCAAGATTTCATGTATAAAATAGCAATTTTTATAGTTGGATAACAAAGAAACATTTGTCATGCAGTATATTTTGACCCACCTGGCTAGTATTAAAATAACAGTAGATTCGTAGATCTGAATCTACTATTTTAACAATAGACTGACGTCACCGGTGTATTTTAAATAATGGTAAGTGACATGCAATTCATCTGGGTTAACATAGCTTCTGTTTCGTGTCACTCTCCTGCGTTTTTTTTAATAACGAGCGTTTTTGTTCTGCCACAAAAATAACGAGTATGACAAAGTGTGTTTTTTTGTATTTATTAATTGGACAGATAACTATAATTATGCCAACTTTGGGCTCACGTGGTAGCAATTTGTTTAGAAATGTAATGTTTTGGCCACATTAATTTATTATGAATATAACATGTTTTAGTAGGATAAAAACGTCTTTCAGACCATATTTGGTTCATTACAATATTATTACTTTTTATCAATTTGTAACAAACATACTGTATTGCACCGCACATTCAATAATATCGTTTTAGCCAATGATGCTTCCGAAAATTAAAAATGTAGAGGATTCAGAGCGACTGCGGCAGAATTAAATAGCCTTTATGGATGTAGTTTGGGAATAATATGTCAATGTAATTAAATGTAAAGTAGTTTCGCACGCAGAAAACATAGCCCTTATTTTATTTAGCTATCATCTGAATGGAACTATATTGGAAAATGTATCATCTTAAGGCGACCTAGGGGTCACAGGTCACAAGTGTCTTGCTTTTAATAACCATATCTCGGATGTTACTGTGACGCAAGTAGGCCTACTCGTTCGCATATTCATATTTTTCGGATTTTTTTTCAGCCAGTTGACGTATTGTCACCATGACGCAAGTACTCGGTCGCATATGCATGAATGGCGGTCCTAGCTTGGCAGTTTCCACAAGTTTTATCAGAATTAGATTTATTTCAGGACTACAGACCACAGCATTCTGTGAGTATCATTATCATGTGTATCAACACATTATCCAGTTTTCGGATAGTGTGTTGACCCAGATTAAGAGGCCTAGATCAAACACCTGTGCTACGTATTACCGAAGTCAAATCCCCTCATAAAAAATATGATTGAGGTTTTAAAATGATCCGCGAATGCATGGCGAATGTGAGCAGTCGCTAAAGTGTTCGCTGAAGAAATTGCCCCTCGTGACTAATCGCCAAGCCTTAGCCGATAAAAGCTTTTTGTTGGATCAAACGCCAAGCATTCGGCGAAAATATTTTGTCATTCGGTTTTGCTTGTCGAAGGTATTTGCCTGCATTCACAGAAAAAAACTTAATCCGATTGGCTTATGTTTAACTGCAGTGCAGATGTGAGCAAGGAATCCCGAGAGGCCCTCTCAGATTTAGCAGACATGTTGAAAAATATCCTCTCAGACAGCCATCTTGAATGAAAATAGTGTAGCTTCAAATTTTCATTTTAATTATACCCATTTACAATGTAAGATGGGGCCAGCTTAAAGTCTAACCAAATAGGTTGAACTAAACATGGAGAACATATTTGACTTTTCAAAACATAAAAAACTGTAGGTATGTGCTTCATCACAAGATATTACTTTTAGATACACACATATACGTTGTGGAAATTATTGTAATATTTCAAAACCTTCTTTACATTACAGTAAGATATCATAGAGTAGGTGATAACAAATTGTTCAAAATTGATGCAGGCCGGGCCCAATGTGTGTGTATGCATGTTTTGTATGCACTAGGCCTATATAATAGCTAGGTCTATACAGGACATTAAAAATGTTCGGCGAATGCTCTGCAAACATTCGCCATGCAATCGCCGAATTAGTCGTCATACATTCGCCGTGTGTTCGCCATACATTCGCCGAAGGCTAATATGCATATGTAAATTAGTTGTCGCCAAGCATTCGCTGAACATTCGCCAAGCAGCTATGAATGATACCAAACTTCACATCCGCCCTGTCAAGCGTGTAGATTTGCCAAAGATTTATGGAATGTTACTTGAGAAGGATGGTATCCCAACCTATAATTCCATGTTGTCTTGCTACGAGTATGACCAAGAAGGAATGTTGGCGGCGGTAAAAGCAGATGGTGAAATTGTAGGCAAGGACATCAATCAGATTACCATACCTGTCTCGTCGTGGCACGGGCTCAAGCTATGTAGAATAATCATAATTGCAATTTTTGTATATCATGGAGACCAAAGTTATTGGTTTCAATTTGAATTCACCATTATTGTCTTAGTTATCTCTTTCCCATTCATTAGAATACCTTTGTTATGGGTCTACGACCGTTATAAATATTTTTAATCTTACAGTGCGGGGATCGATTTTAGACGTTAGAATCTAACGTCTACAGACGTCTAAAAACGGTCCCCGAGCTGTAAGGGTAAAATTACTGCTGTTGAAAATAAGCGTGTGTTTGAAAATAATAATTTGCTAATGTTTGCCGCAAATCATACAACTATAAGAAATGTTGGCCCACTTGAAATTGTATATCGCTAAATTAGCGGACAAAGGTCACCCTTTAACCCTTACGCCGCGGGGATCGACTTTAGTCGTTAGAATCTGACGTCTGTAGACGTCAGATTCTGACGACTAAAGCTGATCCCCGCACTGTATTAGAGTGAACATATTTCTAATGGCCGCAGACCCATAACATAGGTATTCAAATGAATCGGAAAGACCTGGAAAGACATTTATGATGATTTCAAAATTGAAAAAAAACCTTTGGTATCCATGGTTCATACGTTTTAAGGGTTAAACAAAGTTGTAAGATAAATGTGTATTGAATTGGCAACATTAGCATAATTAAATTTTGTTATTCAAATTGTACAAATTGTACAAGTATTTTTTTACCCACTTAAATTTAAGGCTCGCAATAGCGACGCACAACTTTAAATGAGGGAAAATAAATCATTCAATTTTGCACTTCAAAAGTTCAAAACAGATATTTTTTAACAGCAGTACACCGATGTGTGATATACCACTGTGTGCAATGTACGTGATTTACATATTATTTGAACAAAATACGTCGCATGTATAAATAATGGAGCTAAAAGTTTGGTTAACATTGGCACATAATTATAATAATAGTGTGTGGACATAAATGTATATATAGTCGTTACTGCCCTATATTACTTGACATCTCACTCTCGCTGTAGTGTAAACTACGATTTTAGAGAATATACGGCAGATATGATGTGACAGACTTGATCGTGTGGGGAAATAGGCCTACTAAAGTTATTCATTCTTTGCGCTATATATGAACATACATCAGAAAATCAGGTGTTCGCCTTAAGGTAGCCGAGTTAACAACGTCTGTGGGCGAGCGCAGCGGGCCGATCAGCGCTAGCCTTAAGGATGACACCTGATTTATTGGATGATCAAGTGTTGTTTTTTTCAATATCACATTCAAATTCCCACCGTTGGCATATCTAAACTGTAACTCTAATATTTGCAGGATGTATTTCCCACACGCTGATGTCCAACAACATGCGATATTCTCATACGTTCTTTGTGAAGAAAGATTACCAGAAATATGGCTTGGGAAATATATTATCGCAATCTACATCGTACTACAAGAATATCATCAATGTTACAGGAGATGCTTTTTTGCCTCAAATAGATCGCTTTTGTAAGTGGTCAGGCTGGCAGATTGGCACTTCCATCAACAGAATGTACATAGGCATGGCCGACCACAAACATATAAACAACAGCTATGAAGAAAAACCAGACGGGATTTTACTTCAGAGGTTTTGTCCAGATATGCTATTAAAATTGAAAGTATATGACCGGTCTGTCCATGGATTACAGAGAGATATTTTTTTAGCTAACTGGGTAAATCCAGATATTGTAACAACTTTGGTTGCAACTTCAGGTGACGATATTATTGGATACGGTTGCATACAACCCGACAGAAATAGTCAATATTTGGGGCCATTGTATGCCGATGATGATATAGTAGCAGACTATATACTTCGAGGTTTACTACTGTCAGTACCAGATGGACAAGTCGTCAAATATAACGCTTACACCAGCATGAGGGATAATGTTACAGCAAAATTATTTGGAAAAGTGAAATTTGATAAATCACAAGATTCATGCAGAATTTTTTTTCGTGACCCATGCTATTATCCATTAGATAAAATATATATGCTTTCATTTTATTTTCTATGAGTCTTCATGATCTTAGTGAACATCTACATACATGTTTATATTTTTTCCATAAAATTATCCGTGTATTTATATTAGACAGGGATATATCCTAACCAATCTAATAAACATGTCTGTCAAACTTTTCTCAACGGTTTCTATTGTATTTTTTCCCGTAGATTTCAAATCTGCCAGATACCATTCGAGATGTTGCATATTTAATCAGCTAATTTGAATATTTCTAAAATGGCCGCCGAAAAAAAAAGTAATCGGCTATCAATACATTTCCGGCAATCCTACAAATGTGTTTTTTGGCCCTAAGTTCGGGTTTTGAGATCACATAATGCAATTTTGACGACAATAATAATTTTGGGGTCATTGGAAGGTCATAGGTCACGTGACCATCGAAATACAATATCCAACATTCACGTTTTAGCAAAAAGTGCACAACTTGACCTTTTTTGGATAAAATGATGGTTTGAATGCCTGATAATATATATTTAATTTCAGAGAGTTACATCTTATACACAATACTATATTTATTAATACAAGATGGCCTCCATAATTCAAAATGGCCGCCAGCCGAATCGAAAATCAAGATATCTTAGTTTCTGGATATCATATCTAAGCGATCTTAGTGGCTTGATTAAGGTTTTTGGACCAAGGAATACAATGCCGAACATCATTATACTGTCAAATGATTTTCTAGAGGTTTTTGAAGTGTTTTTGATCTCTATAGTTTGATATTTTGGCAAATTTGTGTGATCCATCTACGCCACCATAGTTATATTTGAATGACTTCCTCACAGAATGAGTTTATCATCCGCGCACTGTTATGAATTCACATACTAACATGATATAAAGTTAAACCATATAAATTACATGTGTATGACAGCGACAATATAGGTAAATAAACATCATTTAAATTATAATACGGAACTGTTATGTTGTAGAGTATGTAAAACTAATACCCAGGGGGTTAACATCATATTTTCTGAAAAACTGACAGTCTGACACGGCGCGTTGTAAACGGTTGGGCACCCGAAATGATATCTACATATATTTAGGCTCACAACCTAGGTGCACAACCTTGCAAATCGACCACTGGAAATTGACAGGAGGCCAATAATGGCGGCCATTACCGAGAAACCTTAAGTTGTCAATATCGCGGTCAATATTTAAGATAATTTGCTTTTAAAGTTGTCTAAACCTATCTTTTTAGGGTCAATGATCAATATGGAGACAACCCTGAAGTGATTTTATGTCTTTTTAACAAGATAGTACACAAAGCCATGCATCTGTGTAATTAATGTTTTGCGCTAGATATTATTAATCTCGTTTGATAAGAAAACATTTGATGTGATAACAATGGTAAGTTTATTGATTATAATCTAACATAAGTATTAATCCTTGTTGTGTTACATCACTTGTTACAATAATCACTTCAAAACATAATTAGCCGAATGTTACATGAAACAAAAATTCAGAGCGCTGAAAATAATACTGTCGAAGGAACTAGTGGCAGGAAGCAACATGCACACAACTACATTGTATATCGATTATAAGATTATTGAAAGTGAGTGTGCCTAAAAAGTATATGATGCAGTTATGCTATTTAATTATAAGGATTATGTGTTGTGTTGTGCAAAGCTGCATTTGCTTGGGGATCACCGACAGTCACATCATAACTAGCAGGGATTTTACTTTTCTCACACTAGCAGTTCTTGTTGCAATCCTTCATGCAGGGATGAAATTTTGTGAATCATATGTGGTGGCGACGGTGGGTTTGTACATGTAGACTGAACAGGAATCAGCTTGCCATTTTCTACAACCCATCCATAGTCCTAAGGCTTGAGGATGGCTTGCCTGCATGCTTTATATGCTGCTGGAAAGCATTTTTATTGGGTGGCAACAACTTCAGCAGTGTTGACTTAATAATATTATTTAGGAACGTTTTGTCTCTGAACGTATCTATATAACAGCCTCCTCTTGTTGAAATATGAGTTCACAAAAAGCTGCTGTGACTGGTCACACACATATATCGTGATTTCAATGGGAGCACCATCATCAGCAAAGTCTACCAGTGTAGTTATATCATTCAGCCAACTTTAACATGCCAGTAGAGAATGAATAGCCGATGGTATCTCGTCCGCTAATAATGTGAATAAATGACAGTGCCCTAAAGTTTGCATGACCAATTGCAGCGGCAACACTCGTGAATGGATAGCTGTCTTGAGATGAACGACCAATCACCAAATATACAATGCAATGTATGTGACTGTAATTAGTACACTCTGTTTTATCCACCACCTAAGTGAAATTTAGTTGAACAAATGGAAGGACCACTTTGTTTCTCCTGGTACCATGTCTGACATAGAAAAGCAAGAAAGCGAGTCATGTTGGAAAAACTCTTGAAAACCACTCGGATCGCTCCCTGTTAGCTATTTTGTTATGTTCAGCAGAGCTTCTGGTCTTGATGTGAAAGAAATAGTGTCCAAAGCTGCCATTACTTTCAAGATCATAATTATAGGAAGCTCTTGTCACCCATGAATGATTAGACTCAGAACCAGAAACCAAAATAGTATTATAAGCGAAATTGATTCGTCTGACAAGACTAATGACATTTCTACTCTTCGGCAAATAACACACAAAAAGTAAGTGGTGGAGACATTAAAATTAATAACTTTATTGGTGATCATGAATGTAGCAATATGCCTCCATCATTGTTCGCAGAAAACCGAACTAGCATGATAGCTGATGATGCCATAGTGCTCACATTGAAATAACGGTAGATGTGTATGACCAGGCAAAGTAGCTTCTTGTGAACACATAATCCAGCTTCGAAGGCTGTGATATAGCTATATAAACTACTGAAAATCACTACTGAAATTAATGCCACCCCCCTTGCTTTAGAACATCATCTAAAGCGGGCAGCATTGGCAACATCACTTGACAAGTCGGCTTACATAGCCAAGCTTACCTGCAAGCCTGAGGACTATGGACGGGTTGTATAAAATGATAAACTGATCCTAGGTAAATCTACAAACCCACCAAGGCCACCATATATGACACACACAATGACAAGTGGCTTCAAGAAGGGTTGCAACAAAAACTGCTGGAGTAAGAGAAGAAAAATCCCCTGCTATGTAGAAAACTGTCAGAAATATCTAAGCAAAGGTAGCTGCGTACAACACCTTGATACCTTGATGACGTGAACGTGGAGTGATAGGGCATGGTGGGTTACTGCCCGATGTTCTAGGCTTGTCTGGGGGATTTACCCTCAGACATGCCCAGACGATCAAAGACTTAGGTTTTGATTTGCAATTTAATGCTGAAACACGGAGGCCTTTAGCACAGCTCCGCTATCCTCTAGTCAGATAGTCCTCAAGAGTCACAATAGTTGAGGGTAACTCCATTCATTCCACATGAGAGACCTAATGTCAAACACTATTGCCTGTATTGCTGTAGCATGGCCAACATCAGTGCCTGTACTGATGCGGGAGCTGCATTGATACCACTATTGAGAGGAGGAAACAGGCTACCCCGCTGGCAATCCACCACAATATTATAGCCAGCCACGTGTAGGCTGCAGCTTCCCCAACATGCAACAGACGGGACAGATCCCAAATGGCCCTCTCCAGGTGGGTGCGAAAAGTACTACTATTAGCAATCATCCCAGTACCCCTTAGACTGACTATGTTATGAAGTAATTATAATACCAAATGCTATATCACTGCAAGGGCTAATACTTATTCTATTATCAAGTTTTTGATCAATAAACATTATCGTTGTTATGACATCGTACGCTCACGATGCTTTCTTATCAAAAGTGATTATTAATATACAGTGTGAAAAAATATTTCCAAAACATAAAAGCAGAGTTGTGTGTATATAGGCCTACTGGTATACATATTTACAAGACATAACATCACTTCAGGACTGGTTTTATATTGATCCTTGACCCTGAAAATACTGGTCTAGACAACTTTAAAAGCAAATTATCTTAAATATTGACCGAGATATTGACAAATTCAAGTTTTTCGGTAATGGCCGCCATTATTGGCTTCCTGCCAATTTCCAATTTATTTAGTCGATTTGCAAGGTTGTGCACCGAGGTTGTGATCCTAAATATATGTAGATATCATTTCAGGTGCCCAAACTTTTACAACACGCCGTGTCAGTTTTCCAGAAAATATGATGTTTATCCCTTGGGTAGTAGTTCTGGGTAGTAGTTCTACATACGCTACAAAATAACAGTGCCGCATTATAATGTAAATGATATGTCTATTTATCTCTTTTATCGCTATCATATACATGTGATGACCCCAAAAATAACATTGTCGTCAAAATGGCATTATGGGATCTCAAAACCCGAACTTAGGGCCAAAAAAACACATTTCTATGATTGCCGTGATTGTATTCATAGCCGATTCCTTTTTTTGGCGGCCATTTTGTAAATATGCAAATTAGCTAATTAAATATGCAAAATCTCAAATGGTATCTGGCAGATTTGAAATCTACGGGAAAAAACACTATAGAAACCGTTGAGAAAAGTTTGACAGACATGTTTATTAGATTGGTTAGGATATATCCCTGTCTATATGTCCAAGCATGACAATTGACCACTGCATATTAATGAAAAAAATACATCACTTTGCGATTAAAGTTATGGCCAATAAATAGTTGACCAGTTATGTAGAAGATAGAACAATTGTAAAATGTGTTGACGCTATCTCAGATATGTCCAGTACTAGATTTTTATGGCGTAACACTGAAATTATTTTTATATTATATATTAATGACATATGTTGAGTGCCTTATACTTCTAATCTTGTTTTATTTGCAATTATTGATATCTACTTTTCTGGTCAAAATGTGTTTACATTGTTTACATTGTAAACAGAATAATATTGAATTGGAAAATTTGAATATATGATTTGCACAAACTTTCTTTATGTGTATCGAAAATCCATTATGCTGTTTGGTATGTCGTATTGCGATGAAGAAAATAAAAATGTTCGTATCGGGGATAAACTAGTCAACCGAGTTTCTGTCACATAAGTTTCAGGTGTTCTGATCAATGAAAATTTAAATTTGAAAGACCATGTGTGAATGATAAAGTTCAAATTAGCCAGAAACAATGTAATTATATTTAAATTAAGCATGTATGTTGATAAACACTCTCTAATAACATTACATTTTTCACGTCCTAGACACTTTTACGTCCTAGTGTGTCTATTTATCTTACCGTGCTGATGTATGGGCAGCAGATCATAGTTCAATTGTATCGACGCTTTATTTACTACACAAAAGGGTTATAAAGATATACATTTATACATGATATAGTGGGCAGGCTTTACCATACAAATATGTGATTTGTTGATTTGTTTTCATGATATAATTAATCAGGGGAAAATTTGCAGTGTCGCGTAGCGAAACGTTAAACAATTCTGTCAATTTGTTTAATCAAATTTGAATTCGATTAGCTAAATATTTATACATAAATAATAATGTTAAACTGCGAGTCAAACTTCAAAGAAAAAAATAGCAAGCCAAATATTTTCTAATAAAAAATAATTTGATTGTGATGTAGAACTTCCAACAATAATGTTTACAGCATTGCAAATATAGTGTCACCGAATTTACAATAATCGTAATAAATTTAGGAATATTATTATTTACAATACCAGACAGTCTGATGATTTTAAACCACAGATCATCTAAAAATTCAGTATTTATATAAAAAATGGACAGTGAGTTAGTTCCACTATTTTCAATATTGTATTGTTTTAAATGTGTATTATTTTCAAATTAATCATTGTGATATTGTTTTGCTAACTGACAAGAAAACGTCTATAAATTTAATTGTGGTTATTCTAGAAGAAGGTTTTTTATAACATATAAGTAAACTGCACTTTAGAAACTCTCTATTTCTTCAGTTTGAAGAAATTATATGCTTGAATTTTTAAACATATTTATTGTTTTATGATTTGGGGAAATAAAGTCTATTCTATTCTATTCTATTCTATTCTATTCTATTCTATTCTATTCTATTCTAGTCTAGTCTAGTCTAGCCTAGTCTAGTCTAGTCTAGTCTAGTCTAGTCTAGTCTAGCCTAGTCTAGTCTAGTCTAGTCTAGTCTAGTCTAGTCTAGTCTAGTCTAGTCTAGTCTAGTCTAGTCTAGTCTTTTCTATATACTTGACTGGCTGGAAACTCATACCAATCGTCCACTTGGTGAAAGTTTTTGACATTTTGCATTATGTCAGGAATGGGAAGTGTGTTTTTTGAAATCCATCTCAAACAAAATGAACATGACCTCTTGTGCCTGCTAAAAGTCCAATTGAAAAGAGCCGCCAAAACGACCATAAAAACGAAGAAATGTAATATCTCCGCTGCTTTTTGTAGTGGAATATTTTGCATAAGACTTTCTGTATGCCTTACGACATGATAAATTGGCTTTAGGGTCATTTGAATAGGGTTTTTGAAGGTCAAAGGTCATGTTTAAGGTCACGTATGAGTTTAATTAATTCAACTATACTACAATAGTAAAAAAACTGTCTGGAATTAAATTTTCAGTTTTTTTTTATTTTGGTGGGGTGTTTGATATGGAAAGCGTGTTTTCAAAATCCAGAGCAAACAAAATGGGCGTGAATTATGGTGACCTTGGAGTAAAATTTGAAATGGCTGCCAAAACAATTTTCAAAAATAATAAATGTAATTCTGTGAAACTCAATGACCATGAACTCATTTGTTTTCACCGAGCTGGCTAATACAATGAAGTATGGGGAGGGGTATTATATAACTTTGTTTTCACCGAGTGAAATCACTGCGTTTCACAGAATGAAGTATGGGGGGAGGGGGTCTTATATAACCTTGTTTTCACCGAGTGACGTCACTGCGTTTCACAGAATACCTTAGCTCTTGCTTGAAGCAGAGTATTGTGTAATACCAACTTTTCTATGTTTTACGGCATGACAAATCTGTTCTCGGATTCATTTTAATGCTTCCCACGTTTTCTAGGTCAAAGGTAAAAAGCAGCAAAAATCTAGAATGGCCATCAGAGAAAAATATATTTTTAACTGATAATCTTATAATTAGGAGTATATGTCAATTTTTACTATTTTTGCGATGTGGAACCCATTTCTGAGCTCAACATTACAATTCTAGGCTTATGTGATCTTTAAAAACCACATGAGATAAAAAAGAACGACCAGCGGTCACAGTGGAAAAACCACACATTTTGTTACCAATGACATAATTGCTATGGGATATATACTTTCTGGTTGATTTAAAAATGCATTCAGTAGCAGTAAAATTATGTTTTGTGTTACTTTTCATTTGAGTAGCTTTGTAATGCCTTAATAACAGTGTAATCCGCTGATTAAATGAATGATGAACAAATAATAAGTTGAGGTTGAGGTGATAGGGCATTGTGGATTATTAAGAGTGGTTTTTTTCAGTCGCCTGATAAGGGGTTCTGGGCATGTCTTTCGTATCGACTGGGGCTTGTAACCTGCAGGTACCAGGTTCGAATCTCGGTCGGATTCGGATATGTGTCATCGTGGTTGTGCATATACACTGCTCCAAACAGTTGAAATGCATGGAGTGTACAGTGCTGTCTATGGTGATGTTCACTATAAAGAAATCTTGAAGTCATTCGAAATTAGAGTAGGGATAGCCCCGGCTTCTGGCTTCCTTCTGTCGCGATATTGCCTCACCGGCAAAAACCGACATAAAGCAATATTCACTATTTACATTTACTGAGGTTCTACCGTAATTGTATTTTGTCCACTTCTGCACGAACCTCGCTACCAGTGTAATTGTCCGATTGGGTCACCCCTAGTCTATTGTTTGAGGATCCACTGCATCACGCTCCAGACCAGTTACGTCTTGCAATTGCTGCTGATCATCATCGGTTGGTTCTGCTGTTCCACATTTCCCAATGAGCTTTGACTTGTCAGTGCATGGCAGCATAGTGCCGTCGGTGTTAGCATAGTTACCGATGGCTTATTTCTGGTAATGTTTAGGTTGGACCTGGCGAGGACCATCAACCTTCAGATCCTTCAGATCTGCGTCCTATCCAGGATTCTCATACTGCCTTTCTTGTTGCCAGACAACCCGGTGAGATGATCATGAACTGTTCATGAACATTCATGAATAGCTCAGGAATGTTTGTGAACAAACAACTATGAACGTTCATCAACGTGTTCATGAACAGTTCATGAATATTCTTGAACAACAAATAAGACTTTCATGAAAATTAATGAGTTCATGAACATATTCTGTACATGAAATCTCACTTTGTTCATGAACATGGGTTGTTCATGAACGGTCATGAACTCGGATAATTCATGAAGCAATTTTGCTATAGACCATGCATGGGCTGAAAGTGGAAACCCTCCCCCCCTGAGTATTTTTGTAGACCATATTTTTTTTTAACCTTACTATGCACCAAGTTAATTTCAGGGGGTCTGCAGATTTTCTATGCATGGACAAGGTCACCAGAGGTCATCGAAGTATGGTACCCTTTACCCTTAGGGTTGTATTAGAATGTGTTATATAACTAGGTCGAAACTCAAGCCAAGTACACACGGTGACATGGGTTGGTGGTGGGTTTCATAGGGGGGTTATCCTAAAGTCTTGGTAAGGTCATCTCAAGGTCATAGCAAGGTCAAATCAGCGCAAAACGGTTGAAAATAGATTATCGAATACGAACGGGCTCTCGTTCTTGGTGACGGATATGTTGCCAGCTTCCAATTCCCTCTAGGTGTTTGGGTGGTTGGTTCTCATGTCATACATATCTACGATGTTCCTGGGCCAGAGTCGTTTGTACTTGATTCGGTCCATAGCAAAGAAAATCTTGCTCAGAGCATCTCCAACTTAAAATGGAGCGTGAGGCCTGCATTCCATGATGCTGCCACTAGGAAAACGATCATCTCCACTCGGTGTAGGTGGTTCATCATTGATTTGATCTCTCAGTCTACCAGTCATGGAATGTCTTCACTACCTCAGCACTGGTCAGGGTTTGAGGGAGCGTGGTGTTGGCTTCATTCACAGATGCGGCCTACTTGGATACGAGCCGGCTCCGAAGACCAAGCCAATTTGTCATTTTAAGAAGCTGCCCGAAATGTCGGAAGTGAAATCTTTGGCTCAGTCATTCAGATCATCCACTACATAATTAAGTGAACATGATAAGTCGCTTCGTTAATATGTTTAGCTTATCGTACTTGGTGCCACCACTGAATTTCTTACTCCTACAAATGTCGGTTTAGACATTAAAATCAAGACTTTAGGTCCGCTAGATCACTGTGTCGATATATTGATAAACACGAATTTTTAAGGCGGGATTTTTTTTAAATATGACCGCATTCGGTTGCGTTTAGCTTATTGTACTTGGTACCACTGGATTCCTTGATCCTACACATATAGGTTTAGCTGTTAAAATCAAGATTCAAGGTCGCCTGAATGTTGAGATATTAAGAAACTCCCTTTTTTAAGGCGGCCATTTTGAAAATTTAAGATGGCCGCCTAACAGTTACATTTAGCATAATTAACATTTAGCATAGTTACACATAATTTCGCACTGTAATTCTCAATGATAAATTTACCTGTGATTATTTCACTAGCCGGGAACAAAATTATGTTCTATGTTGGTTAAGCATCACTGATACTATCGAGATGTTTATACTTCTCTGCAACGTCAAAAGACTAACGTGTTAAGTGAGCAGATACTGCCTTTTAGCTTTGCACGGCAGTATAGTGTTTGACATGTTTCCGCCGCTGGAGCCGACTTATCCGCAAATAAGTTTGGTTAAGTGATGAATTTTGTCTATTTTTCACAGATATATCCAATCTGTAACTGGAAAACTCCTGGTAACATTGGATATTTTTTTGGTAAAGAAATTTGAAGTTGTTGTCGTTAAAACAAACGTTTTTCGCTGATGTATATGAATACTTATAGGGAGGATAACAAGCGAAATATATTTTCATTTTTTTTCCGCTGATATATTTGGCTACTTATAGGGGGATAACAAGTAAAAGAAAATTACAAATCTAGATTTTGAAGTGACAGGTTAGAAACGTGAATAACAAATTTATTTTAATGCTAAAAAAATAAAACACTTTCAAATAACCTGTATAGTTGTCCATGTATGTGAATGCATTATAGGTGAAATTTAGCAACTCAAGCCATCAACAAAATGTCAAAAATGTTGTCAAAATATTTCACAAAACATGGTATAAAAGTTACTGTGTGGGTTTTAAAAACATTTCCTAAGCTTTCTGTAGAAAAATGCATTGTATGAATAATACAAAACGCATTTTTTCAGTTGAATGTTTTAAAATTATCATAGGAACATTACACATAGTATTTTGATATCTTTTTGAAAGCTCGAAAAAAAGTTTTAGTAATGATAATTTTGTGACTTTTGTGAAGTGTTTTTTAAAAGAATGTGTTACAATTGATACAAGTTTTCTATTTTTTGATATCACGCTTCGTAATATTACGTTTTGTAACATTCAATGTAATTGAAGATCCCAACCTTTTTATTTTTATATCACGCTTGGTAATATCACGCGTGGTAAAATTCGCTGTGGTTGAAGGTCCCAATCTTGTGAGGCCGATATGCATGATATCACCGAATTAAATGAGCCACACGGTTTAACATTTCAATGCGGTTTAGATGAGCTTATGGCCTCGAAATATTTTTTTTCGCTTAAATTCAACAAAAAATCCAGATCCAAGCAATACCCACATCACTGTATGTCTTGGGTTCTTTTTCTCAGTGAGCGAGTTGTATTTGTCACTATTTATATATGGAAAATCCAGATAAAATGAACATGCAACTTAGTAAATGCATGCAGGCATATTCTGTGAAACACAGTGACGTCACCGGAAACCGTTTTGAATGGCAGCTCGGTGGAAAAAATGTTATATAGGACCTCTTCCGCCATACTTCATTGTATTAGCTAGCTCAGTGAAAGCAAAGGAGGTCATGGTCATTCAGTTTCGCAGAATATGTGTATACAGCGAGTGAAATGCATGCTTAACGCGCAGGCCGCTTTAGTAAGGACATCGGTTACATTTTATTTTGATATGTATACATCCCAACGAATATCCCAAGGAAAACAACTGATCCTCCTTACAATTTATATGTAGAAAAGCCGGTGAAATTAATATTTATAATGTGCATTTTGAATGATCACATAATTTAACAGAAAAAATATTTCAATAATAATCTCATGATAGCCTGGAGCCACCTGGTGACAGGAGCACACGATAGTAGCAGCAACTCATTTATCGGTCCTTGCTGTGTAAATACAAACAGCCATTACGTAGCAAGTAATATATAGGCATATATTAGTTTTCACAAAGCCTAAAATTATTGTGTGTAGTCAGTTAATAAGGTGTCGCTAAACACGTGAATGCAAACGACGGTCGCTGATGCTGACGTCTAAAGTCGGTCAAGATGGCCGCCAAAATTGCTGACAAATCGTGTTTTTGATCACAACTTTCAAATCACGCTAAGAGTTGATTTTACTAAACCAGTTAACCATGTTAAGCATGTGTGTGTTTGGTAGGGTTATCTATCTATCTGAGAGTATGGAAAATGAGAGCTGGGCTTACTGTAGTGGTGGAAGAGGTCACCAGAAGTCATTTAAAATAATTGTCCAAGGTCATTTCAAGAAAAAAGGGTGATTTAGCTAAAACTTTGACAAAGTTTGTGTCTGTCATCATTGGAAAGGTTATTTATCTGGGAATCTGACTAATGGATATTGAGATGCTGGCAGTGGTAGAATTGGTCACTATACGTTATTGAAGGTCACTAACCAGAGTTGTTTGAAAAGATAAATATTATTACTTTAACTGTAAAGTTTGACCAGGTTTGTTTTTAATTATCAATATTGGAGTATGGGAAATGAGTATTGGACTGTCAGTAGTGGTATAATATGTCATCAAAGGTTTTTTTCTGAGAAATAGTGTTCATTGTCTTTCGCGTGAATAGCGATATTGAATACATAATAGAGCACTGAGACATTTACGTAACAAAATATTATAAATTAGTTTTCAATACATAGATATATAATTTTGTATATTATAAATGAAAAAGTAATGATCTGTTCGATAATCATATACACCCCTTTATTGATCAGAATCTACAAAATAGGCAAATAAACATGGTAATATATATTTCACAACTAGTCACTAAATCAGATATGATTTTCTGTTTGCCGACTTTTAGTTGTTTATTTTCTTCGTTTCTTCATTTCCTCTCCAGCTATCTTTAACCCTTACAGCGCGGGGGTAGACTTTAGACGTCATAATATGACGTCTGTGGACGTCAGATTCTGACATCCGAAATCGATCCCCGCACTGTACGAGTAAACATTCATAATGGCCGTAGACCCATAACATAGTTATTCAAATGAATTCGGACCAGCTAACCAAGACATTTATAATTTTTCCATATTGAATAAAACTCTTTGGTCTCCATGGTTTATACAACAAATATGCAGTGTTTTAAAGGTTAAGCTGCCTTTTCTCTTCACAATATGCCGATTTGCTTTTCCGGAGAGTTAAGCAGAGCATCCACAACTTTCAACAGGGGTATACCATACATCGTCAGAGACAGCTGAAACAGAATAATAAGTTATTATTAATATTTTTAAAATATATTATTAGCATAATCTGATAATATTAAGCTGCCATTAATTCATTGTTAATATAGCACTAATAGATAAATAAGTTATCAGCCCTTTAAGCCCTCACGATGCATTAAAGCATCATTTTACATACCTGAAAACAGACTTAATTTTCCCACAACTAGGGGTTTTGAAATGCAAATTTTCATGAAACTGGTTTACCAATACATGGCAATTTTCCTTACTGTTTTACCCACATCAATTCAATTCAATTCAATTCAGTTTGTTTATTTATGCTTGAAACATATATACATGCAAATAATTATAAAAATGCAAAGGAGACCTGCAAAAGGCTTATGATAAGCCGCTTCCATGCAGGCCACCCTTCAATAAAGTAATATATAAAGTTTCTGAAAAACTGCATACGTCGCGGGGAAGACGGAGAGACAAAAAGACGGCCAATAATAAAATAGTAACATTAATGCGGAGGGAAAAGCAGCCAAATACGAGTGAAGTCTATGTATCAACGCAAAAACAGAGACACAAATTAAATATATTAAGAACGTTAAAATTAGCGGACTGCATGGATATAAAATATAATAATACGATCTTATATAACAACCTTCACCTTGGCCAAAAATAGGGCCAAAGAGGCCCAGCGTCCAAAGTGCACCGTGTATTACGAAACAGCAATTTTTGAACAGATCTAGCAGTTTGGTATTAAACATATTGAGTTGTATGCATTCACAAGAAAACCTTTAAGATCTACTGAAAATCCTTTTCGACTATGAGTTTTTATTTTATCTGTTATAAGGCTGCTTGATTTATTTAAAATATCCGGAATACAAAAACGCATACATTTTTGAGCAAATACATGTTTTACTCGTGCAACTGAGTAGTTTCTTTTTTGTCTGATGTTATGATGGTAGATTACTGGTTGTAAAAGTGAAGACATGTTAATGAAATATGCAGATAAATTGTTATTTATCAGGTCAAAACAAAACGTTAACAGTTGAAGCTTAAACATACCATCAATTTTAAGCACATTTAGCTTCTTAAAGAGGGGCTCGCTGTGAGAGAGGTAACCACTAGAACATATAATTCGCATGGCTTTCTTCTGTAATTTTGAAATTCTTTCCTGGTTGAAACCCCAGCACTTAAGACCATAAAGTATATGTGGTTTAATCAGCCCATTATATATGGTTAAAAGAATTTTAGAAGGAACCATGTGTTTAAGCCGGTATATAATTCCTATAATATAAAAAAATTTAGAAGCTATTTTGTTCATGTGTGAATCCCATTTTAAATGCATGTGTATTGTTAAGCCTAAAAAAATTAAATTCATCAGCAAATTCTATTTTTATATTTTCAATCTCTATATTTGGTATATTCACTTGTTTTTGAGGCATATGAAATACCATGAATTTGGATTTTTTTATATTGATTGATAATTTGTTCAACTTTAACCAGTCTGCAACTTTTGTCAATTCTAAATTTAATTTTTTGGAAGTATAATTACCAAAAACATCTAATGTGGAGTATAAAGTAGTATTATCAGCATGAATAATCATATTAAACAGTTTACTGGCGTTGCATAAATCATCAATATATATGATAAATAGAAGAGGGCCCAATATAGACCCTTGAGGCACACCAGTGGATATACGATACATATCAGAATTAGTTTTATCATAAGAAACATATTGGGTTCTATTTTGTAAATAGTCTTGAAAAAGTTTTAACTCTACTGACTTTATACCATAATAATTTAATTTCTGAAGTAAAATAACGTGATTAAGAGTGTCGAATGCCTTTGAGAGATCTAAGAAAATGGATATCGGTATTTTGCCTTTATCAAGATCTTGAGTGATTCTATCAATTAGTTCAATCGATGCTAGCTCAGTAGAATGACCAGCCCTGAAACCATACTGACTGTCATATAAAAGTTTATGTTCATTTAAATATGTACTCAATTGTTTGAAAATTAGTTTCTCCAAAATTTTAGAAATTGAGGGAACGAGTGAGATTGGACGGTAGTTTGATATATCGTTCAAAGACCCTTTCTTATGAATAGGTATTACTTTAGCTATCTATAGTTTTTTCTGGGAATATACCGGTATTTAAAGACTGATTAAAAATACATATGAGAGCTGGTATTATTTCTGTTTTAATTGCCTTTAATAATCTCATAGAAATATCATCAAAACCTGTATTAGATTTATTTGGTAGATCATTAATTATTCTAAGTATCGAAATGTCGTCTATTTGTTTAGATTGAAATGTTCAACTATGCGTGCCAGTTAGAAAATCTTTAACGTTAATGTTTTTGGGCATTTTTATGTTTTTGGCGAGGCTAGGTCAAATGTCGGTGAAATATTTACAAAATTTATTAGCTATGATGTTAGAATCGGTGATTTCTTCCCCATTGATCGTAAAATGATTAGGAAAGTCTCTTTTGACTTTAGATTGCTGTAATAAATCCTTTATATTAGTCCATGTATTTTTAATATTATATTTATATTTGTCAAATAATGAGTAGTAGTGATTTCGCTTTGCCAGCCGAATGTTTGCTTCTATATTTTGTTATACGTATTTAAGTTAATTTTAATTCTATCGCATGCATCTGTATTTGTAGGTGTTGTTCTGTATTGCTTATATAATTTATCTCGATAAGAAATTGATTTTACAATACCTTGAGTTATCCATTGTGATTTTTTATGGCGGCGTTTTTTAAATTTGACAATTTTAGGGGCCAGATGCTGTTTAGTGGCTGATTTTAAAATATTGCGAATTATGTCATAGTTAATATTGGGGTCAGAATCTATGTCTTTATTCATTTAAAAAAAAAAATATCAGAGTTAGCTATTTCACTTTTAAAGTTATTGGGCGGGGGCCCTAGGGCAGTGGTTAGCACCGCTGCCTTTCACGCCAGAGTCCGGGGTTCGGTTCCCGGTCTCGGCGGTTTGAAAGAAACAAAATTGTTTCTTCCCCATCCACGTGTGAAAGTTAGTATTGTTGGGAGCCTCCGTGACCGAGAGGTAGCGTGCTCGGCCTCAGACCGCCAGGGCTCGAATTTCGAATCCTGTGTCTGGAGGACAGTGTCATCTCAATCATCTCACCATCCTCAGGAGGTTCTTCTGGCCCAGTTTAGCCTATATGTGCACAAAGGTGGCCTAAAGCCCGATTCATTTCATTTCATTTTTTTAAAGTTATTAATCGAAACATGGGAAGTCTGTTTCACCTCAATGTATTTGTCAGTGCGTTTACCAGATTTTGAGTACGCTAGCGATATAAAATATGGAAAATGATCGGAAAGTGAAGTTATTAATATACCTGCAATAGAGTTACTTGAATGTTTAGTTATTTCACATAAAAAAATATCTATTAATGTTGCACCAGAATTTGAGATTCTAGTGGGTAATGTTATACGTGGAAAAAATCCGCTCGATACTATCATATCAAAGTATTCATTAACAGAGTCCTTTTCTTTAATTTTCAATAGATCAATATTCATATCGCCGCCTATTATGATGTCATAATTCCTGTCTTTAAATGTCTGAAATGTAAGTGCTAGTTCTTCTGCAAAGGATTTGTAATTTAATAGGACATCTTCGGGGGGCCTGTATATGTTTCCTAATAATATGTGTGTAGGCCTATTTGTGTCCACCTCGCTCATTTCAATAAATTGACCTTCAAATATATCAGATATAATAGGAGATGGCACAGTTTTAAAATTATATTTTTCATGGAGATAAATTGCTGGACCTCCATGAGAAGAACATTTTTTCCCTTGTGAAATAAAATTATAGTTTTCTAGAGATATTAGAGCATTATTTGAGTCATCTCTGAGCCATATTTCTTGTAAGCAAATAACGCTTATATGACAGTTATTTTCTTGTATCAAATGAAGTAAAATTTTGAGTTGATCAAATTTAGCATTAATAGACTGTATGTTTAGGCTTAGCACAGTAAAATTTTCATTTTTCTCCCTTAATATTTTTATAAAATTTTCTTGGTCAAGATAAGGTGAATGCTTAATAATGTTTAATTCTTCAGCATCATCTGTGTTATCAACATTTAGTATATGTGCTAAGGAATGACTGTGCAGACCGCCAACGTTCTCAAGTATTACACTATCCATTGTCTAGCGCGAACACGTTGATAGATGACGTCGAGCTCATCTTCATCCACTACAAGTCGAAAATTGCGACAGCAATTCGCGGCTTGTAGTGGATCAAGATGACAATGGTAAATTCAGGCTTCAAAGGGTTAAAAATATACCAAAAAACTATTATAAGAAAAAATATAATAAGATATTACGTTCAGATAATATTATTTTTATATGATTGACTTATTATTGCTATATCAGGGAGATATTGTTGTGATATTATTAGGATATTGTTAATATATAAATAAGATAATTTTTAGATATTATTGAGATATATAAGGATATTATTTGAACGTCCTTTTAGTCTGTTTTTTAACTATAGCTGTTATAGCGCTTAATAAATTGTCAATATGGCAGTGTTGCACGCACAACCATGGCAGTTCAAGGCAAAGAACACAACAAGGTACCTGGGCACCCAAACGATTCTGGTTTTTTGAATTTCGCTGGTTTACAGCATGGCGTGTAGGGGGGATAGTTCACCGGTAATTCTCCATCATAGCGGCCTTTATGATAGCTACTACCGCAGTATCCCTTACATACGTTAACTACCCTCCAACAGCCTGGAACTATCTCTTTGTTCATCTGCTCCAAATTGCAGTAAGCTGAAATTAGAAAAATAATAATGACATAAGTAGATGTATAGATAGATATTTTATTGACATTGAGAAATCTACAATGAGATTGATATGTCATTGCATAAGAATACATTTGCTACATAACATAATATTTACAACACTAGTTGTATGAAAATGATGTTGACTCAACGTCGTGTGCCCAGTAAAGTCTCAGAAACAAATGTAGAAATATATTAGAATAGTATAAAAGTTTCAACTGCGTTATTTTGATTTCATAGCTTGTATATGGTGTAATAGAGGTATTTTTCATACAGCGGGTCTACTTTTTAATCGTACGCCTAGTGGCACTTTTCATCTATTTGAAGCTATAACTTGCATCGTATAATATATACCATGTACTTTCCTTCAAATAAAAACAAAAAGAGTAGCTCGGCATTTAAATCTTAAGGCGCTGAAATATATGTGTATTAACAATGGAAACCAAATGTTTTTTTTTATTTTGAAATCATCATAAATGTTTCAGCTAGCTCTTTCTGCTTCACTTGAATACCTATGAATATATTTTGATTCTTTCAGTGCGGGAACCGTCTTTATTCGTCAGATTGTGACGTATATGAAAGCGGTCCCCGCGTTAAAAGGGTTAAAGTGTTGATAACCGTTTATACGACTAAAACGCTTAAATGACAAACAACTATTTATATATATCAGGGGCCTTCTGACTAACCGGCCTTTTGACTACGTCGGACCTTTGAAAATGTTAAGCAGCTGACAACATATCACATATCACATGCATCATTACATAACACTCGCCTAGTTCCTGTGGTATTAGTGTTAACAACTGACTATATATCACATCTCACATGCATCATCACATAACACTAACCTGCCTCCTGTGGTATTAGTGTTAACAGCTGACTATAAATCACATCTCACATGTATCATTCCATAGCACTCACCTGGCTCCTGTGGTATTAGTGTTAACAACTGACTATATATCACATCTCACATGCATCATCACATAACACTAACCTGCCTCCTGTGGTATTAGTGTTAACAGCTGACTATATATCACATCTCACATGTATCATTACATAACACTCACCTGGCTCCTGTGGTATTAGTGTTAACAACTGACTATATATCACATCTCACATGCATCATCACATAACACTAACCTGCCTCCTGTGGTATTAGTGTTAACAACTGACTATATATCACATCTCACATGCATCATTACTTAACACAAGCCTGCCTCCTGTGGTATTAGTGTTAACAACTGACTATATATCACATCTCACATGTATCATTACATAACACTAACCTGCCTCCTGTGGTATTAGTGTTAACAACTGACTATATATCACATCTCACATGTATCATTCCATAGCACTCACCTGGCTCCTGTGGTATTAGTCCACCTGGAGCAAATCGTCCTGATGCCAATGTCGCCAAAATCACCACCAGTGATGCCACAACAAGATTACACATTCTAGAAGTAGGAAGTAGAAGTAGGATTTGAAACTGAAGTCTGAAATCTGTCGTAATGAGGTACAGCTCCTAATCTTGTATCTTCCTGTTATACTGACTCTGATATTATTCAGGCCTTATATACTAATCAGGGGAATGTAGCCGACCAATCATTGACTGAGAAATGACGTGGGGAAAGTGCTCGTTACTGGACATATCAACATAAGGAAATATCAAGACGATATATAAATACAAGGAACTATAAATACAAGGAAATAAAAAATGTAAGTTGTCTAAGTGTTGACCAATAATAAGGCGAGTAGTAGCCCAATAAATTCGCGACAATAAATCAAAGCGGCCTTGAAGCTTGCCCACCGTCTGATACGCTGGTCCAACATTAAAACAACATTGGGTCAACGCCTCGTGTTTGCTGGGTACTTCCAGTAAACATGAAGCGTTGACCTTTCAAACCAGTATGCCGAATGTTGTTATAATATTGGGGCAATGTCGCCTACATTATGACAGCATTGGATCAACGTCATATGCCCGGCAAGTACGATACATTGAAACTATGTTATTTTGACGTTGGTCCACCGTCTCCGACGCTGGTCCAACATTAAAACAACATTGTCTCAATGTATCGTGTTTGTTGGCTGATTGCTGGGTGGAACAACACCGTGAACGACGAGGAAATACTTAATGTGATTTAGTAACAAACAGCTATTTCGTGTAATGCTTAATAACTCATGCATCATTTTTTTGTTTACCGCTATCCAGTTATAAAAGCTAGGAGTTTAATTTGCTGGCTGTTGCGCGTAATATTGACTTTCCGACAGGTAGGTTAGACAGAATATGATTTTTTAACCACTGTGTTTAATTCGAATATATGTAATTGAAATTTGTATCCACTTCAAATTGCTCAACATCATTACAGAGTCATGTGTTTGATGGGCATAACTATATGCAGTAGTACATGCATGACGTGACGAGGTCGTACATTTACTTAATACATTGTAATTACCGCGGCTATAAATTCTAGGATAGAATTTTAATTTTCAATTTGTGGAATACTTTCCGCTGTGTTTACGTATATATAGTCCCCTTGGTGTTAGAAGGTGCTAAACTGCCACTTTGTAAAGTGGCATTTTAGCACCTTTTAACTCCAAGGGGACGATATATCTTGCTCATTGGGACGTGCGGCCTCATGGACCAGATAACTTCTTGACAGGCTAATAATCTCCTAGGACGACATGCCTATATACTAAGTATATCACCCGAGTCACCCAAGGATATATTATGATATTTTATGTTATTGTGATATTATGAGTCATCCAAGCAAAGCCAACTTCCACTATACACCACAGCTGAATGGGATAGGGTCAGCATGGTAATGACATTAAATTGCGTGTGGAGCGTTGTCTATATCTGGTTCGAATCTTGGACGACGGCTTTCGCTGATACGTTCGAACCGGAGCGACCTCCTCCACGGCTTGCATGCCATCAATAAATTTCGTGTGGAACGTTGTCTATATCTGGCTCGAATCTTGGACGGCGGCTTACGCTGATACGTTCGAGCCAGAGCTCCACGTCTCTCATGCTATAGTCCCACTAATCATCCTTCGCTATTTTATTTTGTGTTGTTCGCTCAATCATAATCATGATATGAACCCTGTAATAAAAATACAATTTATATTTTAATGTATTATTCAAAGTACTTTTAAGAACATATCATATGGTTTTAACAATATTTCCGATATATACTTAAATACATAAATTAGAATTCCACGCTTTCCAGAGTGTCTATTTTACTACAATAAAACATTGTATAATAAGTTATGTAGTTATTTTATCTCTGGTTTTGGTGCGAGAATAATATTTACACAATATAGCAATAATTTCTTTTTCTATCGTTACAAGTATCTCTAGTTAATATGTACTATGTATAACAATAACTGAATAATTATTATAAATAAATAAAAAATAATAATAATACATTTATGATATATAATATATATAATATATATTCTTAAATAGCCATTGTGTTTTTGCAGTGTAAATTTACATATACAATTCTAAATATTGTATTATAGTTTGTATTATATTTTGTATTATAGTCTGTATTATATTGTACCTTTAATTTTGTACATATTTAAATCATTGTACTATTGCATGTGTTTAAAGAGGGCCCATTGCAAATTAGCACAACGTACTAAATGGTCTACCGTCTATAAATAAAGTTTATTATTAACATCATCATTATTATTATTATTATTATTATTATTATTATTATTATTATTATTATTATTATTATTATTATTATTATTATTATTATTATTATTATTATTATTATTATTATTATTATTATTATTATTATTATTATTATTATTATTATTATTATTATTATTATTATTATTATTATTATTATTATTATTATTATTATTATTATTATTATTATTATTATTATAATTATTATTATTATTATTATTATTATTATTATTATTATTATTATTATCATTATTATTATTATTATTATTATTATTATTATTATTATTATTATTATTATTATTATTATTATTATTATTATTATTATTATTATTATTATTATTAATAATATTATTATTATTATTATTATTATTATTATTATTATTATTATTATTATTATTATTATTATTATTATTATGCTCATTGGTTTTCTATAGAAGGTCGGTAACTCACGGAAATCTTGGAAGCAGCGATCGCAACATACTAGGCCTATTTGTTCACAACTGCCCGCACGCACAACATAGGGGCTATTCAGCTCCACTATTCGATCGTGTAAACCCAAAAGACAGTAACTTCTCAATATAATAGTAAGCTGAATACTGCAGTGTATTATTCACTACATGTCGCATTTTGTTGCAAATAGTGCCTCTGTCAGAATCGAGCTCGTATATTGTGTATCAATGCACGTAAATTATGCGATTTTCGTTTGAAAACTCATCAATAATTTGCTTCAAGAACTAGGTATGACATGGTGGCATTTATTTGGCATAAAACAAATGTCTACATTGTCCATTTCTCATTTTAAAATGACGAGGATTTGAAAGTTTCCTTCCTTCACTAGAAGTATAGACATGGCAGTGATTGTCACTGCATAGCCACATCCCATTTTCCGTGTTATACACTATTGCGTTCCATACAGCAGCGCATATACAAACAGATTGAAGTGAAGACGAAACGGAAGGGGGTTTGGCAACCTCAGAAGCTGACATATTTCTATTTTGTCTCAGATGAATTCTATTCGGAGCAATTTGGAGAGTTATTTTTCCATTTTCGAGGGTACTTTGTAATTTCTAAACAAATAGTATGGTCCGGGGGGGGGGGGGGGTGGCATGACCCATTTAGCACCCTAAATAGGCCTAAGCTCCATGCACCTCCCAGGTATAATGTATCCGCCTCAGAAGCTAAAAGCTTTAATTTACCAATAATCCTTACAGCCCCGAATTCGGATGTAGTGCCTGTAGATCTATGTTTTGCAAATGTATAAACATTGAAAATAAGAGATGTATTAAATATTTGCCTTAGATAGGCCTTTACTACATGAATTAGATCATGTTAATCATCATCCTGCTAATTTATTTTATTTAAATTTTCACCTACTTGAAGTTGTGTCCCGCTACCGCGACCCACAACAAGTGAGTGAAAATTACTCATATTTGTTTAATTTGTGACGAAACATGGCGGGGGCCCTAGGTTAGTGGGTAGCACCACCGCCTTAATTTCACGCTAGAGTTCGGGGTTCGTTTCCCGGTTACGGCGGTTTGAAAGAAATAAAAAAAATTCTTTCCCATCCACTCGTAGAACTCAGTATTGTGGGGAGCCTCTGTGACCGAGAGGTAGCGTGTTCGGCCTCAGACCTCCAGAGTTTGAATTTCAAATCCTGTTTCTCGGAAAGTCAATATTAGCATGATTACGTGAAATATCCACGAATGTACGAATGTGCAAAATACACTGTGCTGTCAGTATGGAAATATCCTACAAATCAAAATCCTATATTTTATAACTGCTTCAACTACAAACATAATTATGATGCATGGGTTATAAAATGTTGCACGAAGTAATTCCGCTTACCCAGTAAGCAAAACCATTTGCATAACATTTATAAAACGCTGGCCCAACGTCTTCGACGTTGATTCAACATTGTATAAATGTTATCCAAATGTTTCGTGTTTACTGGGTAGTATAAGTATTTCCTCGTCGTGTAGTCTTGACGCATGACGCTGTTATAATGTGAATACACCGTCTGCGACACTGGCCCAACATTATAACAACATTCAGTCAACTCATCATGTTTACTGGGTAGTAATATATTACATCGACCATTTCCCCCCATAAGTTTTCTTATTTAAATTTTCACCAACTTGAAGTTGTGTCTCGCTACCGCGACCCACAACTTCAAGTGAGTTAACATTATTTATATTTGTTTAGTCTGTTTAATTATATGCAAACATTTGCAAATCGTACTGTTTAAACACTCATTTCTTTCCGAATTATTGTGATTAAACATGGTAATAAAATAGTTTCAAAACGATGATAGTCGTCTTAGAGGATAAAGTGTTAAGTATTTCCTCATCGTGCACTGTAACCTTCTAGTATTACCCCTCCCTCATTATTCATCGACACTCAGAAAGTTACATCTTTTATTTCTTTCTGTTGATATTTCCTTGTGCTTCTATTTCCTTTAATTTATATTTCCTCATGTCATTTCCTTGCCACTTATTGGTCGGCTACACTCCCTTAATCAGTATATAAGACCTGGTTAACATCGGAAACAGTATGACCAGAAGACTCGAGATCAGGCGCTGTACCTCATTATCACACATTTCAGAGTTCAGCTGCTTCTATTTCAACATCTACCATGTCTAAGCTTATTGTGACATCACTGGTTGTGATTCTGGTGACCTTGGTATCTGGCCGAGGCATACAAAGGACACAGGAAACAAGTAAGTGACAATTCATTTAATTCAGCAGTTGCTCTCTAGATGGAGTCGAGACGTCGAGTCGGCATAAAAACTTCGGTATTGACCTGACGTGAAAGTCGAGTAGTGACCCGGAATAAACGTAAAAATAGTGACCAATGATACAACAAGTATTGAGAAGTAATAAAGAGATTTTGAAATAAAACAAAACATATTGAATTAAAGCACGGATAGCTGAACAGTATTAAAAAATATATCGAGTAGTAATTATAACAGTATCGAGCAAGAGTGATAGCGTCGAAGCAGCATGATAATTGTTGAGCAGTTACGCAATGCTTTCAGTTGAGAAATATTGACCCATATACCCCCTTCATACCGTTAGTCAGAAAGACCCGTTAGTCGGAAGGGCCATTAGTTATAAAGCATGTTAGACAGAAAATCTTTTAGTTCTGTTATCCAGAGAGCACTTCCCAGCAAACACTACACCTTTAGCCAATGCTGGTTAAATGTTGGTCCATCGTCTGCGACGCTGGCCCAACATTAAACCAGCATAGCCTAAACGTGTTGTGTTTGCTAGGATGGTCATAAAATCAGTTAAGCCTGTGAGTCAGAAGGTACGTTAGTCAGAATAGTTTGTCAGTAGTGGACAGTCACGCGATTTTCGCGTCTGTCGTCGCGTCTCTCGCGCCTAATCGCGCTCGCGTTGGTGTGTTTTCATATTAACCCTTTCATCGCGACTCTAAGAATTAACAAAATTAATAAATGCCGTATAGACTCATAGCATAGGTATTCAGATGAACCGGAAAGAGCTAACTAAGACATTAATTTATGATGATTTCAAATTAAAAGGAACCCTTTGGTCTCTATGGTTTATAGAAAAATAATTTAGCGTTGTTAGGGTTAATAGCGTCGGTGAGAAATGCTTGTAATCACCGTTATGTTATGCAGTACAATTCAAAGGGACTAATAAGCCCTTGATGACTGGGTACCAATTTGATATACTTTATTTTCTGTTTGTACTATATGTTTGTACTATGTCGCTATAATAAACAAATACAACAACCACCATAAACAATGATCAGGATTATTTCATTAACAGCGGATCTCAGGTTTCTGTGTGACCAGCATAACATATATTTGCTGCGATAAACCCTGTATAACACCAAAATTATGGCACAAAAAAATCTTTTAATGTACCGTGTATTCCAGAATGAATGTCACTGCTGTGTGGTATTAATCAGGGTCCATTTTTCAAAAAAGGGCATTCCTAAAGTTTGTAAGGTATTTCTTAGTAGAATTTGTCATGCAACTGTTTTTACACAATTCGGATATGCTGATTCCAAATCTGCCCCATGCCAAGCTCTATTTTTAGTTTTTTCCTTTCAAAATTGAAAAACAACATGACCGCCAAAATAACAGATAAAGTCACATATATACATCATATCTGGGTGCACAGCGGACACACAAACTTGACTTTCGTGCTAAAAACGTTTATTCTATTGTAGTATAGATATAATCGTATGACAATATTTGTTTGGGTAATCAAGTGAAATAAATATGATAACTCCATTTTCCCCCAATTTCAGCTTATTGCAATTTGGTACAGATGAGCAAACAGATAGTTCCGGGCTGCTGGATGGAAATTAACGTGTGTAAGGGATACTGTGGTAGCAGCTATAGTACAGGTTACATTGATGGAGAGACCGAGTCCTATGATCCTCAAGCTCCATGCTGTAAACCGAATGCACTCCACGGACCTACATTGGCTCCTGCCTGCTCATCATGTAAACCCTTTAACTCACATTTAACCCTTTCAGCACGGGGATCGTCTTTATTCGTCAGAATCTGACGCCTGAAGACACTTCTGAAGACGTCAGATTCTAAAATATGAAGACGGTCCCCGCACTGAATGAAATACTGTAGATCGGGTAATTTTCGCGTGTTTCGATTTTGTCAACTTCCGATTTTGGAACTTTTCACGAAGTTTAGAATTCGCGAATTTTCATTTGTCTTTAGTAGCGCTATTATAATAATAATAATTTTCGCGGGATTCTTGAATACGCAAATTTGTCCTTCTCGCGAAATTCGCGAAGCTTAAAACCTCGCGAATAATACCAGCTTTATAGTATAACATTTATAATATCCGTACACTCATAGCATAAGTATTCAACTGAAGCGGAAATAGCTAACTAAATTCAAATTGGAACAAAAACGTTTGGTCTCTATGGTCTCTGTGAAATATTTCAGCATTGTAATGGTTAAATGATTTAACCCTTGTAATTTACTAATATGTCTTTGATAATTTATGCTGTAGATAACAAACGTCATTCACTTTGGAGAAAAACATGGCTAAATAGATGGCCTAATTAGATCTGTCTTCTCTATTTGAATACCTCTTTTATAGATATACGCCCATAATAAATATTTCATCGCGGGGATTGATTGTTAACGTCAGGTTCTGATGTCAAAAATCGTTCCCTCACTGAAAAGGTTAACATCTATCCTATCTTGATATTTCGCTGGCTGTAAATTTTAATCAGTTACCTGCCATGGCTATGCATTGCCATATTGACGATAGAATAAACGGAATAATGTAAAAAAAATTTCTCAGTATAACTTACTTATTTAACACAAAACTGTTAGTTAAATGCTGAATAAAAGGGAGGTCCAAAGAATATCTTATCAATATATAAATGATGTCTAATTACTCAATAATATCTTACGGATCACTGAGTGATATATTTATTATTAATATCGTAATAATATCTTACTGATATATTAATAGCATATTCATGATATATTAACCCATAAAGCACTGCAGCTGCAGCTGTCGACAACAGTGATATATGGTCCCCTTGGAGTAAGAAAGTGCTAAACTGCCACTTTACAAAGTAGCAGTTTAGCACCTTCTATCTCCAAGGGACAGTTATGAGGGTTTATTTGCATTTGTGTTACTAGCATTCAGTGAACACATTTGTTTAAACTCTGAGAATTTAACAAATCAGACCCTTTTTAGTCACTTAACATTTAGACGTCAGATTCTGACGACTAAAGTCGATCCCCGCACTGTAACAGTAAACAATATTTCTCATGGCCGTAAACCCATAACACAGGTTTTTAAATGAATTAGAAAGAGCTAACTAAGACATTTATGATGATTTCAAATTGAAAAAAACCCTTTGGTTTCGATGTGAGTGAGTGAAAACGTTCGTTTGATAGCTAAGATCTCTACGGGTTAATATTATCTAATTACCATTTCAAACATGTATTACCTATTTCAACCCTCACGATGCATCTATGAAAATTGACTTAAAGATTCATACAGCCTTGACATGCGCATGTGTGGGACGGTCAAGCGTAGGCCTACATTAGCCAATAGAGTACACTTTGACGGCATTAATATCAGCGACTGAACTGATTACAAGATACTATTGCAACGAGAAATTGGCCCAATGCTGTTTTAATTTTAAACCAACGTTTTATGGCCGACATTAAACGAGCATTTGGCGAGTGTGCCGTGTTGGCTGGGAAAGCTCTTACTGTCAGTATGCTGGAGGTCAACTGTTTTCAGATACCCACGGTAACACAGCCTTTTGTGTCACAACACAGAGCCCACATGAGAGAAATGGTGAATTATTTCCTAATAGATGTCGCTCAAGTATATAGAGTTTATATAACTTGGGAACTTGCTCTTAATGCGGCGATGGGTATGAAACTCATATAGTATTATTATCTTGGCTGACACCTGTGGATGTGGGGTGATATGTCATTGTGGAATGTCCAGGGGCCACTGTTGCATTCTGGGGACCACATCGTCCCGCGTATTTTGACAGTTGACTACATCTTTAAGTTCCTAAAACGTAGTGGTTTTAGAACGGCAATTTTTGTTGAGTTGGTATATCGATAACTATACAATTTTTTTCATTTGCCACCTCACTTCAAGTCAACTTTATTCACAACAAGTCGAGAATTGCGACAGCAATTCGCGGCTTGTATTGGATGAAGATGACGATGGTAAATTCAGGCTTGAAATGGT
Organism: Flabesymbios commensalis; assembly: GCA_964017125.1. Classification (NCBI taxonomy): domain Eukaryota; kingdom Metazoa; phylum Annelida; class Polychaeta; order Terebellida; family Flabelligeridae; genus Flabesymbios; species Flabesymbios commensalis. Next base: position 28,565,434 of record OZ024915.1, read on the forward strand.
TAATAATAATTGTTTATTTTGTTTCAGTATTCGCCCAGGTATGGCATGCTCAAGTAGCTTCCTGTGCATGCTCTTAACATGCTTTAGTTAGCTTTACAAATGAAACACATTCTGAAGCAAATAATCAGCTGAACTTGCAGAAAAAACTCTGACGTTTACTTTATATATTTGTCAATACAAAGTTTGTGACTTTTACATACTTTTTAACGCTTACAAACGTAAAGTGTTTATCCTTGTCAGAAAAAATGAGGAGAAGAAAAAAACTAGACTTAGGTTTGCAAAAGTGAAATCATGTGTAAATTAGTGATCAGTTGTGAAATATAATATAGATTTTTTGCATTATGATGTTTATTATGTTTCTATTTTGTATGTAGATTTTGACAAATAAAAGGCTATGTATGATGTATGAATAATTCATGACTTATTGAAACAGAAATATGTCAAGCATTTGTTTTATTCAATCCTATCCTGCTGATCACGACTGTTGTCATTTTTAATCTGTTTTATTAGTCAACCAGCTCACTGTTATTTGGAAGGGAATGTCTGTCCAAACATCGTGATTTGTAAATACTTGTGCTTAAAATAAACAAACATGAATAATTTTCAGCCAGTCTCGATAGCGAGACACATTTTCAATTGGTTGAAATCTAAATAAATTAACTTAAGCAGTATAAGGGTTAATATGAATAACTAGCGATGACCCCTGCAAAATGCATGGCTTGTATCAATCTTAGCTTACTGTTAGACCAATTCTTACAACACATCCCAACATTTATCCACCTTTGAGATTAAATGACGCATGCCTTTTTGTCGTGCTGTAGCTGCATGACTTTGTCACCTGCACGGTACCTGCTTTCTCCCAAGAAACAGGTGATGTGATCCGGTGATGGGTTAAGGTTGGTTCAGTGTCGCAGACAATTCTGCAACCTTGAACCAGGATTGGGTCGACGCACAAAATGTCATTAGGTGAAATAGTCTATATAATTATCACTGATTATTTGCTTGCTGTAGGGCTACCGGGCTGTTAATAAAATCCGAATTACGGCGCAGAGACATCTTGCATCTTTTAATATACCGCATATTATATATATGCCATGTAAAGAAGTAACTGTGGATTATTAGGCGATGGTTCCATTTTTCGCCAGTCATCATTTCTTGTACATGCAGTAGGCTATTACCATCACGTGCGCTCCTGTACAATGAAGAGATGGATGCACTGTCAGTTTGTGAAACCGCTGGTCACTACAAGGGCTTGTAACTGTGCACCTCCCACTATCTTCCAAAAGTGGTACAATTTTGTTCAGGGGAAAATGATATTAGCGATGTCACCAGAAACAAGTTCCAAAATGGCTGCCATAATTTACATAGAATCATTTTGGTGTCTTCGCCTATGTTTTCGGGTCGAAGAATCGAATAAAACTACCTACACAAATATTGGGTCTGTCTTATATTGTGAATTCGGAAAAAAACCCAAGATGGCCGCCGGCAAATATCATTTTATGATCGTTCTGCTGACACTGTATAAAGTGTATTAAAGCAACTGTTATAGTACCGGTAATATGAGTGGAGAGGGCATGTTGTAAAATATAACTTTGTGTCTCTGATCTTCTAGATTAGGCAGTTATCGTCCAGAAATACGTATTAAAATCCTAAGTTGGACATTTTTGCCGCGTCAATATCTAATTCATGTAGAATCACAATAATATTATAGTATTTACACCCATGTTTCTGGGTTAACGAATCGACTGCAACCACTTAAAACATAAATGCTGGAAAAATACCATGAGGCAAATTTAAAAAAAACATCCACGATGGCTTCCAATCAATATTTTTGAATCACGATGTCTATATGAAAAGAAAAACAAATAATATATTTTTAGCATTACCATATAAATATATATATAATATTCGCTGTGGTTCAAGATACATGAATAGTTAGAAAAACATCACTTCGTGTATTTTATATGGTATAGTTACCAGGAGTTTTATGCACACGAAAAATAGATTCACAGCTATCAAATCCATCTGGGCGGGGGGCCTAGGGTTGTGGTTAGCACCGCTGCCTTTCACGCCAGAGTTCGGGGTTCGGTTCCCGGTCTCGGCGGTTTGAAAGAAACAAAATGTTTCTTCCCCATCCACGTGTGAAAGTCAGTATTGTGGGGAGCCTCCGTGACCGAGAGGTAGCGTGCTCGGCCTCAGACCGCCAGGGCTCGAATTTCGAATCCTGTGTCTGGAGGACAGTGTCATCTCAATCATCTCACCATCCTCAGGAGGTTCTCCTGGCCCAGTTTAGCCTATATGTGCACAAAGGTGGCCTAAAGCCCGATTCATTTCATTTATTTTTATCAAATCCATCTAAATGACATATTACAGCAATGCCTAGAATGACATTATCTCCCCTATGAACGTTGGTGGTCATTTATGAGCTTTATTCGGAGAATAGAAGTCATACAATTAGGTCTTTAGGATCACAGATGCCTAGAATGACATTATCGATACGAGAAATGCATGTTGCACACCAAAGATAGTCAGGAACGACAAAACACACGTAACTATTAGATTCCTATTGAAAAAATTGTATTTTTACTACGACAACTTTGATATCATCCTCTTGGAGTTAGAAAGTACAAAACCGTTACTTTACAAAGTTACAGTTTAGCACCTTCTACAAGGCGACGGTGTTTGAATATCACATAAAATGTGTTTAAGGTCACTGATGCTTATAATGACATTAGTGATACCAGAAATGTATTCTGGGTCACAAAGGGATGGCTTCAACCCTTTAACCGCCAAATTATTCAATTTGAATTTTCACCCACTTGAAGTTGTGTCTCGCTGACGCGATCCGCAACTTCAAGTGAGTGAAAATTATTCAGATTTGGCAAAATAGAGGTCAACTCTTTTCAAATCGTGCTGATTGATGTCACATAATGGCTTTAACATGCTTAAAAGGCGGTACTGAATGTGGTAATGAATGAAAAACCCAATATATGCGACACCGGCGGTTAAAGGGTTAATGTCACTGACACCTAGAATGACATTATTAATATTAGAAAGTCATCCTGTGCCACCCAAGTTAAACCAGAAGCTACATTTCACCGTGTTATAAATAATTGTGTTGAACCACTAGTAAAACAATATTTCAATATAACCGGTGGTGATCATGTTTTGACGTTCATATGGTGCTTGAAGGTCACATAATCTTATTGTAATTTTAGTTTGAGGTTCAGAAATGGAATCCACGCCCAAAAATTGGGCAGAATTGACATATTACGTTTGATTATCGCAGATTATTAGTTTAAAATCTATTTTTTAAATGAACACTGGCAGCCATCTTGGATTTTTCCATTTTGAGCCAAACGCGACATAGACTCCATGGATCCTTTATGGTTACTTAAAGATACACAAGCCAATTTTCAGTTCTGACACGCAAATGACATATATGTCATTTCGCGATCAGACTATACTGTACTATGTAATGGGAATATTAATAAAAAATAGATTCATCGTTTTCAATATAATCACCATAGAAATTAAATGGCTGGTGCAAGTTACAGTATTTTTTTTATAATATCAGATTTGTTTTGCTGACATCTTGATATATGCATATTTTATACAGGTAAATATCAGCTAAATTCGTTCTAATATTAGCGATTCGCTAATTCGATGATCTCATACTAGTAGAGAATGTTAGGTTAGCTTCAACATTATTCTCCCCAGCTGTAAGGCAGTATCATGTCAAGGCCATCATTAACGTGATCGACCTAAATAATTCGAAACAAGGCCACAGTCACACCATATCAGTCCAAGAAAAAAACGGGTAGGGGTGTAGAACCGTATAAGGTAACCAGACGTAAAAGGGTAACCGGTTACATTACACGGCGCCGTATAATGTAACCGGTTACATTTTACGATGACTGGTTACGTTATAAGGTCACGTACAGCGTCAACGTATAATGTAACCGGGGAAAAAAAGATACCATACGACCGTATAATGTAACCAGTGCCGTATAATGTAACCAGTGCCGTATAATGTAACCGAGATAGTTTTTCAAAACGTATCTGTTTTGGGAATTATACTCTAGGAAGTTTTATTACAACTAGTGTGTTTAAATTAATCCGAGTGAGTGGTTATGTCTTCTGGCGGCGTCTGTTCGTTCATTGTCGCTTATACGTTCGTGCTTCCACTAGCTCGTTCGTTCGTTCGCCCGTTCTGGCTCTTCAGTGCGTCCTCCCGTCCATAATAAAGCGACTTGCCCATGTTGCGTTGCATTAATACAATGTCGGGTTAAGGCAACGTAACAAAAACTTTGGTTTAATGTTTTGTGGTTACCGAGAGGGGTCAATAGTGGAGCTTAGGTTTCCACGGATGTTTAGCAAAAATGAAAAATCGATCTGAAAATGATTGAATGGATGGATGGATGAATGAATGGATGCTTGGATGGATGGATGCTTGGATGGATGGGTGAATAAACGAATGAATGAATGAATGAATGAATGAATAAACGAATAAACGAATAAACGAATGAACGAATGAACGAATGAGCGAATGAACGAATGAACGAATGAACGAATGAACGAATAAACGAATAAACGAATAAACGAATAAACGAATAAACGAATAAACGAATAAACGAATGAACGAATGAACGAATGAACGAATGAACGAATGAACGAATGAACGAATGAACGAATGAACGAATGAACGAATGAACGAATGAACGAATGAACGAATAAACGAATGAACGAATGAACGAATGAACGAATGAACGAATGAACGAATGAACGAATGAACGAATGAACGAATGAACGAATGAACGAATGCATGCATGCATGAATGAATGAATGAATGAATGAATGAATGAATGAATGAATGAATGAATGAATGAATGAATGAATGAATGAATGAATGAATGAATGAATGAATGAATGAATGAATGAATGAATGAATGAATGAATGAATGAATGAATGAATGAATGAATGAAAGAATGAATGAATGAATGAATGAATGAAGGAATGAAGGAATGAAGGAATGAATGAATGAATGAATGAATAAATGAATTAATGTTTAATCTGGCTGAATGATAATGCATGACAAAACATTTTTCAGTTTTTTGTAGGGTGGTTCCATATTGACTTGACTATATTAATAACATGATAAATATACCGATCACACTGGCAATATGCATGACATAATATATAGAATGGTTAGCGCAATAGCTGATGAAAAAGGTCATTCATTAGTCAAAAAAAGTAAGTTCAAACATTTGAAATGATATGTGAATTATTATGTATTGATTGGAACCATGACATTTTTGAAGCTTTTGAAAAAAGAAGCCGTAATTTAACTGTCCCGTCTCCATCGCTATTCATCGCGACAGTAATAATATTTGTTGTCAATCCTCTTTTTCGATATTAAAAATATGTCGTACTATCGACCTGTCAGAATGTAGCCCTTTCAGACTATAGACCTGTCGGAATATAGACCTAACCAATACCTGTCAGACTATTAACTTCCTTGTCGACCTGTATCTGTGCAACCCTTCCTGCCCCAAGTGAACATTTAGGGCAGGCACTTTCATTTAAAAAAATGATTATGCCCAATCAATGCCAGTTTATATTTTATCGACACGGAGAAGTCATTCTTCGATTGCAGATCGATCAAGCAAACAGAAGGAAATGGACAAACGAATCAGGAATACCAACAAACAGGGGAAAATGATGGGAAAAATAACGAGCCGACAAATTAGCGAATTAACTGGCAAACGCTAAATGAATTAAAAAATCGAACGGATGGACAAACGATCAAGCCTGCCAGACGGACATTAAAAATGAATGAATTGTGTTTAGGCTACCTACCTTTGTTCACATAGTCTAAACTTGCTCAGGATAACCTAAGGATGGTGAGATGAATGAGATGACACTGTCCTCCGGACACAGGATTCGAAATTCGAGCCCTGGTGGTCCCATCCCAAGCACGCTACCTCTCGCTCAGTGAGGCTCTCACAATATTGAATTATCACGAGTGAGCGAGGAAGACATATCTTGTTTCTCTGGAACCTGGATGTCAGAGCGAGCTAGGGACGAAACCCACGATCTCCCACTTTCCAAGCAGGCAGCTTTAACCATAGCACCAAGCCTCCCGCAATTATATGACAAAATCTGAGGTACAAGTTAAGTTTAAATGACACAAAACCAGAAACCGAAGTATATAACACTAAAATTTTAGCTTTTAACCCAATTAAACTGGCCCATCCATGTTGTGGTGTCTTTCGCTTGAGCCACATCTGGTTCGTCTCACACAATTAAATTAAAGACACTCCATTGAAAAACGACAAATATAAATTAGCACCGCTTGTTATATAATTTGGTCTCTCCACATAATAAGCCGAAATCACGGCAGGTGTCTACTAATGATGGAAATATTTCTAATGCGGCTGTTCTAAACTTTAATTAAAAACAAATGTAAATGATATTTATTAAGTACACGATGTCTCCTTCATACAGAATATCAGATATAACTGTTTCGTGATAATGATAATCTGGCGGGGATACAGTGGGATAAAATGATGCGTGTCTGGTCTGTGAAAGAGGGTATACCCCGGCCTGATTTTATTTGGAGGATTAAAGTATTGCAATGAAAATATTTTACTACCATCAATTAGTTTTAAAAAGTGTCCTTTTATATCAAGACTATTTTCTCTCGGATAAATTACGGCCAATAAAAGGAGCGGTTACATTATACGTCACTGCTGGTTACAAATTACGTTTTTCCCTGTGACCGCATTATGTAACCAGACGTATAAAGTAACGGTTACATTATACGCCTGGCTACATTATACGGCTCTACAGGGGGTAGTTATATTTAGATTGTAATAATATAACTAATGCATTTAATATAAAAACGCGTCTCAGAATCGGATATCTGATGTTACAAGACTTATATAAAAATACATTTGTCTACTATGATTCATTTAAATACAACGTTTGAATCAGTTGTTGATTAACATAACGTAACATATTTTATTGGTCCCATTCAACAAGATACACTCAGAACAAGGCATACGGAATGGAATGAAGCTCAATTAACATATTGTCCTCTACCAAAATGAAACAGTAAATTATCTACACAACCTTATCTTTGCTTTTAAACACAGCAATTAAAGGACATACAAGGAGCACAAAGTACATATTAAACAGAAAAATACACATTCAACATAGACAAACAATACAACTTTAAAGATGATGTAAATATATTTATGACATCATATGTATACAATTTTGAAGATAGATTATCACATGATATTAAATCCCTCGAGTTAAAATTACTTCCAATTGTCTAGTTCGCCCCAATGTAGCCTCAATCGAAAGGTAAACATCTCAATATATCTTTGACCGATTTTGGTAATATTGATGTCTATTCTAATGTATTTAAAGATGTTAGGCATAGATGCATTACGATTAGGGGTGAATATCAAAATGAAGGGAATTTACAGTTAGAAAGAATGTAAACGATTTATGTGGGATATTTGCCTAATTAAACAACACATTTAAAATAAATGACTACCTGGAACTTGAACCATAATCTGAATCCCTTATCAGCCATATTGCTGCTCAGTTCTCTACTGGCCAGTGGTGCATATACATAAGCGTCATAATATAAGGCATATTTTAAATAAAAGTTTTCTGAACAATGATACCACTTATTTAAATTATGATGTTTTAAGCTCTCACTTTGATGTGTTTCACTTACATATTGAATAAAGGGTAATTTTAACCCTTTAAGTAACAAGTAATTTATTTCTGATGACCTTTCATATTCATAAAGATATGACAGACATGTTAAGAGAGATCTGGCTACAAATATATATTTAGTTGCATGAAATCTGAATCGATTAACCCTTTGACAGCCGGTGCCGAATATATTCAGATTTTCATTTTTTATTAGCACATTAAGTAGCACCTTTTAAACATGTTAAAGATAAAATGTGACATCAATCAGCAATATTTGAAAACAGTTTACCCCCATATTGTCAAATCAGAATAATTTTCACTCACTTGAATTTGTGGATCGGATCAGCGAGACACAACTTCAATTGGGTGAAAATTCAGATTGAAGAATTTGGCGGTTAAAGCGTTGAACAGATATGAGTATTTTTACTCATGGATCTCGCTGTAGCGATACACTTTAAGCGGGTGAAAAATCAAATACCATTACTTAGCAGGAAAAGGATTTATCCACGGTATCAAAGGATAGCCCTCAGTAAAATATACAAGTTTAATATTAGGGGTTGCCAAAGGATTAATATACGTCTTACAAGCGAGTGTTTCCTTTTAAATTTAATAAAATGAATATATAAATCCCATTCAATCCCACACAGGCCGAGGAGACTCTAATATTATGTTGATCTATATGTTTATTATATCACGGGCCACTCTCTGCCCTGAGTAATATGCTCCCTGTATGGTGCCTACGTGATCTATATGTTTATTATATCACGGGCCACTCTCTGCCCTGAGTAATATGCTCCCTGTATGGTGCCTAAGTGATCTAAGTCTGTGTGTTCTCCTGCGAAGTGAATGTGGTCTGTCAATGGTAATGCCAGGTGTCTCCACTCTGAATGTGTGTTTCCTGCACAGAAGACAAAGAATAAATATGACGCACATATATGACCAATCACACAGAAAGATACATCCAGAAAGCATTGTTACATTGTTAAAATTATTTATATTGCCATATACATTTTAATTATTGCACAACTTAAGTCTGATAATATTTAATAAAATCAGTTTATGAAACAGGAAGGGCACAACTATCAATTATTCCAAGAAATCTACTTTGAAAATTGCGACCTCACTATGTATGACGAGTCACAAGACAGAGTCAGCAATGCTGGCCCAACATTGATCCAGTATTGGGACAACGCCTGTTTTCTGGGTTAAAACTTGACTCACCTAGACCCACATGTCCATAGCTGCCTCTCGTGAAGGGATCATTTTTCCATCGCGTTCTTTTATACGCCACGATCGTCCTCTCATTCACTGCATCATTTCCAAACATCTCCTGGAGACGACGGCGAGCTGAAATAAATATCCCATCAACTGTGTAAGTGTAAGCTGAAATAAAGATCGCATTAACTCGGTGAGCTAGAGCTGAAATAAAGACCACATTAACCCTGTAAATTGGAGCTCAAGTAAGGATCACATTATCTCTGTAAGCTAGAGCTAAAACAAGACGTCATTAACTCTGTAAGCTAGAGATAAAATAAAGATCAAATTAAGTATGTACACTAGAGCTACAATAAAGATCAAATTAACCATGTAAGCTAGATCTGAAATAAAGACCACATTAACTTTGTAGGCTAGAGCTGCAATAAAGATCACATTAACCCTGTAAGGTAGAGCTACATTAAAATCACATTAACTATTTAAGCTAGAGCTGCAATAAAGATCACATTGAGGCTATAAGCTAGAGCTACAATAAAGACCACATTAACTATGTAAGCAAGAGCTGCAATAAAGGTCACATTGAGGCTGTAAGCTAGAGCAGCAATAAAGATCACATTAACTCTGTAAACTGGAGCTGAAATAAAGACCACACTAACTCACATTAAAATCACATTAACCTTGTAAGCTGGAGGTAATATTAAAACAACATTAACTGTGTAAGCTGGAGCTGCAATAAAGATCATAATAACTTTGTAAGCTAGAACTGTTATAAAGATCACATTAAACATGTAAGCTAGAGCTAAAATAAAGACCACATAAACCATGTAAGCTAGAGCTGCAATAAAGAGAACATAAACTCTGTTAGCTAGAGCTAAAAAAACAATAACTCTATAAGCTGGAACTGCAAACTCTGTACGCTAGAGCTAAAATAAAGACCACATTAACCATGTAAGCCAGAGCTCGAATAATGAACACACCAACTCTGTAAAATAAAGATCGCATTAGCCATGTAAACTGGAGCTGCAAAAAAAGATTACATTAACACGGTAAGCTAGAGCTAAAATAAAGACACGATGCTTTTGTTGTGGTTATTGTCATCATTTTGTAATGCTGCGTCAACATTCCGACAGCTCTTGATCGGCTTTTCGTGTTCAGTGGTTTTGAAATATTTACAGATGACTGTGTTCTGCATCATTCATGGTTGTGCATATACAGTCCCCAAATTGTTCTCAGTGTGCAGAACACATTAGCTCTGTAAGCTAGAGCTGTAATAAAGAGCACATTAAGGCAATAATACAATTTCAAAAACAAGCCGCACGCCTTATTCTGGATGCAGATAAGTATTCCCCATCTAGTCCTCTGTTCAACTTAAATAGGAAACTTTTGATAAAATTGTTCAGGAAAAAACAGGCCACACTGGTTCTAAGCAACCTTACCCCTGATTATATATCTAATTTATTTAGATCAACATGCACAGCCACAAATCATTCTTTAAGATCGAAGACAAGCAATACACTCCATGTACCAGCAGCTCATCACAAAAGCCTTGGGTTTAATGGTCCAAAAACCTGGAATTCTCTATCAGATGAAGCACGCAAAGCAACAACATTAAAAGAATTCGTACGCGAATACAAAAACGGAAATAAAAAGTAGTTAGAATATACATATATCAGATTTGTAATTATTGTGTTTGAAATAATATATATGTTGTCTGCAATTGTGCTTTAATTGTACTTTAAAAGTATATTTTATTTATCAATTATTTACATGTATACACATCAATAATGTAAATTGTTTTACTTCAAAATGATCACTTCTTCTGTAGATGTTTGTAAAATTATATGTTGCTGCCAAATAGATTGTCAGATTTACCATGTACACGAATTTAAATATATGCTATTATTACTATTTTATATTATATAAGTAAATGAATCATACGAGTTATGTAGATATTGTTATATTATTTGGAGAGACAAAATGTATCCCACCTGGAAGAAAAAATAAGATTAAAACACGAAATTGCATGATCGACAGACAAGCTAGAAAACAAAAACATACCGGGTGTTAAACTATCAATTAACGAAAGCCCTGATATTGAGGATCATGATAACGCAAGTTTCACAGTAATATCACACAAAAGGAAAGAAAAACAACAAACAAAATAGCACTGTGAATAAATGCAAAAAGGAGAGCATAACATCAACCAAGCACTCTAGAACGCGTACTCCAGCAGCTCAAGCTACTGAAGTCCAAGGCGTAACTTCGAGAAGGCCTGAATCCCCAGCAGTGATTCAGTGAATAGAGCCGACAAAGAAAAAAACTACTACAAGGGGGAAAAGTACGATTATTAGCAGTTCTCTTGGTGCCGGTATAGGTATTCGCTTTAAAAATAGGATCAGGAAAACATGTGCATATGTCAAACGTGGTGCCTCTATTGACAGAATTCATATAGACCTAGATTTAAACGCTGGATGCAAGGACAGTGATAAATTAGTTTTCCTATGTTTTCCAATGATCTGGCAAATAATACACTTGGACAGACTGTTATCAAATATGACAATCTCCTAGAAAAGGCGCTGGCTCTAAATCGAAAAACCCAGATATATGTTGCAGGATTACCACTACGCTGGGACAAACCTGAGATAAATGATAGCATATTAAATCTGAATGCTTACCTTGAGCATAAGTCAAAGAAATTAGGTAGAATAAATTATATTAACAACAACATCTTCACTCGATGCCGCAAGACTCACTACAGCGTAGATAAACTTCATTTAAACAACCAAGGGAAATATTTGATGGCACGTAATATTGAAATGATGTTAAATTTTCACACACCGAAGAACTTTCCTCAGAGTTAGTGAACAATTTTTCGGACAATCACGTGCCTGAAAATTCGCTTGAGTGTCATCGTGTGAACATAGTGGCTTGGAACATTCGCGGAATAACAGATGAAATACACAACAAACAGTTATGTGAGTACATTTGTCAGCATGATATCGTTTGTTCAGTTGAAAGTATGCTAGACTCTCAGAAGACTATCCACTTATCAAGTTATACTGTGTATAATTTTGCACGGCAAGTGAGACATAAAAAAGAGAAGCGCTGTTCTGGTGGTATAGCTATTTTAGTTGTTAATCGGCTGACCGAACATAGCGAAATTAAAAGAGTAAATGAGTGCTTGGTGTGGATCACATTTAAGAGCAGTGTTAATACAAATACTAAAAAAAGAATAATGATTGGTGTCGTTTATGTACCACCAATAGATTCGTATTATAATGTCATAAAGCAAGATATTTTTGACATTATTGAACTCGAATATAGTAAATGTGCAAACAATTATGATATTTTTCTTTGTGGGGATTTCAATGGCCGCACAAGCACCTTACCAGATATTATAACAGATGAATTTACTGCTTTTAACGGTGGTCAGCCAAAATTTGCATGCTCTAATATCTTAGCCGATTCACAGCGTTATAATATGGACACTAAGGCAAACACCTAAACTAAACTGTTATTAGAACTTTGTAAAAATACAGGTATTATTATTATTGCAAACAATAGAATTTACCAGGATAAACACAGAGGCTCTTTTACATACTATAATAGAAATGGTAGAAGTGTAATGGATTATATGCTATTTGACCCAAACTGTTATATAATATGATAACAGACTTTGCAGTAGCACCTAAATTAGTCGAATCCGACCATTGTCCTATCGAGTTTGGCCTGGAAATTGAACCACTTTGCAATACACATAAATATGTGAAAGATTATGACCATGTTACTGTGTATAAAGCTTATCATAAATATATCTGGAATGTATCGCGAGCTGACCAATATAAAATATCTCTACGAAGAGATGAGTGTAATAATATAATAGATCAACTGATATTAAATGCCAACACTGATCGATCAAGCGATTATATTATGTAACCTCATACATAAGCTTATCACTACTGCATCTTCTGGCTTTTTTTAAAAAAGTCAACATTAACAAAAATAACAGCTCCATGAAACAGATGCCAACCAATGCCTGGTTTGATTCTGAATGCAATGAGCTTGGAAAAACTATAAATTCTTATGCAAACCGGTCGAATTTAACTCACACCGAGAACAAAAATTACTACCATAACTGATGCAACAATTACAAACGCATGATCCAAAGAAAAAAAGCGAAACTATAATAGAAACTTGAAAGTAAATCTTGAAGAGATGTGTAGTTACAATCCAAAAGATTATTGGGGTTTCTGGGAACGTCTGCAACGACAGAACTTTAGCGAAAGCACAATTGAGCTATATACCAATTTTACAATTGTTTTCTAAAACAAAGTGAGCCACCTACCGGTCAAAACGCAAATTCAAAATTCAAAACTATACAGCAAAAAATACCTATTGATAGTTATAATTACGACATATCGAATGACATTCTCAATAGTAAAATTAAATTGGACGAAGTAGAGAAAGCTCTAGGTAGAATAAGAAAAGGTAAAGTGTCGGGCATTGACAGGATTCCGATTGAGTTATATTCTTCGGACAATAAATATTTCACACCTTTTCTGACAACATTATTCAATACGTTTCGATTCGGCAGATTATCCAGATGACTGGGCACAAGGGTTGATATACCAAGTTCACAAAAAGGGTGATAAGTCAGATCCACAGAACTATCGGAAAGTTTCTCTGATTCCCTCTCTTGCAAAAGCTTTTGAATTTGTACTCGAAAATATATTGTTATTCAAAAACTTAGTGTGCCGTGACGATGATTCTCTACAAAGAGGCTTTAAAAAGGATTGTAGGACATCTGATAATTTATTTGTGTTGTACAATCTGGTTGAAACGCGAAAAAAACACGTAAAAAACGCTCTAAGTTTGTTATATAGATTTGACCAAAGCTTTCGATTATTTAAACAGAGATGCACTAATCCTGAAACTGCAGCAGCGAAATGTCGACGGAAAATTTCTGAATACAATCAAATCTATGTTTCTTAAATCTAGTAGTCGAGTTAGAAGGAATGGCAAGATTAGCGAGCCTATTAAAAACCGTTATGGTGTCATACAGGGGGGTGTCTTAAGCCCCAAACTTTTTAATGAATTCCTTCAGGATCTCGGAAAATATTTAAATCCTAAATACGGTCTTAAGATAGGGGACATAGTCCTCTTTTCAGAATTTGCAGAGAGCCTACAGGCACAAATTGACTTATTTTACAAGTACTGTGAAATATGGAATCTGATAATAAGCATTGCTAAAACAAACATAGTGATTTACAACCAAATATATGCTAAACTTTCACTTTCTTTCACACTGGCCGAAAATACGCTTGAAATCGTGGACAAATATAAATATTTAGGTCGTTGGTGTAGTAATAATAAAAATATATTTGTAAAAAAACCATTCGTATCTGGCTGAACAAGCTCGCAAAGCAATATTAACAATTAGAAATTACAGTCACAACTTAGGACATCTAACGCCAAAATTGTCTCTAAACGTATACCAAACCCAAATAGAGCCAATACTGATGTATGGTAGCGAGGTACTATTTATTGGTAAAGAAATATTGGACTTTGAAACAGTCCATTTATCATTCTTGAAAAATATGCTTGGGGTCAAACAACAAACCACATCAGTTACTATTTATGGGGATACAGGAAGGTATCCTCTCTTTTTAAAACAGCAAATTCTAGCTTTGAAATACTGGATTCGCTTGATCTCCTTGCTAGAAGCTGTTATTTGAGAATCGTCTGGCGTCTGTTGACTTTATTGGTGAAACAAATTGGTGCTCTCACATCAAGTCATTATTATTCCGAACAAACCACCGCGACGTTTGGGAAAATCATAGGGTAGAAAATGCCAATCGTCTCATCAAACAAGTTAAATTATGTTTGATCAATACATATAAAGTTGATTGGTCTATCAAAGCCCTAGACTCCATAAAATTATGAACGTACATAAAGTTCAAACTCGTACACTCGCTAGAAGAATATCTGTTTTACATCCCCGACACAAGGTGGATGAAGGCACTATCAAGATTAAGAATGAGCTCACATATGCTAGAAATTGAACGAGGAAGGCATGTCAAGCCGCAAAAACTACCACTAGAACAGCGCATATGTCAAAGATGTACATCAAACTCTGTTGATGACGAAATTCATTTTTTAATTTGCTCTTACTTCGCTACGCAGCGAACTAGTTTACTTGCCGAAAGTAAACTACTCAACAGTGAATTTGACTCACTCTCAAGCGACGACAAATTTATTTATATTATGTCATCTACACATCGACCATTAGTAATATGCTTAGCGAAATACACCTATAGCTGTTTTCAAACCTTAAGCGTGTCGCGTATCTCCGCTTTATAAAACAATTGGGGCGTAGGGTGACTGGTGCGGCTGGAGATTCTTCTAATCATCCACTCATGAAATCATCAATGCTGTCAGGGGAACACCACTGTGGTATCAGCGACTGGTGCGGCTGGTGATTCCTCTAATCATCTTGGTGGTACGAGCTGACGTCAGTCAATGCATTTTTTAGATTGTTTTTTTTAATATGTTCAATGTAACTAATATTATTATTTTCTTCTTTATACATACTCTCACTCATTATGTTTCTACGCTTTCCAGAGGTTTTTTTTGCTATATGCAGTAGCTATTTTGTCTCTGGTTTTGGTGCGGGAAACTTAAAAATATCATGCCAATGCTGTTTAACTGTAGGTTATTTTAAATAGTTCTCATGCATATTTTATTTAACCTGTGCTTGTTCTAGTATATAATGTCGTTTGATTTTAACATGTTTAAGTTAACTTAGCATGCATATTTTACCGAGCTAATCCTGTTGTATATAGTCTTGTACATATGTTTATTTTAATGACGCATAAGTCTGCATAGACTTACCGTCGTCAATTAATATCTATCTATCTATGTATATATCGATGTATGTTTTTTAATGCTTATGTGTGAGGGCTCAGTGCGTTGGTACATACATGTATGTATGTTTTTAATGTTTATTGATTGTGTACGTTGTTGTATATACCTGTACCCTCGCTAAGTAAAGACTTTATTGTTATTATTATTATTATTATGTAAGCTGGAGCTGCAAAAAAGATCACATTAACCATGTAATCTTGAGCTAAAATAAAGACCACATTAAACATGTAAACTAGAGCTAAAATAAAGATCATATTAACCATGTAAGCTGGAGCTGGCATAATTATCCCATATAACTCTGTGAGCTTGAGATAAAACAAAGACCATATTAAACAAGTAATTAGCTAGAGCTAATATAATGACCACATCAACTCTGTAAGCTAGAGCCAAAATAAAGATCACATTAAACATGTGAGCCAGAGCTAAAATAAAGACCACATTAACGCTGTAAGCTAGAGCCAAAATAAAGATCACATTAAACATGTAAGCCATAGCTAAAATAAAGACCACATTAACTCTGTAAGCTAGAGCCAAAATAAAGATCACATTAAACATGTAAGCTAGAGCTAAAATAAAGACCACATTAGCTCTGTAAGCTAGAGCTAAAATAAAGATCACATTAACCCTTTCCATGCCTTTCCCGGACCGTGTCCGGGAATTTCAATACTGATTACAATGCCAATCCCGGACCGTGTCCGGGCTAGTGTACAGTTAATTCACTATATGCTGAACAGTCGCCAGTGTGGTCCCATGCATCCAGCGTGCTTCAAAACATTATGGGCGTGTACTACAGTGCATCTGGTGACTGTTTGGCGGGTACCGACCGCTGCTGTGCTCTGGACATGGGCATTTCGTTGGGTTGATTCACAAAACATTAGCGGTGTTGATGTTTTGGCGTGAATTAATACAGTTCGCCTGTATACAATCACAATGCGATTTAAAACCAGTTGAGCAACAGCTCAACAGTGTATGTAGGCCTACTGTCATCCATATATCGGGTATAGTATGTTGATTTATCCACTCTCTGCAGCAAACACAAGACGTTCAACAGAAGCTGGTTTAATGTTCGCCCAACGTCTGCGACGTTGCACCAACATTAACCAAGCATTGGTACAAATTACTTATGTGTTTGTTGCGTGTCTCGTCGTTATCTGATGTCTGCTATAATTATACATAGGCCTATCTGGGGTCACGTCGCACTATTTCTGGTTGACGTGTAATTTCTACCTAAATGTGAGAAACCAATCGTATCAGTTTGCAGCCGCATTAATCAGCATTAGGCTGTTCAGCGTCTGTTTCACTGGCGTTACCTCTTGTTCTGATATATGTGTTATGAGAGCTCCCATGTAGCGCAACGACTCTGCCTTTCGGAATCTCGTCACGTCACTCCTCAGGTACCGTTTTTACCCTAAAACTACTTGAAACACCTTCTGAAATAGTGCTTGACCCTGAATGATCCGACTACAGTCATATATAACACTTAGCTCACGCATGCATAAATAAAGTTGGAAGGCATAAAATGGTATTTTTTGTATTTTTTATCGAGTTTGACCTTTATATGACCTTGGAATGATCTTTTCACTCCACCTCAGTAACCGTGTTACCCTTTCCACACAGTCATATGTAAATTTGTTGCAAATCAATGCATAGTTCCACACTACTATATTTGGTCACTTTTGGCATTCAATTTTAGTCCTGGAGAAGGGAGAATTAAATAGTGAATTTATCCGAAGGTGACTAAAAATAAGGGACATCCGAAGGGGCTATCACTACTCGGGTACTCCTCTGGTACCTTAAAACTACTTGTGACACCTTCCGAAATGGTGCTTGACCCTGAATGATCCAACTACAGTCATATATAACACTTAGCTCACGCATAAATCAAGTTGGAAGGCATAAAATGGTATTTTTTGTATTTTTTATCGAGATTGACCCTTATATGACCTTGACATGACCTCAGTATGACCTTTGCATTCCACGTACCCCAGTGAAGTGCAACCCCAACCCGTCCTACCATACATTGCCAGTTAGAAATATGGGAGTTCACTATGAATGATATTCTGTAGGCCTACTGATGAATCTTAATTCGTTTTTTTAGCCAAAATAACCATTATGCTCGAGTAATTAGGCATTGTAGAAATTGGCAGGGCAGTATTATTGGGCATGGAAAGGGTTAAACATGTAAGCTAGATATAAAATAAAGACAACATTGACTCTGTAATCTAGAGCTAAGATAAAGATCATATTAACCATGTAAGCTAGAGCTAAAATAAAGACCACATTAACTCTGTAAGCTAGGGCTAAGAACACGATTACATTAACCCTGTAGTCTGAATCTGCAATAAAGATCACATTATCTTGTAATCTAGAGCTGTAATAAATATCACATAAACCGCGTAAGCTCGGGCTGCAATAAAGATCACATTACCCCTGTAAGCTAGAGCTAAAATAAAGATCATATTAAACATGTAAGCTAGAGATAAAATAAAGACAACATTGACTCTGTAAACTAGAGCTACAATAAAGATCATAATAACCATGTAAACTAGAGGTGGCATAAATATCACATTAACTATGTAAGCTTGAGATAAAACAAAGACCACATAACATGCAAGCTAGAGCTAAAATAATGACCACTTCAACTCTGTAAGCTAGAGCAAACATAATGATCACATTAAACATCTGAGCTAGAGCAGAAATAAAGACCACGTTAACCATGTAAGCTAGGGCTAAAATAAAAACAACATTAACTATGTAAGCTGGAGCTAAAATAAAGACCCCTTCAAGCTTTTGTGTGGTTATGGGTCAGCATTTTGTATGCTGCGTCAGAATTTCGACAGCTCTTGATCGGCTTTTCGTGTTCAGTGGGTTCGAGATATTTCCAGATGTGTTGTACAACGGAGCAAAACACAGAGGTGATGTGTTCTAATCCCGACCTGATCAGATATTTGTCATCTGTCATGCATGGTTGTGCACCTATAGTACCCCGAACTGTTTTGAGTGTGTAGTTAAAAGTAACGTGCCCTACAATAAACTGTTCAAAGGTCTGGAGTGTGCAGTGCTGTCTATGGTAATGTTCGCTATAAAACAATGAAGTCATTTGTTAAGTGTAGTGCATAGTCCCGAATGTGGGCTTCCCTCGGTCGCGATATTGCCATGATTGCGCAGAGAGCGACGTAAAACATATTCACTCATGTCATACTAAAACCAGTCCTACTACCTAGTTTGGGACTAGAGAAATCGTTCCCAGTATAAAAAAATGTACAGATCAAGCAATCTGATTATTAAAATGATGTGTATATGGAAAATTCCTCTGTAGTGAATAGTTCTAGAAACTTCACTAACCTTTGACCCTTTGTCCGTTAAGCTATTGTATTTAAATTTCCACCCACTTGTTGTTGCGTCTCGCTAACGCGACCCACATATGTGCCTACATCGAAGTGAAAACATTTTCATGTAATTTATCTAATCACGTTTATTGAGAACAGATAATACGCACGCTCGCCTGCGATTGAGAATCGGATGGGGAAACCTCCTGACACGGGATTCAACCAGCTCTCTGCTATGATATTCAAAGCTGTTTATGAATGTCGCAGTCGAGAGCAGGTTCAATCCTCGACCACTAGGTGATAATACCCACCTAAATTGACATGCTTGACGAGTTGTTCGTCAGTAAATTTCTCACTCACTCCAGCATCTTCCAAGTAGGGCGTGTTAACAGGATTCTGCTTGGGAGAAGCGAGTTTAACCACCTAACCGATTATATTCAGTTTTGTCATTTTTTTAATGGCGCAATAAATGCCAGCTTTCAAACATGTTAGAAAATAAAAAGTGACATCAATCAACAAGATTTCAAAATCGACAAAAGTCAATCACCGCACTAAAAATATTTACATTGGCCGTAGACCAATAACATAGGTATTCAAATGAAGGGGAAAGACATAACTAAAACATTAAGGATGATTTAAAATCGAAAAAAATTATTTGGTCTCCATGGTTTATACAAAAGTATTTCAGCGCTTCAAGGGTTAAAGTGTTGAAGATATAATAAGCACGCAAATTACCGAGTTGTTCATCAGTACATTTCTGAACTGACGCTCCTTCCTCTCCCACGCATAATGTCTTTAACACGGGCGTGTTAAGGGCATTCTGATTGGGACAGGCGTGTTGAAAGAAATAGTACGTACCTAAATTGAGGATTTGTTCATCAGTATATTTCTCACTGGCCGCTCCCGCCTCTCCTACAGAGAATGCCTTTAACATAGGCGTGTTAAGGATATTCTGATTGAGGACAGGCGTGTTGAAAGAAATAATACGTACCTAAATTGAGGATGTGTTCATCAGTATATTTCTCACTGGCCGCTCCCGCCTCTCCCACACAGAATGCCTTTAACATGGGCTTGTTAAAGTAGTACGTGTAATTCACCCAATGTGTCAAGAACCCTTCAAACTCCCCGCTATGACCGGATATGCCGAAAAACTCTGTATCTTTAGGCCAGAAAACCTCATCGAATTCTAGTATAAGGCTGTTAATTGTACCCCAGCCTGTGATAATGAAGAAGAGAATGATCTGAATTAAACATCTTTATATTGATTAATAGCTGAGTAAACATATTGGGCAATAGCTGAGTAAATATATTGGGCAATTTGCTGAGTAAACGTGGTAAATCTGTTTAAAATGATTATTTATTTCATCCCATTTTGATAAAAAATATATAAACATTGAAATTGTAAGCGCTAAGCGCGACTAAAGTCGTTTAAGCGCGACTATTGTCGTATTTCGACTATAGTCGTTTACGTTTGTTTTAATACATAATTATAATTGAGACATAAATGTGTGCTTAAACATTACGATTTGCAAATATTTGGTCTTAAACTAAACAAATGTTTAAACGCTTCACGAAAATTTATTTGAGGAAACTTACTAGGCAAAGGGTTAAGTACATAAATAAGGTAATTTTGTCATAGATGAATAATAATATATATGTAAGTAATAAATCATTGTGTAAAAAAAACAAAAAAAAGTAGTATCAATATCAGCATGCTTAATGTCAAGAAAAGGTATCAATATTGAAGATAAATATATAAATAATACAATATTTTATATTTAGATATAGCCCCTTCGGAGATTACATCGTCACTCATCACTTCGTACAAGTTACGATACATCGTAGGCTTCTGATTGATCGAGACGGCCGTCTCGACCGATGAGAAGCCTATGATATATCGTAACTTGTACAAGAATACGGGCCCTGTATAGCATGTGATTTTATAGCGTGTTTTTTGTGTGTGTGTGGGGGTGGGGGGGGGGGGGGGTGGTGGACAAAAGTGGGGTATGATGTTGCCATTATGCACACAGCTCAATTGGATTGACACTTGGGGTGGTAATATATTGATTCAATCCCTATACCATATTCACACTTAAAAATAGATTTGTTTTGTTTTTACATATGGTGTTTTGTTCATCAACATCTAACATTTTTTTATTACTGCATTAATTTAACATTTTCACTTAAGAAGGTCAGGGTTTTTTCAGATATGATATATTGCAAGATATGCAACACTTAAGGCTTCAAAAAGTGATATGGTACCTAGTAAGTTCGACCAGATTTAGTTATATTTAATCAACCTTGCCAATGAAACAGGGATGTGGAAAAATTATTCATATATACAAAAAAAAAATCAAGAGGGGTATTTCTTTCTGGGGATAATACACGGCCCTGCGAAACACTGCAAATTAAAATGCATAGTTGTACAGCGATACTTTATTAAAAAATTTAATTAGGCAGATTAACTCATAACTCATAACTAAATCTTGCAAACATACACAGTAAAACTTTGAAATTTGACTCCCCCCCCCCCTCCCCCTCCCACATACACACACAAAAGTGAGAGAGAGTGATGGGTCGCAAAATACAAGAATGTGATAAAATTGATGATCTCTTAATCATGTTAATGGTTTGCATGATGGGCAGAATATAACCAAATGATACAACGGTCACATATAGTCATACTCTAGGGTGAGTGATTTTTGTAAAACAGTAGAGAAACTGCAGCTGGGAAGAATTGTGAAACATTTCCTAAAGTGGTTGTTCTCTGTTTCTACTGGATATGGTTTGTAAGGTAAGTCGGACAGGTATCGGTATAAACCAGTTTAAATATAAATATGTTTAATAACCACACTTTCCAATTGAATTGACACTGAGCGATAGTTAGTTTCCCTACCCACCGGCGTTATTTATGGCTTGTTTTCTTTGGTTTGACATCGCTGGGTGAAATGTGATGGCTTCCTGCTTCAGCACACCTAGAGATACGGTGACTATCACATGGTCGACTACATAGGTCCTGCCTTCTGTTGTAGTCACTGTCACTTTGCCACGTGAATCACTGATTGTAGTCACTACTTTTTGATATGAGATGTCCAGAGGGGCTGCAGTGCAATTTCCTTCGCCCGCTATAATTCTGTGAATTTATAAACGCAAAGTGTTTGCGAATAATGTTTAAATTCAACATTACACTATATGACAGACGTGATATTATCAACCCTTCTAGCTTGAGTTTACCATGTAACCCTTTCAGCGCGGGGACCGTCCTTGTACGTCAGAATCTGATGTGTGCAGACGTCAGATTCTGATGAGTGACGTATAAAGACGGTCCCCGCACTGAATGAATTAAAGCATTTATAATGGCAGTTGCCTCGTAACATAGGTAACAAACAGCTAACTAAGAAATTTATGATGATTACAAATTTAGAAAAACACTTTGGTTTCCATGGTTTATACGAAATAATTCAGCGTTGTATTAGTGCTAAATTGGCATCCACTACAAGTCAGGTATCGCAATTCTGGATTTGTAATGAAAAGTGCATGCATCTATCTATAATGCATCTATCTAAAGGCTCCCATCTACTACGAAGGTGATTGCAGAAGGAAGGTTGCTCCACAGCACAGGGTCTCTCTGAGCATTTGACAGCAAAGAGGATATATGGAGAACTGAAAGCATGCGTGTTTAGCGCGATATTGCCATTATTGCATTATTAACACCAACCGGACTGCACTATTAGTCAAAATTAGATATCTGTACACTGTAAACCATATCCCCCTACTATGGTACAATGTTACCATGGCTCAATGAGCATGATGAACTGGCACAGCACAAAGCGAATGAGCTATCATAACAAATTTTGCAATTTTAGTTACGGCAACGTAAAAAATGTATGTTGACCCAGCACAGGTAACCCAGTCGAATTGCGTTGTGTTTACTTTGTTGTCACACAATTTTATTTGGTGCAAACGGCCGAGTCGAACACGCTTATCTGGCTTGTTAGTTTGAGTTATCATGAAAAAATTCTATTTTGAGCTAAGTTGGCATACATTTCTTTATCTATTCAAATACAAGTACGTTAAGTCAACCTACCTTTAATTAAACGTCGCAGGACAATGTAATCAAATCGTGTTATTGTAACTGCACAAATTAAACCATCAAAACTTTGACCATTTTGAGCCTGGTTGGCCTATTTGAATAAGGTTGTTAAACGCTAACTGGCCCTAATTTAATTTAATCGGGGCTGTTCGATAAAATAGGCAACAACAATGCATATATATTGTGTCACACGATGTTAAGAAAATTGAGGTTTGTTACTAAATATTGTTTGGTTTAAACATATAGTATCTTAAAATAAAATCATTAATTTTTCATTTCTCTGTTCATTTTTGTGTGAATCTGTGAGGGGGAAATATCTTTTTCTTTAACATGTTAAATAACAATATGTCATGTGCTGAAGCGTTTTTATCATTGCTGTCTTTAATAAATAACCTACTAGAAAAAATAGAATCCTCAATCAAGAAAATCTGCTGGTTGCTGGTCACTGACCACTGCTGTGGGCTGCCCAGTAATGTAGGGCCAATGCTGTACCAATGTGGTCAGACTATCTCTTTTGAGACGCTCTTCCTACAGTCTAATAGATGACAGGTCACACAGATAATTGTGCTGGCCAAATGGTGGGCCGCATTTTCAATGCCGCGCCAACGTTGGCGAAATGTTGGCCTAATGAGCAGTGAAATATTTTTATTTGTTTAGATAGCTAGTTTTGATTGTTCGATGGCGTCGTTTTTGAAATGACCTCATATGACGAAAAGTGAGTGACTCACAATAACTAATTCTCGTTGTGTTGTACTAAAATAATCAAATGTAATCACTTCGACCTAAGTAAAGTAGCATAGGATAAACCAAGTGATCGAATCTGGTATAAATGAATTTATTCTGATGAATTTAAAATAAACCAACTCAATTGAGTTGGCATATTAAAAATGTGTTCTAAGCTACGGCACGAAGCCGGTGCAACCCAATATTAGCGAGCTGAAAAGATGATAACAGTTGTACCAGGTCCCCTCTTTAAATTAATGCAACAATTTTGCCTCAAAAAAATTGAGCTACCATGGCGGAACAGGGTTTACAGTGTAGATACATGTATGTCCCCCGTATTTGACAACATTTCGCAAGCATTCTCATAAATACCATGGAGGGGTGTTTTATAACTTTGTTTTCACAGAGTTCCCATACAAAACGGTTTCCGGTGACGTCACTGCGTTTCAAAGAGTATAACAGTCACTCAGCAGATCATATCATAAGGGCTAGTAGGCTCATGTCATACAAATATATGCAGACCACATGTGTTGGGTTCATCCTATGTGTAAAATATGACACCTTTGTGAAAGACTACAATGGCTGCCCATCCAAGAAAGGATTAACTACAAGGTTATCGGGAAATGTATGTGTCCGGAACTCCACACTAATTTATTATCACAAAAGGTGTTGCCAAACAGGTGTTTTAGTCCACAAATATAGGTTTTTGAGTAGACATTGTGGTGTTAAAGCTGAGATTTCGCACAGTGGTCTCTAAGACCCATCACACAAAATGCGATCACGTTAATGGCGGCCTCGGCGAATTGAGGTTGAAACCAGTGTACTGATGTTAATTTCGCGTAGCCACACACAGCGCACTCCTTCACACGTGATGAAAAATCCTGTAGATATATTACGTCACATCCTTTATGATTTTAAAGGATTCGCTGGGTACGAAAATGACGATGTAGACTTCAAAATCAAATCTCTAGGTGCCATAGTTTAGTTATTAAGACTGTTTCTAGATAGCACACAATTGGCGGCCATTTCATTTTTTAGATATGAAAAAACCTCAGCAAATTCATGGGAACGTTTTTGTGTGATATCATAGAGGTCTCTGTGGACAATATGCAAAATTTAAGCTTGATACCAGATTGTCTACCTTTCGTGTTTTTTGCTAATATTAGTAGGCTATTTGTCATGTGCTCAAGAACACTGAAACACATTGCGACTGAACGTAATGAGATATATTCCTCCATAACTAGCTTTCGAGCAAGCTTTGAAAACGCTCATATTCCAGTCATCATATAGAATGAACTGGTGACCTTCGTCTTTAGCTTTATTTTAAATCCTTAGCTTCACCACGAGTATGTAGCATTGTTACTTAGCATTTCTGAAGATAATCAATATTTTGGATTATTAACCCTTAAGGTCCTAATATCATCTGTAGCCGTTTTCAACCAGTTTATGTATAGGATAAAGCCCGAGGAGCTCTACATTCTTAGCTGTGGAACAGGCCGAGGCGGAAGGCCAAGGATTTTTCCACAGCTAAGAATGTTGAGCTCCGAGGGTTTTAGCTGACACATGAGGATCCCTCGTAATCAACAGCTCGGTCACACCTGACTGATTATAGCACCATAGGCCTACCATGATAATTGGTCTGTACTTGATCAACAATAACTCTCCATTCCTAGCTTAGAATGTAGTGGTCGGACAAAGGAAATAATGTAGTGGTACGTTTTAATTGTCAATAAAACATGATAATTTGAAGCAGACTTAGGCATTCATTTGCCAGATTGGCATGTTTTTATTCAAGCTGTAGGGTTATATTTGTAAGTATTTTTACTCACTTGAAGTTTTGGGTCGCTTTAGCGAGACGCAACTTCAAATGAGTAAAATCGCTTGAAAGGTTAAACAGACTAAATAACCACTGCCATCATGAATTATATATATTAATGTTATATTTATTCACCTCCATCCGTCATCTAGGCATGCATTGTCCAAGATATTAATTATTTTCTTCTCAGACCCGCACAATATGCACGCTTTGGTTGTCAGTTTATCAAATAATTCAACTTGGGAAACGCTTTTTTAAAGATCACTTCTAAAAATAATCTATAGATCAGATATTAAAAATTCACATCTCAAGTTGATTGTGAATCGAGGAGCTACATGTGTGCTTGGAGGGGTAACCCTTTCACTGCTATAATCGTTAATAATTGATTTAGTAGCTCAATAAATCACTTAGTTATATTTAGAATGAAATGTGTGTTCAACCATCTAAATTTGCAAATTTCTGGTCCTACCCTTTAAGCCCTCACGATGCATTAAAGAATCATTTTTCTTCCCTGAAAACACACTTATTTTCCTACACCCAAGTGATTTTAAAATGAAAATTTCCTTGAAACTTTACTAATACATGGGAATTTTCATTAATATTGCACCCGCTTCAAATCATCTTCATCCACTACAAGTCGAGAATTGCGATAGCAATTCGCGGCTTGTAGTGGATGAAGATGACAATGCAAAGTCAGACTTGAAAGTGTTAAATTAAACAAATACGAGCACGGGCCACAACTTCAGGTGTTTGAAAATTTAAATAATTTTAAAGTTTGCACGTTAAGAATTACGGGTTAATCAGTGAGAACAGCAGCCTACCTTTTCCACAATGAAGAATAGCCTTTCTTAATGACGTATTGAGCCTTCCCGGTCATGTCATCTCTGTAGAGCTTGTCCTGTAGGGCACCCTTAACTGAGATCTGGTCTAATGTGGCAGCATACCAGAATTGTGTGACAAAAGAGAAGAAGTATTTCACGAGTGTTTCTGAATAAGGGCGCTCCATGTTTTCATGGTTTAGGGCCTCTAGAACTGACACGTTGTCGTCAATATAATTACGCTTGTCCAGAACGTCGTGGAACTGTAACAAAAATGTTGAAAGTATAATTAATAAGTGAGATCCATATAAATAATATAAGCTAAGACTGTAAACACAATGTTTAAATCATGGGGACTCCAATTGTCCAGACAATTAAATTAATTTGATTCGCAAATTCGTGGTACACAGATGAGCTATGTAGTTTTTCGTATAGAGGCGCGGATCCAGAGGGGGCGCAGAGGGCGCACGCTCACCCCTTTTTGCGTCAAATTTTTCAAAAAGCTCCTTAAATCGGCCAGAAAAAAATCTTGGGGGCGAGCCCCCGAACCCCCTACGCCTCCTCATTTTTCAAATCCTGGATCCGCCCCTGGTATATGTTTTTTAATTAACCCATATGTATACTGGTTCTGATGTTATATGACTGCTTACTATATATACATGATATAACTTAAGTGCAATAAATGATGGTGATCTATCTAACCTATTGATTTTTCAGGGATTATTTACTAAGGTAAGGTCACTGGTCGATTTACGTGGGGTATAATATAGACTAGCCTTCACACACGGATAAAGCTAGTTAGGATGTAGGCTGATAGGGACTAACACACCTGTGAAAGGATCACCTTTCCGTATATGACAAAAACATCCTTAGCTGTGAAAAAGGACGAGGCCGAAGGTCAAGGCCTTTTTCACAGCTAAGAATGGAAAACCCCGTGTGTTCTAACTGACTTAAAACACTTAATGAGGATCCCTCATAATCAACAGCTCGGTGATGCCTGATTGATTATAGTACCATAGGCCTACCTTGACAATAATAACTTGATCGTGGTCGGACAAAGAACATAATAGTGGTGTGTTTTATATTATATATAGGATAAATCAAGAAGAACACTTGATTCTTAGCTTTGAAAAAGGGCGAGGCCTTTTTCAAAGCTAAGAATTTAGAGCTACGAGTGTTTTACCTGACATAAAACACATCCGACCATATGAAAATCCCTCATAATCAACAGTTCGGTCGCGCCTGACTGATTATATCACCATATGCCTACCATAATAATTGGTCGGTACTTGATAAACAAAAACTCCATCCCCGGATTAGAATGTCGTGGTCAGTCAGACAAAGAAAAAAGTGTAGTGGTGTGTTTTAAGGTGGCAGTTCTTCGGCTCAACTGAGAAGTGCACAGTCTGGCAGAATTGAAAATGATTTCCATTGAAATTACCAACAGTGCGTGGAGCAACTTGTGGGGAAACTTGCGGATATTTCATAAATATTAATATTTTTCGTCATTTGAAGCTGGAAATTGCGCTAGCAAATCCAGCTTGAAATGAAAAAAAACAGAAACAAATAAATCAACACCACAAGGGTTAATTGGCCTATCGGACATTATACTTACCTTCTGGAATGTCTTAAACGCCTGACATATCTGCTTTTCTGTAAATTCTTCTGACGATTTCGACCAAATTCTAATGTTACTTGTATCAGATGTTAGCACCTGTAACTTGTGTTTTTCCAGTAGCTGGTTTATGGGGTTGCTTTTAGCAGAGTGAACCCAGGCTGATCCCAGCTCAACTTCTCCGCCTGAAAAATGTAATAACAAAATTCGTTTGATTTTGAGTACGTTGTTTTATATGTAAAAACCCAGTAAGCACGATACCCTGTGTTAGTTTGATCCTGGTCCAGATTAGAAGACTCTGGGCCAACATTAACCCTTAACCCTTTAACCGCCGGTGCTGCATATATTCGGATTTTCATTTTTTATCAGCACATTAAGTACCACCTTTTAAATATCGCTGGTGACGAGTCAAAGTGAGATAAGTCACATTTGACGTTTTGGTGGTTATTGGTCTTCCATAGGCTACACTTGTGTGTGAGCATCTAGTGTCAAATTGGAATAAGTCCTCGAGGATTCTAGCATAAAAGCAAAACGTCATAATCATACTGTTGAGTGCATGTACCATCCAAGGGAAGAGTTCAAATGGACTTATCTCCTTTTGGCTCTTAAAGATAAAATGTGACATCCATGAGCAATACATAAAAACAGTTGACCTCCATTTTGTCAAATCTAAATAATTTTCACTTACTTGAAGTTGTGGATAGCGTCAGCGAGACACAACTTCAAGTGGGTAAAAATTCAATTCGGTGTAAATTCAAGGGGGTGAAAATTCAGATTGAAATTGTGTCTTGCTAACCTGCTAGCGCGACCCACAACTTGGCTGAAAATTACTCATAATTAGGGACCAAACATTTGCAAATCTTGATGTTTAAACACTTAGTTCCATTCCCCAAATCAGTGATTTAACCTGCTAAAAATCGATTTATTAAAAACCACCATAGTCTCACTTAACGGTTAACATAACAATTTGTCCAGGTTATTTTCATCTGTTTTATGTTGTGAATTAATTATTTCAGTCCTAATCTAAATTAAACGAAAGATGCTTGATATTAAAAAATGATGACGCACGTGCGTATGCCCCTGAGTCACTGATGTACAATGAAATATAATAAATGAGAGCTGCAGATATTCAAAGCTCTTATATCTGTGTACCTTTTCGCCGCTGATCATGTCAAAAATCGTTTTAATCTGGCTCAAAATATCAGTAAATTTTACCCAATTGAAATTGTGGGTCACGGTAGCCAGACACAACTTGGAGTGGGTTTAAAATGAAATAAGATGAGGGATGACCAAATTAATCATTGTGATTCAAAATTGCGTTTTGAAAATACTCAAATATTATTATATCAAATAAAAACACAGAAAGTCATAACTTTGGTAAATTATGCTGTTTTCTCTTAAATCAATGTTATTATGTCATTAAATGTATAAATGAGTCAAGAGTGTTTGACACTCACAGTACGGGGACCACTTTAGATGTCAGAATCTGACGTCTCAGTAGATGTCAGATTCTGATGCATAAAACGATCCCCGCACTAAAAGAATTAAAATATTTCTAACGGCCTTATACTCATAAAGTAGGTATTCAAATGAAGCAGAAAGAGCTTACTACATGGAGGATGACTTCAAAATAATAAAAAAAAACTTTGATCTCCACAGTTGAAACAAAAATATTTTGACGCTGTAAGGATTAATAAGTAGAATGGAGGACATTGTACGTGAAACGTGGTTGGGAGACCAGACGTGGCTGAGGGTAAGGTGTCACCCGGAAGGGGAATTTAAGCTTCTATTATTTGCACATAGCTGGACTACTCAGGGGCCAGAATCAACCTGTTGATCAGGTAACTGTCGCTGCTTTACTGAAATATGGCCAAAAATGTACATTACCCATGTGCGAAATGAAATTAATCGGGCTTTAGGCCACTTTTGTGCACCTACAGGCTAAATTGGGCCAAGAGAACCTCCTGAGGATGGTGAGATAAATGAGATGACACTGCCCTCCAGACACAGGAATCGAAATTCAAACCCTGGCGGTCTGAGACTGAGCACGCTACCTTTCGGTCACGGAGGCTCCCTACAATACTGAGTTTTACGAGTTGATGGGGAAGAAACATTTTTGTTTCTTTAAAACTGTCAAGACCGGGAAAAAAACACCGAACTCTAGCGTGCTAACCACTACCCTAGGGCCCCCGCCCGACCTATGTGCGATTTTGGTCCGATTTTGAGAAATCGAGCGTGCTACACATTTTCACCCACTAAACAGTCAAATTTTGATTTATATCAATATATGTAATATCAATAGAAAGCTAATAGCACAGGCTTTTACATAGATGTACAATATTTTGTGTTCGATCATTGACAAATGCACAAGAGGGCTTTAAGTTTAAGGTGTTTCAACCCTTAAATTCACCTATTTTTCATACTTTTTCAGTAAATAGTCATAATACTTTTCTCTCAGCTGATTTTTGTATATAATAAATGTTTACTTTTATATCAAACAAGTTCTAGAACAATTGTTGACTTAAAACAAACCTATTGGGAATAGCTATTTTAACATTTTACACACTGTTTTGGTTGGATGTATAATTGGGACACTTTTCTTCTAGCTCGGGAAAATTGAACGTGCTTGACAGTTTTGCCCAATGAGTACATAATATTTTATTTCTGTTAAATTTGATATATACAATGAAGCGCTAAGTTTGTATTTTATCCCTCCATTTGACAATTTCCAGCGTTTTTTAGTGAGTACAAGCAGGACGTCTTGCTCATTAACCTCATATGGTATAAATATTTGTTATTACTTTTACACTCTCTGGAGCCATTTTTATCTTGACCATCGAAGAAGTGATCACAGCCACTTTGAAAGTAACTACAGTAACTACAAAAGTGATCTTGACAACTGAAGAAGTTTTTACAACCACTTTTAAAGTTATCTCAACCACTACGTCATCATAAATATAATACTATGTTGGTCTTGTCTGTAAGAATTTAAACTATTCATTTGAAATTGCAGTATGGGTGGATGAATAACTAAATGGATGAATAAATGAATGAATGAATAGCTGAATGAATAACTAAATGGATGAATGAATGAATGAATGAATGAATGAATGAATGAATGAATGAATGAATGAAAGAATGAATGAATGAAATGCGAATGCCTTAATAAATAAATGAATGAAATAACTGAATGGATGAAGGAATAAAATGAATGCCTGAATACAAACATAAAAAAATAAATGAATGAATGAATGAATGAATGAATGAATGAATGAATGAATGAATGAATGAATACATTAATTTATTAATAAAGAATTATTGTATAAATGAATGGGGCTCTGAATGGGGCTCTATGTGCATTTATAGTCAAGCAGCAGTTGTTTATAATATGGGGCTACTGCGCTGAATATGGCTCTCTGTTTTTTTCGTTATCTTGTACGTTTATATGTTACTACAGCAAATGCTATTTGTTGTCAACGTCGTATTTATTTTGTATGCTTCCAGTAAATATCCATATAATGTCCATAACAGGCCAACATTAACCCTTTAACCGCCAAATTATTCAATTTGAATTTTCACTCACTTGAAGTTGTGTCTCGAAGTTGTGACGCGATCCACAACTTCAAGTGAGTGAAAATTATTCAGATTTGACAAAATGGAGGTCAACTCTTTTCAAAGTTTGCTGGTTGATGTCATATTTTATCTTTAACATATTTAAAAAGTTGTACTTAATGGGCTAATAAAAAATGAAAACCCGATTATATGCGGCACCGATGGTTAAAGGGTTAAACAACCATTGGCTTAACATCTCGTGTCTTCTGGAATGTCACTGTAGCCCGCATAACACAACATTAACACACATGGTAAGTCTTTAGCAAAGCAATCAAATAGCAAGTTTAAAAGGCAAAGTGGCTGATATCAACCTGTATACAGATTATATAAATATGTCAGCAATTCTGAAAATGTGACGATCCTAAAAAAAAACCAGCATTGATAGACGCTGACCGACTGTCGGTTCAATCATGTTAATGCTGTACGGCAAATCTTCAGAGCCAACATTGAACCGACACTGGGTTTAAATACACAGGATATATCATCAATTATCTAGTATTATTTAAAAACCAGCATTCTAATTTTCTAGTTTTCAAGAAGGCCTACCTTCAACACATTTGTTGCGTACAGTAGGGCCTACTACTTATTCTTGTCGTCTGTCGAAATATTGTCTCCATGTACCGAGAGCGACACAAATAAATATTATTCACTTATAATTATTCTCTCTTTGAGAAAATAACTGGGGTTCTAATATATCCACGTACACTATACAGTTGGTGACGAGCTGTATCACAAACTAACTGCTTATCAACCTTTTCATTGTAAAGCACTACATGTGATAGTACCTAACAACAAATCATGATTGAAGATATATTTACGCATAGTCCAAATAATCTACAGTTATTTATTTGCATGGGTACATTCTATTAAAACCAGTCAAGCAGAGAATCGCCAAAAATACCATCTCACAATATGATATGCTAATTTTAATGCTGTAGTGTATGATCATTTAGGCTGGTGAATGTGACACTCGTATCTGTTGCTCACTGGGGTAATTTCCCAGTAATCAACAGATACGATATGTATTCTCCTTGGCATAACAAGGTAACTACAGGCATTGGGAGAACTGATAGGAGATAAGGCTCAGCTAGACCAGTGCGATCATGTGTGAGCTGCAAGATGAAAAATGAATGCATGGATTTAACAATGAAATAAATAGATACAAATTGTTTCCACCTTGGTCAAGGTGTTTTTTTTTTAATAATTATAGGCCTCGCTTCTGTCCATACATTGTGGTTAAATATACGCCATACTGGCCGAAAAAGTGACGTTTACCAAATCACTTTCTACCTCCCTATTATTTGCACATTATACGTTTCATTTCCTTATAATTATATTTTTTATTTGGATTTTTCTATATGCATTTTATACATTTGTTAACCCATACTTGTGTTTTTTATTACACATGACATGTAAGTTCAATTGTGACTTTTTACTGTCTGTTGATAAATGTATATTAAGTCACTTCAAATCCTTTATACAATTGGTGACATATGAAGCATTCTCGTCAATATAGGCCTCTTGATTTGTCAAATTGATCGGATATGGAGAGGTAGCGAATGCAACTTACGAACGTGGAGATAAACTTCATCTACTCAAGAGATAATAGGAGTTCAGTTACAATCAACATATCCTACGTAGATTGGGAACACTGTCACCCCATACACATGATACACTCACAATTTCTACAGGGCTCGTGTGTAGAAAATTACAGAAAATTCCGTCACCATCAAACCACTATCGGTATTTAATACACTGAAAAAAACCACGTAGACCCACCTTAATATTTTTCCAATGCCCAATTATATCATATATGTGGGATAAACTAATACAATAATGTGATGATGTGAGTAAATCTGATGACACTGCGCTGCAAGCACGGGGTCCAAAACTCGAATATAATCTGATGTCGAGCACGCTACCTTTACAGAATATAGTGACTGTTGTATGTCGCGCCAGGAACACACCTCCCCAGCAAACACAAAACATTTGTATACCATTTATAGAATATTAGACCAAAGTCCAAGACGTCGGACGAATGTTGTATAAATGTTATACAAATGTTTAGTGTTTGCTGGGACTTTTAGCATGAGAAATAAACTTTATAACAGTGAATCGTCATGAAAGGAATTATTTTAATGATAAATACATGTTTTATTAAGCTGGTGAAGCGAGCGTACGTAACCTGTTGCATCTGGCGAAAATGTAAAGTCACTATAAGATCTCCCACCGTAATGATCAGTAGCTTCGAGTATCTTCACTGAATATCGCCCACCTCCTTCCTCCAGCAATGTTCTTGCCGCGGTGATTCCCGCCACCCCTGCCCCGACAATGAGCACGTCCTCAATACTCATTGTGAAGCTCTTGTTTTAAGAATGGACCCGTCCGTGACGCTGTCTCTTCAGATGTGCCAATGACACTGATGACACAACAAATACTAGAAACTCTTAAATAGTCCGCACATGTCACGTGCTAATACTTCATGTCAAGGTATATTGATATTTCGCTTTCATAGTTTATGGATAAATGATTATAGATTTAAGAAGAAGATATGTTTCGTGGTGATCATGCGGGCTCGTGATAACCCTGTGTTGTTGCTTAATGTGTAATCTAAATCATTAATCCTATGTGGAAGCCATCAATTAATCTGAAAAAGTCGACCATAACATCGTAATGTCGACCATAACATCGTAATTATTGATATTTCACTGATACTCACTGGCGAATTTTGTCCGGAGCTATACACATCACATCAAAATACTACAAGTAGAACATTTTTGAAAAAAAATAAAGTTTTAATCATTTGATTCTTTTGCTATACAGTTTTTTTTATCCCCCGCCCGTAGGGGAAGGGGAATTTTAGTCGCGCCATGATTCTGTCCGGCGTCCGGCGTCCGGCGTCTGGCGTCATGCGTCTGGCGTCCGGCGTCCGGCGTCACGTTTTCTTGTGGGCGCAAAAACTCAAAAACTACTGGTCAATTTTTTTTGTAAATTTTAATATCACATTCCTAGCAACATGGGGATGTGGAAGTGATTTTTTAAAGGTTTTACAGAAATTCAAAATGGCCGCCATGGATGAACTTCATATTTTTTTGTAGGCGCTAAAACTGAAAAAAAATTACTGAAATTTAAAATGGTCACCACAAATCGACTTTTTAAATATTTGTGACCGCAAAAATTCTAACCTAATTTATGGCGGGGGATGATATAAGACTTCAGTCCTCTTGTTATATATTGGGTTCACAATTTCAATGTTGTAGATGATTGCTCCGTCATACACACATGACGGAGGAGCAAAGAAAAGGTGACCAAGGTGCCCTGAGCCGCCACACAAGTACAGTTCAGTATTGACTCCGCTAACAAAAGGGCCTGATACAAAAAAATAAAATTATCGGTAAAGTGTTTAGGCATTAATTATGTATATCGACATATGTATGTATAACATGTATACTGTTACTGCAAACATACATGATTATACCTAAGCTCATAGGTTTACATATTATTGAAGTAGATTTTGAAAAATAAATTGTGTCATTTTACGTGTACGCGTAATATACACTTTTTTATCCTTTTGAACACTTAAATTTTTGGTTAATGTATTGATAATTCGTGCCAATATAATAGTCCTCAAATACGAGGATGAAATCAACAAAAGCTTCACTTGACTCAGGTTAAAATGCCGTATATTGTGCCCGACCTGGCCAGTACAAAATAACAGTAGATTCGTAGATCCGAATCTACTGTTTTAACAATAGAATGACGTCACGGGTGTATTTAAGGAAGTAGTCTGCCAATCGTTCCGAAGAGAAGCTTTTGATCTCCACCAGCAGTCTGGATATCAGAGCGATACAAATAGCGTCGCTCAGGAACACAATATTGTTCACAACAGGCATTATAGCATTGGGACGGTTAAAATAATGTAACCGTTTTATTGCCTGGCTATTTCGTGATAATAATAATTGATAACAGTTTTATTTCCAACATTTGATATGTAGCATTATATTATTAAACAGTTACATTTCAGATTTTATTGTGTTATCTTTTAATATACTTACATCTACTGATATTTTGATTGCTATTGAAAAAAGTTAATTAAGTAACCCTGTTACCCGCCAATTTACAAATTACGTTGTCAATATCAATTTTATTATATTATTACTGATACAGTCATCGTTCTTGACCCTTAAAACATGGGTGTAGACAGCTCGTCTGTGATTATATCATGATTATTGATGGATATTATAGCTGAAAATGTATATTTCGGCAATAGGTGAATAGTATTAGGTTTTGAAGGGGATACAAATATGCCCAAGCTGAATTTTTCAGGAAACCTTCCAAATACCATTAGAAATAACATACTAAAACTCCCCGTGATTCCCGCTGGAGCCTTTTCCAATATTCAAGATGGCGTCCAAGATGGCCGCCAAAATGTTGACATAGCTATATAGACGGGTCGATATACCACCTCACCCCCAAAAAATATGACAAAAGGTTTATTACGGTTTTCTATTCTACTGGATATATAATGAATGACAGACAATCAAAATCTGACCCCTAAAAATGACATAAAGATGGCCGCCAGCGGCCGTAAAAATCGGTAAAACCACCCTAAATTGCCTAAAATTTCACTATTTAAGAGTTGGGGAATTCGTCGGATACAATAACATTTAGGCAATGTCAAAAGTCTTAAAATGGCGATGGGGCTAGGAGGGGGGGGGGGGGAGGGGAGGTATGGCAAAATTTAAGATCATGGCCAAGGTAAAATATGATTTTTCAACAAATAAAGGTAGGAACAAGTGTAATACCTCTTTTTCGTCTAATGTTGATTGGAAAATCCATTTCATATATTATTTTTATGATTCAAGGTCATCTTCAATGTCAAAGGGTTAATCTAAAGGTCAAATAATCAAAAATATAATTTTTACCAAATAAAGTTAAGAAATTGTGTAATACCTCATTTTCATAGAATTGTGACTGGTAAATCCTGCTATGGTAGTATGTGTGTGATTCAAGGTGGCCTTTAAGGTCAAAGGGTAAATTTTAGGGCCAAATTCCTTGAAATATTATTTTAAACAAATACAAATATCAAAAAACATCATATTTAATACATCGTTTTGAGGTGATTTTACTGGATAAAACACTTATGTTATTATTTTGGTGATACAAGGACTTCTTCTTCAAAGGTCAAAATTAAAAAAAAATTGATGATCAAATGTCTTTGTTGTCAAAACGTCAAATTTAAGGTCAAGTAAAAGGAAGCGTAATACCTATTTTTTGTGTAAAAATAGGTAGCCGACTTAATCTAACTTACTGGAAGATCCATTTCTGGTAATATTTTAGTGATCGATTCAACTTCAACTTCAAAGTCAAAATGTCAATTTTGAGGTCGGATGAGCGAAAAGATGATTCTAACAAATTAAAATAACACAATGTAATACCTTATTTCAATTTAATTTTGAGTAAAAAAACATTTTACACAAATAAAAATAAAACAAGTGTAATCCATATCTTTGATTAGGGTTTAACTGCATTTCGTGTAGTACAATTTTGATAGTTAAATGTCAAATTTCGAATCCTGTGTCTGGATTGCAGTGTCATGTCATTCATCTCGCCATCTTCGGGAGGCTCTCCTGTCCCAGTTTAGCCTATATGTGCACAAAGGTCGCCTGAAAACACATTCATTTTATTTGATTTTTCATAATTATGGGCATAAGGTTATTTAGCTATTTTTGACAGAAGTTATATGTTTTTTCCGTCACCCTTTAGCGCCCTCATATGCTCTCTAACTCCCGCCAATCGCCCATCAACACACTACAATCGCCATTTAACCCCTATCTGTCACCCTTTAACACTTACTCGTCCCCTTTTGTTTCCCTTCCATCGCATTTTAGGCAGTAGCATTACCATAATTACACCTTTCTGTCGACTATTAATGCCACGTTGTCGCGCTTTAGCACTGCCTCGTCGCTCGTTAACGCCTCCCCATTGCCTTTTAACTTCTCTCTGTCTCTCTTTATGCCCTTTGACGCTTTTTCGCTGCCCTTTAATGCCTTCTCGTTGCCTTTCAACGCATCCCGTCACACTTGAAAGCATCTTACTTTCCCTTTTATGCCTCCCCATTGCCTTGTAACGCCTCTTCTGCGCCCCTTAACGCCTTTTCGCCGTCCTTAAACGCCTACCCAGCGCACTTTAACGCTTCCCTATTGCTCTTTAACGCATTCCCATTGCCATTTAACGCTTCCTCGTCGCCCTGTACTGCCCTCCTTACCACCCTTTAACACACCCAGTCGCACCTCACCGCCTCATTGTCGTCCTTCAACGCCTTTACATTGCCCTTCAATACCTCTTCGTCACCTTTTAGCGCCTCCCCATTGCCCCTCCTCCCCTTTACTTGTAATGCCTTGCAATTCCTTGAGATTCCTTGTTCAAAATTACATTTTCACAATGTTAAGTTGATCTTTCACCTTGAGCATGCTAAATCATTAAAAACATAGAATAATTATATTGTGTAGTCAAAACCACACCTATACGAGCTATTATGGTCTAATTTATTGCATATATGTTTTTCACCCTTCCCGGTAATTGAGAGATGTGGGTGGTACACCAGGAGCGTAGTATATAAGGTTCTTTTTTATGTCAGGGGAAGGGGGTAGAAAAACATAAACACATGTTTTTTTAGCTTGATTGAAGAACTGAATAAATTGAATGATGTAAGCACAATGTACATGCATTCCTTGAATTTCACTGCTTTTTAATGGTATAATTCCCAGTAAATTTTTGCTTTACGTCACGTTTTGTCACTAATGGTCATTCATGTGACACTGTAATGCGATAAGAAACAGTACATACCATTGATGAGATGAATGATGTACAGATTATGATGTGAGTTTGGGGTGATAGGGCAAGGTCGGTTGTTGAGATCGTTTTCCTTCACTC
Organism: Flabesymbios commensalis; assembly: GCA_964017125.1. Lineage (NCBI taxonomy): Eukaryota > Metazoa > Annelida > Polychaeta > Terebellida > Flabelligeridae > Flabesymbios > Flabesymbios commensalis. The sequence continues at coordinate 28,604,250 of OZ024915.1, forward strand.
GCCCAGGCATTTCCATACATACAGAGACTCCGGTCGGATAGTCCCCAGAGTTACAATAGCTGAAGGTAACTATATTGTCGGTTGGTTAAGGCTACCACGGCCAACATCAGTGCCTGCACTGACATTGACACTTAAACAGTAGGTATACACTATTTAGTCATAGCAATTTCCTTCTTCTAGAGTCATTGGTGTCCATCTTGGATTTGACACTTTTCTGGTAGTCAGATTTTGAAAGACTTTTTCCTGCCATTAAATACATCTAATGGTGACAAAATTCTCTGGAAAATACCTTTGGTGCTCAAGTGGATGTTTGCATAAATCGACGACCTAGTATCTCCGCTTGTAATCAATAATTTCATGATGTTTATATCAAAATGTTCTTTTTTACAAAAGAATTACAATGGGACAGGCTTTGAGTCACGAAATAGTCACATATATCATTTATTTTCAATTTCTGATATGTTAATGATTAAAATAGTATTAAAAATGTCATACATATCAAAATCTTTGCTACTTTTCTTATTAATATACCTTAAAGCAAAAAAATTGTAAGCGTGACTATTTAGTGACACAGAACCTGTTTGAATGGAATCCTTATGGCACTAAATGCACATGTAGACATTTAAATCATCAAGTTATGTTTAATACAAGCCGAGATATAGCGGTTTCATCATTTTGGCGGCCATCTTGGACGCCATCTTGAATAATGGAAAAGGCTCCAGCGGAAATCACGGGGAGTTTTAGTATGTTGTTTTTAATGGTATTTGGAAGGTAGCCTGAAAAGTTCAGCTTGGGCATATTTTTTCCCCTTCAGTCTGTTTACAGGTCTAATACTATTCGCCTACAATGGTCTTACTGACTAGCGATAATTACATATCATGCTAGGGCTAATATTAATTTTATTAGATTAATAATAATACAGTCGTTTCTTTGCTCCTCAAAACATGACTGTAGACACCTCGTTTGTGATGATAATTATCATGATTATTTATGGAGATACATATATATTTCGGTAAGGGTGGTATTAGCAATTTTATGATAATTTGACCAATCCGATTTTTCTAGATTTCTGATATTAGTCCGGTCAAAATTAGAGGAGCGGCAAATCTCCAGAAGAGCTCTATTTCCTGGTGTTTTTTCAAACAAAAATAAACATTGTTTAACTTTTATTTCCCATTAGTACAAGTTCTTAGGTGCCAGGAACTGCAGTCCGTTGGGTGTGCATCGTTGTGCATAGCATTCTAAAATGCGATTTTATACATGGGGGGTGTATGATTTTTCACAAAATCGAAAAAAATTAAGAAAATTACTTAAATTCGTGTCCTGACCTTAATAGTGGTCCAAATTCAACAATTTAAGTACCAAACTGTTTATAGTGACACGCTGAGTAATCGTGTAAACAATAACTACACATAGACATGGTCTTTAACCAGTACAGTAGATAATTTTCTGTTTGTTTTAGGTTTGAAAATGTTTATTTTAACATTCATGTGTCTGATTGTGATGTTCTCGTGACCTAAATATGCAGTATCATTGTAGCCCTATGCATTAGCTTTGCCATAATATCTCATTTGTATATCTGTGAATTATATTGAGTTCTCAAGATATGAAATAGTGACCTCACCCCTCTACATCCCAATTCAGCTCACTTATCATAAAATTGTAGACGCTCATTTATTTAAATTTTTCCAAGTGTTCCAATCAATATAATAAAACTTGTAAAGAGTTTTTATGCGTACTGAGACATTTGACATCTTAGTGTTTTTTCAAACAAAAATAAAAGCATATTTTCTATCAGGTGTCAGGAACTGCAAACCGTTTTGTGTGCATCCGTGTGCATCACATTCAAAATTGCGATAAAGGAGGATAAACAAGATTCACAAAAAAAATTACTGGTCCAAATTCAACCATTGAAGTTTCAAAATATCTGGAATAACAGCCTGAGTAGTTCTGGAACTACTAGAATTAGCCTACATTAGGAATAGTCATTACCACAATCAGATAATGGGGGAAATAGGCTATTTTTTCACCCATCTATTTTGTTTTAGTTTTCAGATTGCTGTGACTGATTTTCATGCTTTATGGCTAAACTGTGCATTATTCTTGTAGCCCTATCTATTGGCTATACAATAAGATTAATTCTATATATCTGTGAATAATATTGAGCTCTCAAGGTATGAATAGTGCCCCCCCCCCCCTGAATTCAAATTTGTTCCAATAATCATAATATTTGAGATACTTACTTATTTATACATTTGCAGTGTACCGCCCAATAATTTTTTCTGTATGCTTAGTAATTTCCAATATGGTCAGTTTTTATGATACACAAGGTGATGTTGGCAAAATTCCAATATGGCCGCTATTTTTACGAAAGTTTAGGGTCCCATCACTGGCTCGTAAATCGTTGCAGCCATTCGAGCATCGCTATCGAACTATCTCCAAGTATAAACTATGGTATGAAAGTCCTATAATATTACTGATTCATGCCCGTACAGATTATGGTTTTAAATACCCCCCAAAAGCGGTAATTTTCCCAATTAAGCTACATTAAACCCGTTCCAAAAGATAGTCTTTTTTAACACCCACAATTGTCAATTATAGTCAATCTACCTTACACTTATATGACTGGAATTACCTCAGTTTTATAATGTGTCATCCCACATAATCTTGTTGGTTATGATCCTTCGTTATGCATCAATAGTTATACTGTATTCACCCTTCCATTCTATTAATGCTATTTATAGTCAATTGCGACATATTCTATATATTTTACTTCTGATTTTGCACCCTGAAATGCCTTTATAAGTTTATAAAGCCTCCATCCTAAATAATGCTACATGACTAATTAGATACATTTATGAACAAAATAATCCAATTCAGAATACTTTTATTAATACACAAAACACAATACACAAAACACTCACATATGGAAATGAAGGCAAGGAACTAATACACCATACCACGTATAATGTAGGCCCCTATGTTAGAATACGATCTCGCTACTGATGATTGAATGTCTCTTTGTTTTCGATATATAGCTACCATAAATAAGTGGGACCAGCGTACTAATAAATAAATAATAGACTTGACACTTAACATTTAGAAAGTTGCTTAGGTTGCGATCTCGCTGCTGAAAATTGACTCACACTTTCATATTGAAATATTAACATTACTTAATAAATATAATGTCTCAGCGTGCCATCTCGCTACAATGATATTAATATCTATACATATAGCACAGAGTCGATTTATCCAAGTGTTCTCGCCACTGTTCACACATACACAGCTACACAAAACAGCAGGTGAAAGAGAAAAGTATTCCTATCTGCAGGTACCGCCTTGGAGTAGGCGTGTAGTAGTGGTAGAACATGTAGTAATAAAAGAATGGTTTATGGCACTTTTCAGCCGTAATGGTCTTTTAGGTTATTTTGTAATACGTTAAAACAGTGCATGGTGGATTATTGAAATCTTTCTCAGATCAATTTAATGCTCAGACATTTGGAATAACCATTAATGCATCTCTACCTGATTTGCTACTTTCTAAGGCATGCATGCCTACGTCTGATTCATGTCACTACATCCAGTTTTCTCATTGTGTTGCTGATGGTGTTGTCTCATTGTCACGACGACTGGGTTTATTCTGTCACCTTAGGCGGTATTGTTGTTGTCGTCATATTGCAGTCTCTCAAGGTCTTCTTACTTTCTGGCACTGACACCTTGTCTTCTTTTAGATCTAGCTTGAGCTTTTAGAAGTTTGGATTCGACTTTCTATAGACTCAGCCTTCAACAGAATGTCTTTTCTGCTATAGTTATGAAATTAGTTGGAACACTGCTGAAGTATGGAAATTATCACCGCTGACCAATCAATATGATGACATATCCCTGTATATTATGCAGTCACTTCTGTTTTCGAAGAATTACAGTCAGTTGAGTCAGCTTGCTTCTTTACAGACAGTAGCTACACTCTTCGTTCTTTTTGATGTTACGTCATTTACCGGTAGGTCAGCTTACTCTATTGGAAAAGGTTTCCCTTTCCATACTGCCTGCATTCTTTAAACCTTTTCATCAAAAGGTGGAATTGCTGGTAATGGCTGTATACTTGAAACGTGATATGACCTAATACACTACTTTTAAATGCTGCTGGTCAAGGAGCATCATTTACCTCATGGTGAAGCGACTTTATTCCGAAGCGGATCGGAACAATGCTACCATTGACAAATGTTTCAAGAAGGGCTGCAGGTACCCCATACTTTCTCTTCTTTGACACATATACACGACGTTTAAATGACTGGATCTTGGAATAACGCCACCTTTCGCATACTGAGCTACTTACAGCCTCTTTAGGCTGGGATAAGATTTTGAGAGCTTAATTGTATGATAAACCATGACATTATCGTTGTCAGCAACATTGTGACCATGGAATTGATACCAGTGACATGTTTTATTATAGAGACATATTTATTAGTAGCGATGCTGGGACTGTATAATCAAGCAATATAGCATGGAGAGTTTTTTTTAAATTATTTTTCAACATGTCACGTCATATTATTTCAGCAAACTTCGCCTTTGGATAACTAAATTTTATGTGTTAGCTTGTGAGATAAATTTTTCTTTGATGCGCTTCAGCTCAAAGACGGATGGGTGGATAACAGTTATTTAGGAATAATCAAGTCAAAATGTACACTTTGTCAGCAATATCACTCATCCCACTGATATTATTCAGTCTTTATCTGGATTATATTGCAGTCAAAAAACAGGAGTGAGTTTCAGAATTTTAAAAATGCAGACAAAGTTAATCTCTGAGTATAGCCTACCTAGCCTACCCTATAGGCCTACCCTGTTAAACATTCCAGTGATTGGACTCTGTGAGAGAGTTGGGCCAAGTGTAGTTGAAATTATAATTATATACCCTTGCTGTAAAAGTGATCCATCTTAAATTGTAAGATTTTGAGAGTTTAATTGTATGATAAACCGATGACATTATCGTTGTCAGCAACATTGTGACCATGGAATTGCTCCGCCAGTACTGGTACGTCAGGAAAGACAATGTCTACATTACAACTCGTCTCACCAGAAAGGGAACAAAGGCCACTAACTAATCAGATGTCTCACTTCCATTTATTGGCTCATGATAAACGTCAACAGTTTAAAGAAAGCCAGGCAAGCGCTGGGCATCAGTACCACAGTCCAGCAAGAGGATATATGGCTGACTGTCGAAAATAGATACTTTTATACCTCTCACTATACTCGTTTAAGCCCCATACATTAACAGTTATTGCTATGTGCTTCGAAGTAGTGACACAGCCATGCATGCAAACAGACAATATTGAAAAGTTCAATAACTGTCCAAAATGCATTGTATTTAGCTGAATTGCGATCAAATGCTTACTGGAGTGTATTCAAACTAGAACAAACAAACTCAGAATATATACAAGCATAATTTGATGCATATATAAAAGTATAATTTGATAGCAGTACCACTGAAATAGATATTATTTGTGAGAAAAATTGTTCTGTCGATGTCATCAGGCACTAGAAAAGGGAATTTGAGGTGCCAGAAGAATATACAGTTTGACACCAATATCATTCAAACTAGCTAAGAAGAGAACCATATTTGTGAGAGAAAATGGTACCTTCTTGGTTTTCAAAATTAGGAAAAACTAACGCGGCGTACAAAACAGATATAGTTTAACACAAAGATCACACAAGTCACATAATTCAATTTATGAAGAAGTACATTTTGCAGTCATCTTAAAAAATGGTCGCCATCTTGGATTCTAAGAATATTAAAATAAACTCGACATGTAAGACAACTAATGTTTTGACACTAAAATGAATCAAATACATGAACTAGCTCCCTATTTATTAGAAAATTGGTAATTAGAAATTCATTTGGCGGCCATCTTGAAAAGTAGTCGTCATCTTGGATTTTCCATGGGCTAGCTGTCGTATGGAATGCTGAAGCATACTCTTGGGGTGGGTACATAAACGGTCCCTGAAAGTTCATTTATCTTGAAATAAGTTCGCGTGAAATTTTTTTTTGAAGCTTTTGGGTATGAGAATGTGAAAATATAACTTCAGGCCATATAAACATTCAAAAATGTCAAATATATTGACATTGCAACATTTTTAAACCTAAAACGACAATAAAATAGGTCAAAACATACCCATTTCACAAAATCTAAGAATTATTTTGGTACCTATGTCTTTTTAATGCCTATAACGTGTCTCAGTCCGTCATTCTAGACAATTTGGTAGGTGAATGGGTAAAATTTGACCAATATTAAGGCCCTGGCATGAATTTAAGTGATTTTCAAAATGTATCGCTATATTGCATACCCTGTCATGGAAATGCTCAATTTTGAAGGTTATGCACAAGGCTGCACACAAAACAGATTGCAGTTCCTGAAACCTAAGATTATACACTAACAGAAAATCGAGGCTAGACAATGTTTATTTTTGCTTGAAAAAACACCTCTCTTTTGGCGATTTGCCGCTCCTCTAATTAGGGGGATATGGTCTATAAAAAAGTGCCGTAGGGTTAAAGTGTTATGAAACCTGTTTTAACCTAATTTGAATGTGCTGATTTCAAAATGCTGTTTGCCAAGCTCGATTCCGACCATTTGACCCCTAAAAGCGCAAAACAAAATAGTCAACGAAAATAGCTGATTTACAGATACGATTTACAATTTGTATTGGCTCAAATCACATATTTGACATTAAAACTTTCAAAATAATTTAACCTTTTACTCCCCAAAATTTCCAATAACTTAGCTATATTTTGTTTCCTGTTGAAAGATTATTTTTGTGATGAAAATGCCTCGAGGTTTCAAAGTGACTCAAATATAGTGATTTAAAAATATTATTGCATTATATTTGATATAACCATTTAACCTCTGAAACTGACAAACAAACAAAGTGGACATAAACAAGTATCATTAAAAGCAACAATATATAAATTTGTGGATAAAATAATTCATAACCACTAACCAGTATAATTTAAAAAAAAATCCTGATAATTATGCATTGTCTTAACCTTATAACATTTAAAGCGTTTTAACCCTTTGCTTCGTAAATATGATAATAATCAGGTGATAAAAATGTCAACAACTGTTCCGCGTTTGAAGCCGGGGTAACAACTATAATAAAGAAACAGATGTCTATCATATTAAACTGATCAGAACACAGTTTATTAAATATTACTGTGATTGGTTGTGTCACGGATCAGATAGTATTGTGTGCTGAATATTTTTTGTAGACTGTTGTATTGCATGTAGGTGACACATTCTGTTCTGTTCTGAAATTTCAAGCGCAAGAACGACTACCCTGATTACAACATGTAATATAATTTTATATAAGGCACGTACAATATCATATTTGTATCTGATGACAAATTATTCCAGCTCACATCTTAGTGTTGTATACGTGGTAAGCTTGTACTAAAAAAGATGTCGCTTCCGCATCTTCCTAACAAGGGTTCTGGAGAAGTGGAAGATATTTTTTTATTGTACATGAGCTATACGACCTGATGGAACTGATTTTATAAAACAATAAAAAAGTATCGCAAATAATATTAATTTTAAATCATAACGGGTCTTGTTTGGAGTTTACATTCACTTAAAAGTTTCAGACCGGCAGGGTTAGAATTTCGAATCCTGTTTCTGGAGGGCAGTGTCTTCTCATTTATCTCACATTCCTCAGGATGTTTTCTTGGCCCATTTTAGCCTACATGTGCACAAAAGTGGCATAAACCCCCATTTATTTCATTTTAATTTATTCAAAGTTGAAACATCAAAAAAGCTAAGATCAAACATATACCACACCGGCCTTATCCTTACACATCCACATAAAAAATATTCCACAAAATCAATGTCATACGGCTATAAGGTAAAACATTAAAAACGCGTTTTTCTTAGTTTTTTAAAAAACATGAGTTAACATGTTTTTCCATATATCCCTACATATGTCACTTAATAATACCACAGTCACACATACACGACGCACAGCCCACGTCTTGAGTGACAAAAAATAGAGCAGTGCGTCGTTGTGCGCCCATCTCAACATCCTCAGGATGTTTTCTTGGCCAATTTTACATGTGCACAAATGTGGCCTAAAACCCCATTCATTTCATTTTCATTTATTCAAAGTTGAAACTAGTAATTGCATCAAAAAAGCTAGGATCAAACACATACCACACCGGCCTTATCCTTACACATCAACATAAAAAAATATTCCACAAAATCAATGTCATACGGTCATAAGGTAATAACTTTAAACGCCTTTTTCTTAGTTTTTAAAAAAACAAGAGTTAACATGTTTTTGCATATAGCCCTACATATGTCACTTATTAATACCCCAGTCACACATACACGACGCACAGCCCACGTCTTAAGTGACAACAATTAAAGCAGTGCGTCGTTGTGCGTCCATGAATTTTGTCAGGATATGAGAAGAGCCAGAGAGTTTAAGACGAATATACAGCGTGTTATGAATAAATCAGGTGTATAAATCAGCGAATACACAGCGTTTTGCCATCGCGTTGTGCGTTAGCAGGGCGACAAAGTTAACGAATACACCGCGCATCGCCAGCGCGAGGCACGAATAAGTCAGAAAGCATTCAACACGCCCCATATACGTTATATGTTCGCTAGACAGGCGTTAGAAACGCATTAGATGGGCGCTATATGTGCGCTCAGTGCCGGCATTTTTGAGTTTTTATCTGACCGTAAGGCTCAGTGACATATGGTCGACGCACGACCCACGCACTGAAAATTGAATTATTTTTTGCCAGAGCGTCTGTCGTGCGTCGGTCGTGCGTCAGTACTTGTTACTGGTTTGTGGAGGGCGCTGCACTAACGCTACGCATATGTTTGTGCGCAGTGTAATCGTCAAAGGAAGTTGGGTGTGTTTAAAAATAGTGAACGCATATGAACGCATAGATGTAGGCCTACACGCCAGAATACCGCCAGAAACACGTAGGGCGCGCTAGAACAACGTAAATATCAACGCCAAATACGTTTGCTTTGTATCACATGGCAGCCCGTTAAGGGCGCCGGGTAGTCGCGGGCAACGCGCCTGCCCTGCGCTGCATGAGCGCTCAAAGAAAACGCTGGGCACACGCGAGCGGGTCGCCCGTGTTATTTCTGCAGCTTAACCCTTGGAGCACTGCAAAACTACATTTTATTTTTAATCATTTGAGGGAGTGTTTCACACGATACACGCCTTTAAGTGCAGAATTTGTTTTTAATTTGTCAAAATTACGTCCAAACATATAATGTTATCATAAATTTAGGACACATAATATTTTCTTTTAAAAATCGTTACATATGTACAAGACAAACTGATAAAATTCACTATAATCGTCGACGTTAGCATTCTCCTAGAGGAGCGCGCAGCGCGAGGGCTGACGCGTAGCATTCTAGGGTTTAGCGCGCACTTTATGCGTTGAACGCGTTAGCAAAGCGATGTTCATTCGCCATTTGCGTTGAAAAGACGCTATGCATTCGCTACCAACTTGCTACGTTTTTCATAATCCGGACTCAAATTGTTATTTTTTATTTTTGTATGCGTGGACTGTGAGTCGTGTATGTGTGACTGGGACAAACCTTTTTCAACGAAAACACAACGAGTTTAGAGCGTGTGCCTACTTGTGCCTAGGGTTAGACTGGCGCTGGTCTGACGACGTTCTTCTGGCGTCTACATTCACACGTGGAAAAAACGTTCACATTTTTGAACATGCAGAAAGTGTGCGCAGAGGTTGACGCACACAAGAAATGAATAGCGCTCATCCGGCGTTCTCGTCAAATCGTCGACGAATTCTGACGCACGCCCAGCGATTTTAGATATAGAGACGAAATTCCTGATTTCTAATTATTGACAACCATGTCAAAAATAGGAAATGCGTGAATTTCGTTTCTATATCTAGTCTAACTGATGAATGCGCAGCACAAAAATTATAAAAATTTGCAGTTCTAGTCTATGTACATGTTTACATCATATGGTCATATTAAGAACCCGAAATAAAATCACCGATTTTTTGATGATTTTAGCCTGGGCCAGTCCCTTTAAGTAATTTTAACTGATTTTAACTGATTATCTTGTGCTTATTCTTATGAATTGAAGGAAAATATTTGGATTATATTGCTCAATGTGTTGAATAAAAATCTACAACCTACAACATTGATAATGATTTAAAACACATGTCAATTGTGATTTTTGAATGTTCTAAATATAGTAGGGACCTACTTTATTTAATAATAAAATGTGTTTAATATAAATTTAGCTTTTCAGTAATCAAAGGGTTAGCTGAAAAATTATCCTTTTATACTTTCAACGTGACTAATTTATTAATACAGAATGATTTTATATGCTTATGTGTATACACAAAGCGTAAATCATGTATTTTCACATAGAAAACAGTTATAATTTTATTTTGCGATTTTGAGGCTCAAAGAGTCGAAACACAGCTCGGCAAACAATTTTTTTAAATTCAGGAAACCTAAATTAGGTTAATGCAAGTCTCAAAACACTTTTACCCCAAAATGCCTATGGGAATTTTATTTTGTGGCATTTCGACCGGACAACATGTGTTTCTGAGGGGTTTTCCAAAACAAATGCCATTAAAAAACATTATGTTGCAATTTTGTCTAGGTAGACCCTTTTTGAACATAGGATGACTGGACTACTATATCAGATATTGCGGATTTGTGTTTTGTTACGCATGCTCACAAATTAATCCACGGTGCTCAATATCCAGTAATGTGCACTGCCGCTCTGTCACGAAGGCCTAAGAACACAGATCCAAAAAGTTCATTAACTATAAATCAGATATCGCAGCCTGTTTTGCTATTTTTAGTATTTTTAAGGTTCTATGTTGCGAAGGCTCTTTGTTCCGAAAGTTATCTGAGTACAAAAAAATAGAATGAAAAGTTAATATATATGTCGTCGGTCACAGGTGAAACAATCCTAACTAAAAAATTGTAGTTTTGCATAAGTTGCTTTTTAAAGTTTTAGACAATGATGATAAATCGATACTTCGTTTTAGTGAACTACTATGTATAGTCTAGAAGCTATGACGCCACAAAATCAACTTCCTAACAGCTGTTGGTGATACGTGATACAGTGTTTTCTTAATCATTTAACTACTACTTTTTGACACTGAGTCCGCCGAAGGCATTGGATTTCACATAGCCTATATCAAGTAGTTTTTAAAATATAAGATATAATATTTTTTTCTAAATTCATTATTTTTGATCGCCTCTATCTCATAAACGGTGATATCTAGGTCGTGACTGGTGTCGACCATGGGTTTTAGCTCGGAGACGTGAACAAAGTGAAAAAAAAGCTATTTATAAAACAGAAAATATTGTAAGAGCGTTGATTGTTTTTTAAACAAAACAAACGTTTAAAAATATCATAAACCGTATCACACAATCCACCTTTTATCTAGTTTAACAAAACTTCAGAGTACTGTTTAAACCTGCTGATTTTACAGCTTAATCTGGCGTTCATACACACAAATGGTCGTTGCCTACATAATGAATGTATTCAATTTGTGGACACCATATACACAATTGAATACTTGGCCTAAACCCCCATTCAGTTGATTTTTATTTGTATCATTTAACCCTTTGACTTCCAGGCCGGAGTGCATGCCAGGATCCAGATATACTGGTGTAGGAGTTCTATTTTTCGTCATTTGAAGCTGGAATTGCTAACGCAATTTCCAGCTTCAAATGACGAAAAATACATAAATGTAGTATATATTTGAGGAAAATTTGTGTCATTTTATGGTTACGTTCATTGACGAATGACGACGGAAATTTCCGTCATGTATGGTAGTGGAAAGGTTAAGCATATCGCTGATATTTATCCTAACCTGTTAACTGTCGCTGTGTAGTATTGTGCTTTTTTATTTCGTTATGAGCACGTCGATAATAACACTTTTAAAGTGGAACTTGTGCAATTACACAAATCTAAATAATCATGTGTACTCGGTGTAGTGTTTAAACAATGATTACGAAAACACTTTATCTCCAATGTAAAGCTCGTGAAAAATTAAGTAGTCATTGTTGACATAAGATGGATTAGTTCACTTTTCATCTACATGGTTTGAGCTGTTTAGCTTAGATATTGTTAAACTGTCAGTATGTCACACATACAGCAACAAATCGAACTGCTCACTAACTAATCAGATATAAATCGGTCTGTTTTTAGGTTTCTTTGTATCTTTAGGAACACAAAAACAAAATGATATATTGGGGCTCGATATCACAGTAGTGCGCTGTCACGTAGGCCTTGAGAAACAGATAGAAAATATTGATTAACAAAAAATCAGATATATACGAGTGTCTTTTCTGTTTCTTTTTTATTTAAAAAAACATGTCTTCACAAATAAATCTAATGTAGGGGCCTATTCGATATCCCAGTAGTGCGCATTGATCCACGTAGGCCTACAGAACGAGATATAGAAAATGTTGATAAACCAAATCTGATATCGAAGCCTGTTTTTTCTAGTTCCTAGCATTTTTAAGAACACAAACACATGTACTGACAAATTAAATGTATCTATCACACTGTCACTTATCAGATACACCTATCACGCCGTGTTTTTGGTGTTTCTTTGTATTTTGGAAAGTATGAAAGAACATTTTCAACATAAATGTACTTTCGCCACGTATGCATACATACGCATATTCTCACTTTTAAGTAATTACAGCTGTCGTCGTACCCTGATGACATCGCAAGGCTCTGACACAGTGACCTCCATTTTTAAATGTAATAGTTCTAATACGGTCAAAAGTTTACGACTGCTGAAAAATGCCTAGTTTTCGTAGGCACTTGAAATATTCGTCTAAATTTCATGTCATCCGAGTGTTTTGCTAGGCAGCGCGAGTGTCGTTTTTACACAGCTGGCTGTGTAAACAAAATTGCGGTCAGTGTGACTAGGCCTCGCGCAGTAAATCAGTTAGGTGGCCCAGTCATTACCGGGTATTATCGCCGGATAATAAATAGTGAAACTACATCAAGACTAAATAGCGCTCAATGTAGGCCCTATGTCGCTGTAAATGTTCAATTTGGATAAGATCTCTTAGCTTCTAAATTCAACACAATTCTAGCACGATGTCTTTATGTTGCAAGAATAACTGAATCGCTATTTTTTTTTTTACAAGCAACAGTAAGTTGGACGAATGTTTTTGCAGCAACAGTAAGTTGGACGAATGTTTTTTGCAACATACACTTTTTCTTTTTGGTGGCTATTTTTAGGTCAATTTAATTTTTAGCATTCTAGTACACAAAAACTATTTTAACCGATTCACTGAACAACAAAATTTGCGAATAAATATTATTATAGTATGTGTAAATATTTCGCAAATATAATATTTTATGAGCCTGCATGCGATGTAATCAAATCTTCTTTTGATTTAATACATTTTGTGTAACAATGCATTGGACAAAGATATTTTTGTTTTACATTTTCTTTAGTCTTAAACACTTTCTAATAACTGGGCCGCAGTCTATAACTAAGTAAATATACATATGATATGCTATATAATAATTACACAAACATTATAGGGACTTATTGTAGGACCACCATAGCATACACGCCTACCAGTTATATAATATTTGATTGATTGATGTTTTTGTCATGAATTTCACATTTATCTGGTAAAAATGAATAAATACAACTGTAACTGTGTCAATCTATTGCGAATGGACCTAATGCAGAGGGACAACTAGTTCAAAGGCAAACTTATAGCAAGTTTGAAGGTTGTTTTCATATTATCATGACCAGACAGTGATTACATCAGTCCTTGGATATTAGTTACAATCTATTGAAGTTACGCTAGATTTAAAAAAACAGCTGTGACTTGTGGTGATGCATTATTACGAAGATATTTACTATATGGGCCCTACAATAAAAAAAAGTTTCAGGCCTATTCAAATGGAAAACAAAGGACAGCTCGACCCACGTGCTGCAAGTTAGTTATTGTCCGGCCCTCGTCATTGTACTCGCAATAGACCTCGCTCCGCTCGTTCTATTTCTCGTACAAGACTCAGGCCATATAATAACTACTACGTGGTCTGGTATACTAGGTGAAGCTTCCACGTGACGCAACGCACGACACACGTGATACAAAGAGGCGAGTGAAGCGGAAGGGAAGTATGGTGTCCGGATAGGGCCATCTCGCCCTTCCGATGTTTCGCTGTTACAAAAAGTAAAATCTCTTCAAAATATCGCTCTTTCGCATCGCCCTTTCGCAGTTTCGCCCTTTCGTTGTTTCGTAGTCTCGCATCGCCCTTTCGGTGTTTCGCAGTATCGTTGTTTCGCAGTTTTGTTGTTTCGCTTCGCTCATTCGCAGTTTCGCATCGCCCTTTCACACCTTCGTACATTCATTGTTTCGCACTTTCGCGCTTTCATTGTTTCGCTCTTTCGTTGTTTGGCATTTTCGTTGTTTTGCACTTTCGCTCTCTCTTTCGTTGTTTCGCACTTTCGTTGTTTCGTGGTCTCGCAGTTTCGTTGTTTCGTACTTCTGCACTTTCGTTGTTTCACTCTTTCGTGTTTCGCACTTTCGTTGTTTTGCTCTTTCGTTGTTTCGCAGTATCGTTTTGTTGTTTAGTATTTTCGCACTTTGCTGTTTCGCACTTTCGTTGTTTCTCTCTTTCGTTGTTTCGCTCTTTTGTTGTTTCGCAGTCTCGCAGTTTCGTTGTTTCGTACTTTCGCACTTTGCTGTTTCGTACTTTCGTTGTTTAGCAGTTTCGCACTTTCGTTGTTTCGCTCTTTCGTTGTTTTGCACTTTTGTTGTTTCGCACTTTCGCGGTTTCGAAGTTTCGCACTTTCGTTGTTTTCCCCCTTCCCTCCCTTCCGCTCCACTCGCCTCTTTGTATCACGTGTGTTGTGCGTTGTGTCAAGTGGAAGCTTCACCTGGTATACCAGAACTCTGAACTGTATAACATAGATGTACCAGACGAGTGTACGCCTGCTTCCAGAGCTAGTCGTGATTTTTCCCGGCGCTTTGTACTGACAGTCCTGGTTCAGTAGCACACTGAATCGAATTTTTATAATGTTGAGCCAGGAGCGCAGACGATGGGCCAAAATTAGACTGCTATTGGATCAATGTCTCATGTAAGCTGGGATTTTGGCCTAGTTTTCATAGGCACTTGAAATATTCGTCTCAATTTCTTGGCATCCGAGTTTTTTGGTAGGCAGCGCGAGTGTCGTTTTTACACAGCTAGCTGTGTAAACAAAATGGCGGTCAGTGTGACTGGGCCTCGCGCAGTAAATGAGTTAGGCGGCCCAGTCATACCGGGTAAGCTGGGATAGCAAGCCCACACAACCACTGCCGGAGATTAGGACAGGGCCCACGCACAACACACGTGATAAAAAGAGGCGAGTGGAGCAGAAGGGAGGGGAGGGAGAAAACAACAAAAGTGCGAAACTACGAAAGAACAAAACAACGAAAGTGCGAAACTGCGAAACAATGAACGTGCGAGACTGCAAAAGTGCGAAACAATGAAAGTGCGAAACAAAGAAAGAGCGAAACAACGAAAGTGCGAAACAACGAAAGAGCAAAACAACGAAAGTACGTAACAACGAAAGTGCGAAACTGCTAAAGTGCGAAACAGCAAAAGTGCGAAACAACGAAACTGCGAAACTGCGAAAGTACGAAACAACGAAAGTGCGAAACTGCGAAAAAACGAAAGTGCAAAACCTTGAAAGTGCGGAACAACGAAAGAGAGAAACAACGAAAGTGCGAGACTGTGAAACAACGAAAATGCGAAAGTGTGATGCGAGACAACAAAACTTCGAAACAACGATATTGCGAAAGAGCGATGCGAAACAACGAAAGAGCGATGCAACACAACAAAACTGCGAAACAATAAAACTGCGAAAGATAGGGAGGTAATAGAGAAAGTAACGAAAGTGCGAACCTACGAAAACGCGAAACAACGAAAGAGCGAAACAACAAAAGTACGAAACTGCGACACAACGAAAGTGCTAGACTGCGAGGTGCAAAACAATGAAAGTGCGAAACAACGAGAGTGCGAAATAACTAAAGTGCGAAACTGCAAAGTTCGAAACAGCGAAAGTGCGAAACTGCAAAAGTGCGACACAACGAAAGAGTGAAACAATGAAAGTGAGAAACAGCGAAAGTGCGAAAGTAATAAACAACGAAACTGCGGGACTGCAATCAACAAAAGAGCGAAACAACGAAACAACGAAAGTGCGTAACAACGAAACTGCGAAACAACGAAAGAGCGAAACAACGAAAGCGCAAAAGTGCGAAACAACGAGCGTGCGGAACAGCGAAAGTGCGAAATTACAAAACAACGAAACTGCAAAACAACGAAAGAGCGAAACAACAAAAGTACGAAACAAAGAAAGAGCGAAAAAACAAAAGTGCGAAAGTACGAAACAATGAAACAGCGAGACCGAGAAACAACGAAAATGTTGAAACAACGAAAGAGCAAAAGTGAGAAACAACGAAAGTACGAAACAACGAAAGAGCGAAACAACGAAAGCGCGAAAGTGCAAATCGACGAAAGTACGAAACTGTGAAAGAGCGATGCAAAACAACAGAAGAGCGATGCGAAACAATGACGCTGGAAACAGCGAATCAGCGGAAGAGCGATGCGAAACTGCGAAAGAGCGAAGCAAAACAACGAAACTGCGAAACAACGACACTGCGAGCGAAACAACAAAAGGGCGAAGCAAAACTGCGAGACTATGAAACAACGAAAGGGCGAAATGCGAAAGGCGATGCGAAGGAGTCAGATTTTGAAGAAATTTTACTTTTTGTAACAGCGAAACAACAAAAGGGCGAGATGGCCCTATCCGTACGCCATACTTTTGAGCTCTTCAGCAGTAAATGACATTAGGTGTTATTTTCAATAAAACAGCTATACCTGCATGTAGTCTTGTAATGTGGTAATTAGACCCAAACTAAATTTTGAAGACTATAAATGACCCACAATATTGTTTAATATTCCAAGATATGTGCTAATATTCTCCAAGCCATTTCATTCATGGTAAAAAGTAATTTAAAATTATTAATGCCCAACATCAACTTTGACAATTTTTGATGCTGGAAACGTAGAGACATACATCTTCGTATCTTAGCAATGTTTTATAATGACAATGTCGCTTATTTTCATTATGTATACAATGACATGTATATTTGTTCACGTTATTTTTCTAAACTAACCTTCTTGTATATATGAACATATATTCCTATGACAAATAAATCTGTTATTGATCTAGGCTTAGATGTATTCCAACTATGTTCTGGGATATATTTCTTCTGGTTCACCAACAATATTAGCTTTAACAAAATAAAAAAAACTAGCGGCCATCTTAGATTTGTGTGTTAAATACATGTATTGGTTAAAATATCTAAGAAACACATTAAAAATGATCGACCCCAAATTTAGTGAAACGATCAATCAGACATATTATCAAGGTGCTAAAACGAGTGAATTTTTTAAAAATCAAATTAAAACGGCGGCCACCTTGGATTCTAAACTGTAGATGAAAAAAATAAAGCGTCGGCCATCTTAGATTCTGAACTGTAGGTCAAAGGTCTCACCACACAAATTCATTCGCGCATATCATTATAAAGTTTAAGAATAAGAAAGTTGGTCTCTTTTTTAAAAGTGTGGCTCTTTGCAGCAGCTCCTGTGTTGATTATTACGGCTATATCATTTTGATACCAATTTAAATCGATTCTGTGATGTTTTGTTGTAGCAAAAGCATCGAAATTATAAAAGATAGATCTAACAGGAAGTCCTTGCGCTGGCTGCAACAACGCTCTTCTAAAAAACGAGGTCAATTTTTTTCTAGGTCGCCCTCGGGAGAGTAGGCCAAGAGCTTATTATAGGCTAAAATAGCAGAAAAGCAAGCAGATTCACATACCTTTTTTATTTTGTATTTTGAAAGAGAACAACAGGATGGTTAAAATGATATATAGGGTTATTTACATTTCCCCATTTTAGGAGTGCTGGGAGGCCTGAGCGTATGGGTAATAATACATGTAAGTCTATGGGACGGGTATTACAGTGTATGTGTGGTGAGATGTCAAATAGGCCCAACCTTGACAAAAATTGTCAACTCAAAATCAACTGGGAACCATAAATAACACATATCTTGGTGGTAAAATTATATTATTTTTATCAATTAAGAACGGCCACCATCTTTGAATTATAAGTAAAATGATGTGTGCAAAATTATCGCAAAAACCCAAGAAATGAATTTTTCGATCCGAAATCACCTAAAAAACATAAATCACACACGACCATTTGGTTAAACTTTTTCATATATTTAATTGATGACCTTTGATGATAACTAGCGACCTTATACGCATGGTCTAGAAGTGAGACAGATGCCCCTTACCTGTTGACCTAGGTATGTTTAAGAATGGTGCATGGTGGTTGCTTTTACTCACTCGGGGTGAGACAGATAAAAAATAAGATATATTTTTATTATCTGCCTTCAGACTATATAGTCCTAATAATACAGTGTTCTATTACAGCGGTTATTTTTCTCATGGAATCAACATATTTGTCTCTCAGAAACAATGGGAATAAATAGTGTTGTTGTATGACATATCGTAATAGCTTTTTTTATTTTTACTTCTGTGTTATTTTTAAAAAATAAGTCACTTAAATTGGCTAAAAGTGTGATGTCATCTGCGTAAATAATAGTTTTAAAAAAAGTGCTGGCAAAAGGTATATCATTCATATATAATATGAATAAAAGCGGACCTAAAATCGATCTTTGTGGGACTCCAGTTAAAATATTTGTGAAGGCTGGTCCAATATTATATATTTCGACGCATTGTTTTCGATTTTATAAGTAATTTTCGATTAAATTTAGTGAGCTACCTTGAACACCGTAAAATTTAAGTTTGTCTAGTAAAATTGTATGGTTTAATGTATCAAATGCTTTGGATAAGTCCAAATATATGGTTATCGGTATATTGCCTTTTTCCATTCTCCTTGTAATAGTGTCGATGATATCAAGGGCAGCCAATTCAGTAGAATGTTTACTACAAAAGCCGTATTGTCCCTCATAATAAAAATTATTTAATGTAAAATAGTTATTTACTTGGTTATAAATTACACGTTCAAATATCTTTGACCGTGCTGGTAGAAGAGATATTGGTCGATAATTATTTATAGAGGTGGGATCACCTTTTTTGAAAAGACGAATGACTTTTGCTAATTTAAAATTGTCTGGGAAAATGCCTGTGGTAAGTGATCGGTTTATTGTTGTTGTCACAGCTTTCAATAAAGCGAATTTAATAGATTGTATTAAGAAAGTAGATCCGTGAAGTTAGTTACTTATTCCTTATCCCCATTTCCTTATTAAAAAAAATAACTGAAAGTCGTGGATCATCAAAATTAGGGTGTGACCTTGACCCTGAGATCTCAAGCTCATATAGAAAAATGAGGTCAAAAATCGAGGGTAGCCAGAAATTAAAACTAACAAATTGGTTCCATCCAGCAAGCGGGATGCGATGGCTGCTTCATTGCTGGACGAGCTGGATACAGGTCGAAATCAATTGTTTCCTTCATACCCGTTGAATGCAGATCACATTGACAGATTTGTCGATTATATTACTAAAGAGTACAAGAGAACACTAATGATGAACGAGCCTACTAGTTCTCACATGTGTGATAAACAATTCGTCGCCACGGAGCTAAAGGATCCTATCTGCCACTCTAACGAGTCTCAGATAGGATACTTTAGCGACGAATTGTTAAGTACTACCCTTGAAGTGTTGGCTCAATTCAAAAACAGCTTGTTATACCGTGTTGGTGATGATAGTGATGAGAGACCGACAAAACGGATGCGTGTGTGAAATGATAAATAAATTATCCCCCATCTACGAAGTGCATTTAATGTGGTTAGCTACTCTCACTAACGTCATTCATCCCTTCTTATCCACCCACATCTTCGAACATTCTCCATTTAATAGGCCTAAACAGACTAACTGGTGCAGTCTTTTTGTCCGTTTTTATCTGATCGATGCCATTGATGCATGCTGCTTTTTGGGATTTCATCTGGCTCATTTCTTTCTTTCTTTCCTTAGGGTAGCCAGATCCTTCTGCACAAGGTAGCGTGCTCGACCTCAGCCAACCAGTATTCGGGACTTGGACCTTGGTGCAGTGTCATCAGATTTATCGCACATCATCACATTATTGTATTAGTTTATCTCAGATATATGATATAATTGGGCATTGGAACAATATGAAGGTAGGCCTACGTGGTTTATTTTAGTCTATTAAATACCGATAGTAGTTTGATAGTGTCAGAATTTTCTGTAATTTTTCTACACACGAGACATGTAGAAAAATTGAACTGACCAACACAACCTTAAAAAACATGTGCGACACACATAGCTGCATATTTTTCAACAATGACAATTTCATCAAGCTGGCTGACAAGACGGTAAACGACTGCCTATTCATGAGAGATAGAGTACATCTGACCTGGCAAGCCAGTAATAAGTTAGCACTAAATCTGAAGCTCAAAACAACTGAGAAATGTGTGTCGCTGTACAGATCAAGGGGTGGACAAAAAGAGACCTGTTATGCCAGCAACTTCAGGCGCTCTGATGATAACCAAACCAGGCCAACCGAGAGAAACTACCAAGGAATGAGATATTCCCAGCAAGATGAACGACAAAACCATTATTACAGACATGATTCCTTCCATCACAGAGGTAACCAGAACAGAGACGAACACCAGATACTAATTAAAAGGGAGGCACCAGCACAGAAGTAACGCATATCATCCTAGAAAAGATCAACATAGATATGACACCAACACTCGTAAAAACACAAGATATGACACCGATAACCGTCAATGTAACCACTGCTGGCAATTCAAATGTGAATGCTACTGAAAAATACAGGAGGAAAAAAGGAAATCAGGACATAGGCATCATGCCGTCAAATGTTAAACAACTTTCTGGTATAAAAACTTACATGGATGATAACAAAATAGACAATTGTGACACAAATAATATAACAAATGAAACACTGCAACACCAAGATTGAAATATATAATCAAAACAAAAGAAATGAAAATTGGACATTTGAACATACGAAGCTTATTAAAAAAAAGATGAAATTAAGATTTTAGTACATCATAATAGTTTTTGATTATTCACAAAACAGATTACAATGGAATGAATATAAATAACTTTATTCACGATATAATGGATATTGGACTATATAGTGCTGTTATTGATGCTAAAACAACATATGATGCCAGGAGAGATTAGTCAAATGCATTTAATACAGTGGTTAATAAACGTGTCAAAATTAAAGAATTTAGCGTCAAAGATAGGTCAAATCCATGGATGACCAACGAAATTTTAGACCTTATATATAAACGTGATTATACTCACTGCATGGCTGTTCGACTTGGCTCTTCTGACAAAATGAATGAATACAAAAAAACTGAGAAATTTGGTAATCTCAACAATTCGAAATTCGCAACGATCCTATTATAAGAAAACAATCACAGCCAATACACCCTGTGACGTTTGGAAAACAGTAAACCAATCCCTGGAGAAAAAAAAGTTCCATAAAATCAGATCTGTCTCCAGATACGTGGAATGACCACTTTGCTTCAGTTGGAAATAAACTGTGTAGTAAATTTAGTGAAAATGATGTACTAATATTGAGAAACAACCTAAGGATTTATAACTTTAAATTTAAAAGCCTTCTTGAAAAAGATGTTCTAGCAACAAATTGCCATCTGAAACCAATGTTGATATTCTAGGCTATGATTCTTGTATTCTCAAACTTAGCAGTGAGATTATCTGTAGCAGTCTAACAATCTTATTCAATATGTCACTTTCTAATGGAGAAATTCCAAAATAATGTAAGAAAGCTCGGGTTACTTCAGTTTACAAAAACAAAGGCTCTAAACAAGACCTTAACAGCTTTGGACCAATTTCTGTAATTGGGCATATTTCAAAATTATATGAAAAATTAGTTGACTCTCAATTGAGAGAACATTTACAATCTCACTCTTTCATTACACATTCCCAGTCAGCTTTCATGAAACTCCATTCAACTCAGACGTCTTTGCATAATGTGATTGAACATGTGCTTGACAATATTAACGGGAATGAAATCAATATTTGTATGTTTGATCTTGCTAAATGCTTTGACACAATTTATTACAAATTAGTTATTTAAAAAAAAAAAAAAAATAGGGCCTTAATGGCACTGAATTACTATGGTTTACAAATTATCTCAATGAACGAAATCAAGTTGTTACCATAATGGTCAAATTGCTAATACAAAACTCATTGACAAAGGTGTTCCACAGGGATCTTTACTTGGTCCTCTGCTTTGTACTATATTTATTAATGATTTTCCCCCATGTCTATTTAATGCCTTCTGTAATTACCCTTTGTTTAGTCTGCAAAATATCTTGGCGTAGAAATAGATAGTAAATTATCCTGGTCAAATCATATAGATGGATTGTGTAAGAAATTGTCTTCGCACCTTTATAGCTTAAGAAGGTTAAAACAAATTCTCCCAACGGGTGATATCAATTGTGTTTACTACGGTATATTTCAATGTATTATTGATTATTGTATCACTGTCTGTGGCTCTGCTGCACAAAAATATTTATGTGAAATACAAAAATTACAAAATAGAGCAGCATAACTTCTTGCATAAAACTTTGACTGGAACATTCGCGGTATTGATATTGTGAGAGGTCTAGGGTGGCAGAATGTTAAAGAAAGATATTGTTTTTTATCATGTTGTCTCACTTATAAATCTGTAAATTATATAGCGCCTTATTACTTATTTGATCTTTTCTCCTCCGTTTCTGAATATCATACTGTTTCAACATGTAATGCAACAAGTAATACTCTACAGCAGCCCAGGTGTAATAATTCTTTATATAAATCATCTCTAAGCGTAAATGGGTCTGTACTTTGGAATAAGCTACCTTTAGAAATTAGAAATAAGAAGACATTTTCTGCTTTTAAATATAACCCTAAATTATATATGGCTAATAATCAAACCCCTACTCAATTCTAGTTAGCGCTACAATAATGATATCGCTGTACATTTCTTAACGCTTTATCCAATTTTTGTAGTTTTTTGTAAGAGTTTTAGAGTGATTCCTGTGCGGGACATTTGTTTACACTTTTGTTTAAATTTTGCTATAAATGTACATGTATATATATACATTTGTAAACCTATTCAAATAACTCAAATGCATATATCATCGGATTATGATCTAAAATGTCTAATGTACCTTCTATTTTAGTTATTGTAACTATTGTACATATTATAATTATTGTTTAAATGTTTGTTTTCTTATTTTATGCAAAAGCCTGTCATAAAACAAGGCACATATGCAAAATAGCAAATGGCTAATAATGTTTTCACCCTGTATAAATATGTTTGAATGAAATAAATAAATAAATACCTTTACACAATTGAAGGGGTCAGAAAAAAAACAAGGCTAAGTCATTTTTCATTTTTTTCTGATGTTTGCTTTTGGGGTACCATAGAACAAAAATGGTTAACTTAGCATTAATATTGTCCAGAACAAAATGGCCGCCTTGTCATCAAAATTTATGATTTTCATGATATGTTGTGGTAGACACATGGCACACTGTTTTTTTGTCCTATGGTACCCCATAGTCAATTTTTTGAAAAACCGACTTAGCCTTGGTTTTGTTCTGACCCCTTCAATTTACCGTGACTGTTGTATGTCGCGGCAGTACCACACCATTCCAGCAAACACAAAATATTTGTATGCCATTTATACAATGTTGGACCAACATCCAAGACGTCGGACAAATGTTGTATAAATGCTATACAAATGTTCAGTGTTTGTTGGGTAATGAAATGAAATGAATCGGCCTTTAGGCCACTTTTGTGCACATATAGGCTAAATTGGGCCAGGAGAACCTCCTGAGGATGGTGAGATGAGTGAGATAACACTGCCCTCCACAGAATTCGAAATTCGAACCCTGGCGGTCTGAGGTCGAGCACGCTACCTCTCGGTCACTGAGGCACCCCGCAATACTGAGTTTTTTGAGTGGAAGGGGAAGAAACATTTTTGCTTCTTGCAAACCGCCGAGACCGGGAAATGAACCCCGGACTCTAGCGTGAAAGGCAGCGGTGCTAACCACTACCCCAGGGCCCCCGTCCAGTGTTTTCTGGGACTTTTAGCGTGGGAAATTATAATTATAATAGTAAATCGTCATAAAATAAATTATTTTAATGATAAATACATGTTTTGTTATGCTGGTGAAGCGAGCGTACGTAACCTGTTGCATATGTTGAAAATGTAAAGTCACTATAAGATCTCCCACCGTAATGATCAGTAGCTTCGAGTATCTTCACTCCACCTCCTTCTTCCAGCAATGTTCTTGCCGCAGTGATTCCTGCCACCCCTGCCTCCACAATGAGCACGTCCTCAACACTCATTGTGAAGCTATTGTTTTAAGAATGGACCCGTCCGTGACGCTGTCTCTTCAGATGTGCGAATGACACTGATGACAAAAAAATACTAGAAACTCTTGAATAGTCCGCACATGTCACGTGCTAATAGTTCATGTCAAAGTATATATTGATATCTCGCTGTCATATTTTATGGATAAATGATTATATATTTAAGGAGAAGATATGTGTTGTGGTGATCATGCGGGCTCGTGATGACCCTGTGTTGTTGCTCCATGTGTAATCTAAATCAATTGTAATCTAAATCTTTTGTAGAAACCATAAATTAATCTGAATAGGTCCATGATTTGTGTGACCAGTACACATCAGTTTTGACCTCACTTCTTGATAAACATGCTCCTCTTCAAACTAAAAAAGTTGTTGAGAAGGCTCCAACGCCGTGGATGACGTCTAAACTACTAGATTGTAAAAGATCATGTCGTCAGCTGGAAAGGCGTTGGAGGAGATCACGCTCTGGTTATGATAGATCAAAATACCGCAACTATCGAAATTTGTGCAATCGTCTTATGACAGAGGCCAAATCTCAATATTTTTCAAATCTCATAGATGAAAATTCTGAAAACCCTCGCCGCCTTTGAGACACCATTAAAATTATTTACCATAGAACGCCAGCTTCAGCACTGCCGAAATCGAATAATGTAAAGTCCCTTTGTGATCATTTCGCAAAATATTTTTGTGACAAAATCAAAACGATTCGGGCCAATTTTTCAAATCAGGTGAATGATGTACCATCTGTTCAGAAGCCTAAAATAAGAACTAAACTTTTCAATTTAGAACCAGAATCAGAGGACGAGGTCAGGAAGATCATTATGAAGTCTGCATCAAAATCATGTGACCTTGGTCCGATTCCAACGAACATCCTTAAGGACTTGTTGGATATTTTAATCAAACCCATAACAATTAATTTAATTAATAACATCCCATAACCCATAACAATTAATTTAACTCTAGAATCTGGAACATTCCCGCTATCATTCAAAGAGGCTCATGTCACACCTTTACTAAAGAAATCAAACCTTCCCGTTAATAACCTCAAAAATTATAGACCAGTCTCCAATCTAAGTTTCATTTCTAAAATTATTGAAAAAGTTGTTTCCAACCGTTTACAAGCTCACATAAACTCCAACAAATTGAACAATCCAATGCATTCTGCGTACCGAAAATCCCATTCCACTGAGACAGCCCTGTTAAGAGTTCACAATGACATCTCAGTTTCTCTTGACAAGGGCCATGTCACAGCTTTGACTTTACTTGATTTGTCTGCGGCGTTCGATACTATCGACCACAACACTCTAATAGACTAGCTGAGTGGTATGGTGTCTCTGGAATGGCTTTGGCTTGGTTTAAATCCTACCTTTGTGGCAGGCATCAAAGAATTAAAATTGACAAAAAAAATTCTGACTCCATTTTGCTTGAGCATGGAGTGCCGCAGGGGTCTGTACTTGGCCCTCTGCTTTTCAGTTTGTACACCGCTCCTCTAAGCACCATTATTTCAAGTTATGGATTGGGTCATCACTTATACGCCGATGATACACAAATTTACATCTCCTTAACAGGTGACACAGCTACTGAGTCATTAAAAATGCTTCAGAGCTGTATTACCGGGGTATCTGCTTGGATGGCTCAATCCAAACTAAAACTCAATCCTAGCAAGACTGAGTTTCTTCTCATTGGCTCGAAATCGCAGAGGGAGAAGTTTATTAACCTTTTCCCCCTTGCGGTGTTGGACAATGAGATGAATCCAGCAGATTCCGCAAGGAATTTGGGCGGCTTTTTTGACAGTGGTATGAATTTTCGTCAGCACATTTCACAGGTGTCCAGTTCCTGTTTTTATCACATTAGAGATCTTAAACGCATCAGAAAAAGTCTACCTCTAGCTTTAGCAAAACAAATTGCAGTGGCACTGGTGACAAGCAAACTGGACTACTGTAACTCCTTATTACACCAAATTCCAGCTAAAGATATACAGAAATTACAGCGTGTTCAGAACTGTTTAGCAAGGGTTGTGACAAAGGCTCCTCGTTTCAGTCGCTCTATTCCTCTACTAAAATCATTACATTGGCTTCCAATCAAGTTTAGAATACAATTCAAAATATGCACTTTTGTATTTCGTTGTCTCGATGATGGTCAGCCATCTTATTTATCTAGCATTCTTTTTTCTGCAGACTCCGTGAAACATTTGCGATCAAACAACACAAATAAGCTCAAAGTACCACGTATCAGAACTAAGTTCGGTGCTCGTGCCTTTTCTGTTTCTGGTCCTACTCTCTGGAATTTACTGCCTGCACACCTTCGTGTAGCTTAAAATATTTCCTCTTTCAGAAAACTGCTTAAAACGCATTTCTTCGATCTGGCTTTTCCGCCCTAGCTCCTCTGCGTCCCGACTCCCTGATGATGACCATGCTTATTTCCCTCGACTCTTCTTTGGAATTTGATAAAGATGGATTGCGCCTCTGAGCTCGGCCCTCCGATGAGTTAGGCGCTATAGAAGTTTTCATTTCATTCATTCATTGTCGACCATAAAATCGTAATTTATTGATATTTCACCGATACTCATTGGCGAATTTTGTATTTAGATATACACATCACATCAACATACTACAAATAAAGATAAAGATATTATTATTTGATTATTTTGCTATTCAGTTTTTTTTATATATTGGTTCACAATTTCTATGTTGTAAATAAGTGCTCCGTCATACACACATGACGGTGGAGCAAAGAAAAGGTGCCATGAGCCACCACACAAGTACTGTTTATTATTGCCTCTGCTAACAATAGGGCCTAATACGAAATGATACAAGTATCGGTGAAGTGTTTAAACAATAATTATATATATAGATTACCACGAAAGTAGTGCATTTGGACTTTCTTTTGGAAGAGTTCCTTTTCCTAATATTTAAAATAAACAGCCCCTTTATATTACGCATTCTAACGCGCCGCACCTGCACCTAATCAATAGGCAACACTTTGTTTACTTGGGTAAATTTGAATTGTTTTAATTCAGATTTTTTTTAAAGTAAACATCGTGTAACCCTACGAATACAGCTTGTGTTATGATATATGAATAAATCAATATTGCACAACATAGATATTATACACACTATATCTATGACATTAACTGTTCTTGTGTTTTATTTGCTGAATCGAATTCCTTGTGTTGCATGTCCACATAATGACGTTGCTAATATCAAAAAAGACGTTGCTGAACCAAATTCCTTGTGTTGCATGTCCACATAATGACGCTGCTTATAGCAAAAAAGACGTTGCTGAACCGAATCCCTTGTGTTGCATGTCCACATAAAGACGTTGCTGAACCGAATCCCTTGTGTTGCATGCCCACATAATGACGCTGCTAATAGCAAAAGAGGCGTTGCTGAACCGAATCCCTTGTGTTGCATGTCCACATAATGACGTTGCTAATAGCAAAAAAGACGTTGCTGAACCGAATTCTTGTGTTGCATGTCCACATAATGACGTTGCTAATAGTGAAAAAGACGTTGCTGAACCGAATCCTTTGTGTTGCATGTTGTTACGGGGTGTTTATGATGGAATTACACTAGGGGGAATTAATCACCGAAATGGATAGATCAAGATTTGGGACGTAACATACCGATCCAAAAGACTAATATGAGACAGACGAGTTTGAACTGATGGTAATGATAAGAACAAAACAATTCACATTCATTGACATTTTAATTTCATGAATCATACAAACAGTGCAATGCGGTATATACTATAAACTCTATCTTCAACGGTCCAAAATATGAAAAGAGAAGCAAACTTTATTACATAGAAAATATGTGTCAATTATCAATAAACGTTCGAGTTTGACAATCACTCAAAATGCCTGATTAACGCAGATAATATTCTCATAAAATGTTATCTGCGCTATCTGTTATCTCAAACCATGTTATCTCAAACCATTCCAAACATAAGTTCAAATAATCCTATGCTGAACAATATGAAAGAGGATTAGTTACTTATCTCGCAAAGATGTACCAACATTACTAAACTATATGAAACATCCAAATCAATGTTAAAAATATCACACTCTCGTTAACAATTATATAATTATGTCAAACACACATCAGTCATTCCCCAGCACACACAACAAAATAATAAAAACAATAATGCCCAAACCCCAGCGACCTGGGGTGATCATCGTGGTGAGGTTTACACAGTAAAATCTAGAAAACACTCACCACGATCTCAGTCTTCTTCGTCTATCTTCTATCCGACGTGAGTGCCTCAAGTTACCTCAGGAGTAGTCACACTCACGCCGGAACATGCTAGGCCCCCAATTTCGAAGGTCTTGTTCTCGAGAGCCGAAACAGAAAAGTGTTGCCTCATAACGCCGATAAAAGCCTACTTAAAAGAAAACCTCAGTCATACACAATTTTATGTTGCATACAATTCTCATACGTCCTTATACGAGTTAATCATGCTCCACTGCTTCTGCAGGTAGGCCTTCTGCACGTAGGCCTTCTGCATGTAGGCTGGCATTACTATTGGCATTGGAACAACATTGGCCCAACATATATTTGCATGACATACAGTAAACCAAATACATTACTATTGGCGTTGGGACAACATTGGCCCAACATATATTTACATCTCATATGGTAAACCAAGTACAAATACCGTAAACACATAATGTTAACCCCTTGGGTACAAAATTCCGCAACAATGTCCACATAATGACGTTGCTAACAGCCAAAAGGTACAATACTTAAAAGTGAATTTTTGTAACCATACGAATGCGCTTTCATGTTATGTAAAACAAATACTACTACAGATTAAATAAGCTAAGCAGGGTAACGTATCGGAAAATTATACATTTTTTTAAATTTATCTCTTTGAACACTACGGAGTGTAGAATTATGTGTAACCTTACGAATTTTAACTAAAGCAATACCTACTGTGGCATTCCATGAAAGCACATGGGGTTTACAACCTTGCCTAATAGAATAACCAAGATACTGTGTACATGACATTCAGATTTTAGTGCATAATATAGATATCTTGAAAAGTTAGCAATGTTTGAATTTTTAATATAAGCCACAAATTATCACAGTGCTACATGTCATTATCTAGGTGTGCAGTATACAGGAGTTAATTGATTATTTAGGATGAATTAGCATGTCATTACATGGCAACATGTGGACGATACAGCTTAACATATTCTTATGTAATAGAAGAGCAACAAGAGACTGATAATATTGTCATTCGTAGGGTTACACAAATGTTGGGTATTCATAGGGCTACTATCTGCAAGTGAAAAACATTAATTGATTTTAAAATATGTATAACTCTACAAGCTATTAAATATCTATATCCAAAAAAATAAAATACATGTTTTTAAAACGTTGGAAATTATTATAACTCACAAATGCAAAGGCAAATTTACTGTTAATATACTTTATCCGTCATATTGAACAATGTAACTAACTTGTATTATTTTGCATATTTCAAATATTGGAAATATTAATATATTAATATAAGTATATCTAGCATCGGAAAGAGTTCACCACTGTGTGTATGTGTAGGTTTACCCAGTTCACAAATAGTTTCTATATTGTAAACACAATATGATTTTATTTGGTATTGGAATACCTTTCTCTAAAAACATGAGATTTTTTTTAAAAACAATATATAGAAGCAAGCAAAAAACAGGTGGTATTTTAAAACGTGTGTGATTCAAAAGCACCATAATCATTGTCTGACTTCCCCAGTTCGAAATACATAATATTATTTGACAAATTAGATATTTTGTTCAATGATCTATGTGAAGATAATAAAAGCGGGGTAAATGTATTTGATATTGAGCACTATCATACCGGAAAACACACATGTGTTTATATAACATAATGAGCCGTTAATATTGAAGAATTGTGAGGATTTTTCATAGGCCACCTAGATAGAGTAACCCTACAAATGACATCGTAACCCTACAAACAAAGCTGTTATAAGCATTGTGAATCGACGCAGAGCAACCAGTTTTACCATTTTCTGTTTATTGTAGTTCTATCTGTCAGATACCTTTCAAGAGCGAATGATACGTGTATAGTTATGTATATTTTTTAGGTTAACTATTATTTTAGTGAAAAACAATAAATAAATAATTATCGTGATCCTTTTTTTTGTAAACATGATTTATTTTTGAAGGATTCCAAACGGCAATATTGCCACGAGTTGCTTACTATTTCATACATACAGGCATACATACATACATACATACATACATACATACATACATACATACATACATACATACATACATACATACATACATGGTCATAGATACACATGATACATACAGAAAAATATTATGAATAATAGCAAATACAATATTAAACCGCAGAAAAAAATACAAAATATGATACAGAATATGATAAATAAGAATGAGTTAATTAAAGATACAATGAAAAGCAAAAACACAATTATTACTATGATACTTTGAGCCGTATAACAAAATATTCAACAATGACTGTTTATTTTGCATTACTGCCGTAGGAAATAATGCAGTCAGACCCTCTATCCGTGATTGTCTTTGGGCGGCAAATGCTGGGCAGAAAAAAATATAGTGTCTTACATCTTCTTTATTATTGTTGCAAGAGTCACATGACATATTAATGATAAACCCATATTGAAATCATTGACTGTTTAGAGCGCTCAGCCCCAATCTCAACCTACAGTGATGAACAGACGCACGAGAAATATAAAAACTGTACAAGTTAGGGTGAAACATGTCTACTTTTTTGTTCATATTTACAATGCAACTTTTAAAAATATAAAATGAAGTTTAACTACGAATACCAACAGGCAAATTATGCCAGGCTTTAATAGGTGAAGGGACGAATGAATTTCGGGTGCTTGATAGTTTGGCAAATATTACTGGTAAACTATTGTTAGTAGCATTTCTGGTATTATACCCATTTTCAACTGCCGCTGGTAGAATAGACCGTAGATATGGAGGACTGATCTGGTGTGTCATTTTAAACAGCTGTATAAGTTTGTGGTTTAGTCGCCTCGTTCTGAGAGATTGCCAGCCAAGCTCGGCTAGCAACCTATAAGAGCTAGTGTGACGATATGCTCCAGTGCACACCAGAGCAGCCCTCCTCTGTACTTGTTCAATTGCTATTGAATCTCGTACTGTACAATTGTCATAAATAATATCACAATATTCAATGATGGGTAGTACCATACTTTTATAAAGTGAACAAAGGGTACAACGGGGCAATTTTCATCTTACACAATTCAATAGAGCAATTCGCTTTGATGCTTTACAAATACATCAATATGCTTGTTCCATTTAAAATTACTAGTAAACGCAAGACCAGGGTGAGTATATTGAGCAATTCTTTCTATAGACGTATTATGCATATAAATAGGTCGATAATTAAGGTGATTTTTCTTTCTAGTGATTATCATGTACCTGGTTTTGTTGGCAATAAAAGTTACTTTCCATAATACACTCCATCTTTCAATTTTTTTCCAAATCTCTACAAATTTTACCGTTTGATTCTGCAGAGTCATCAAAACAATCAAGTAAAGATGTGTCGTCTGCAAATAAGTGTACATCACATTCTAGGTTAACAACAAGATCATTTATATAAACAAGAAAAAATAGTGGCCCGATAATTGACCCTTGGAGTACACCTGAATTTGTGTATAACCATTGCGAGGAATAACCATTAACTACAACCCGATGGAATCTGTTACTTAAATAGCTATCAATCCACTTTAAAAGATTACCCGTGATGCCTATTTGATTAAGTTTAAATAAGAGACATGTATGCCATACGTTATCGAAAGCCTTGGAAACTTCAAGAAAAACAATCCATGCATCATGTTTATCATCTAAAGCATTTGCAATTTTCTGGGTAATAAATAAAAGCTGATTCACAGTGGAATCGGAGTGCTTAAATCCAGAATTTTTGTCTGTCAACAAATTATTGTCACCTAAATATTTGTATATTTTTTTTATAAACAACCTTCTCCCTAGCCTTAGATAAATTAGTTAAAAGTGACACAGGTCTAAAGTTAGATGCTAAATGACGATTTTCTTTTTTGAAAAGAGGTACAACATTTGCACCTTGCCAAGTGTCTGGAAATATACATTGCGTAAAAGACATATTAAAAAGACGAGATAATGGTTCACATAGGGACTGGGCACACTCCTTTAAAACTTTTTACTGATGAAATCAGCACCCACAGCTTTATTTAAATCTAAAATAGACAGCGCTGAAAAAACTTCTACCGGAGTGGTACTGAAAAGGTCAAATCTTGTGTCTGTTGTATAATTAAAAGCCGGTAGCGGATCAGCCACTGAATGCGCTGACATGCTACACTGTTCTGCAAAATAGGTGTTAGAACTCTTAGCCATTTCAGTGATGTCTTCAATTAGTCTATCACCACACATAATATCATGGATTCCATTAGACACTTTATTAATTTATCTGATATGCTGGTATAAAATGTATTACTAGCTTTACGAAATGCTGCTTTAACTTCACGCCGCTTATCGCAAAAATGTGCATAAAGTTCAGGTAAACCAGTACGTTTGGCGCGTTTATGACGACCTGACGAAATAATTTACGTACTTCACTCGTCATACCAGGTTTGTCGCCCGGTCGAACCGTTACAATCTTTGACGGTACACACAGCTCTGTAAAATGGTGTAACATATCTGTTAAATTACCTGAAAGAACGTCAATATTGTCTGTTATAGAAAAAAGGTATTCCATTCAATGGATAACAACATATTATTTAAAAGTTCATAGTTTCCTTCGTGAAATAACCACACTTTCTTCTTAATATGCTTTCTCTTTGGATAAAAATTAAATGAACCCTACACAACGCCATGATCGAGGTTGTCTATTAACTGATACATATTAAATGTGTTCACTAAATGAACGAGTTTTAAACCGAGTTGACTATCTTTGTTTTCGGATAACCAGTGAGTACATCTATCAATAAAATATCCAAGTAAAATGATGTAGGAGTTTAAACCAGTGGTGGCTACAGAGAATCCTCAAGGGAACTAATAAAGTTATCAATTTGACTAGAAGATTGACGAGGACTTATATAACACACGCCGAATAATATACAGATATTTTAATATTGCTGTGCTTCTATTCTCAGCTAGCATCATTTCCTATTTACCTTCAGTCAGACATAAAACGATCTAGCAGCAAACATATAAGGGTTTGGAATATGAACTGGAGTAAATTTAAACTGTCTGTGTGTGAGTTGTTACTATTTGTCCATGCAATTGCGGCATGTGACACTACAACACGTTTATTTGTCACTGTGAAGGGATCACCTCTGAAGAAATAATTATTGTATAGTGATCTCACCTTCAAGAAGCAAGCTGGAATAATCTTAACTATCGTGTCTGGGACTGTACGTCGGTGGTTATGTAGGTGATGGATTTGATAAATTACGTTATCGTCGATTTCTTGAAAAGCTGGCCACGAACACATCAGCTATGCATTGTGTGCAAGTGCATAGGCCTACCTGACCTCAAATTGCAGCAGTTGCTCAATATCACAGTAGGCCTACATATGTGTATTACCAGGTAAATTAGTGGATTGATAAATTGAATTTGAACCCTAAGAGAGGGGTTGGCTTCGCATTTACCAATTGCTCCTCAAGCAGTACTGGAAATAATTAGATGTAATTGTTAAACAAACTGTAGTACAAGAGTATTCACATGCAGGAAACATGATTTGGACTGTACTGTAGTGTGTGGTGATTGCAAGGGAATAAATTGTACAAACTCTCCTATAATTCCAGACAACAGACCTGGTGATGAATAAACATCTGTTAATTTTACAAGCAAGTGATAGTTATCATGTAACTGGCATGTACCTCACTGGAATACATATTGTGGATTATTCCGTTTTAATATCTGGCCAGTAACTGTCTGAGATAAGTGTACTGTTACGTAACTGCCCGAGAACAATATAGTCCAGGAATTTTAGATATAGTTAATTAAGGGCAAAGATGAAAAAAATAATATAAAGCTGAATTATTTAGATGGTGATCCTGAATGACCTGCCAAAAGTCACAAAGTTTCCCAGCAGCGAAACATGATTTTTTGGGCGAGAATCTAAAATGGCCACCAGAGATACGAAGAACTCAACATATATTCCTTTGTAATACCTCGTTTTCACTTAATGTTTCACGGACAATTCATTTCAGGTCTTCTTTTTATGTTTCAAAGCCTATTTCGTGTTTTGTTTGCAAAAATCCATACAATACTGAAATTTTAAGTTATGAAGAAATGCAAATATATCCATTTGTAATATCTTGTTTCTGCATGTTGTTACTTAATTCTGATTGTATTTTAACATTGTAAAGCTTCTGCCTTTGCACAATCCAATATGGCCGCCATTAGGGGAGAAGAACAGTTTCAGAAATTTATTCCAGGGGTATTAGTCTAAAAATCATAGAGACCTGGAAAAAATTCGTAACAAGCTGAAAATTTCAGCATATATTGTTGAGACAACATAGAAAAACATATCAAAAGTTCTCTGAGATCACCCTGGTATTAATGCCCTACATGGGGGTAATAAGTGGGTAAATAGGGGTAATAAAGGGAATAATAACGATAACTTTAAAACTATTTAACCTGGATTCATAAAAATTGTATCTAAGCATATGTTTATTCCCCTGCGGAATCCATTAAAAATATTTGTATAAATTTTTAGCCACCGTTTCATCCCCAAAAGTGGTAAATAGGGTGAAATAGAGGTAATAACCATAATTTATGATTTATTTGACCTAGATTCATAAACTGTGTATCTAGCATCGGATATTTTTTTTTAAAACACTTCTAAAATTTGGCGACCTCCCCTAAATCACCAACAACAATTTTTTATATCAATTTCTAACAACCTTTTCTTTCCCGAAAGTGGCAAATAATGGAAAATTATGAGAATAACCATAAATTTGACGGAGATTTATAAAATTGGTATTTATATATTTGTCCTAGCATCAAACAAAAAAGTGTAGACCTAATTGGAAGAAAAACCAACCATCACCATTTTATCTCAAAAAACGAAATTGTATATGCTGCTGTATTCATTTTCAACAACCTTTGAATTCCCAAAAAGTATTTTCTCGTATAATGTATATTGTTAATTACATAATAAAACAGCTAATTCGAGTTAAT
Organism: Flabesymbios commensalis; assembly: GCA_964017125.1. NCBI lineage: Eukaryota > Metazoa > Annelida > Polychaeta > Terebellida > Flabelligeridae > Flabesymbios > Flabesymbios commensalis. The sequence continues at coordinate 28,639,942 of OZ024915.1, forward strand.
TTCAAAGAGCTTAACCTATTAAATTTTAAACTGTTGAACTTTTAAAAAACGGTTTCATTATTTTTTCTCGAATGCTAAAATATATAATCTAGATACCAATTTTATGAATCTAAGTAAGTCAAATATCGCTCACATCTTACCCTTATTTACCACTTTTCGGGATGAAAGGGTGATTTTACAGCATCTGTCCTTTTGTTGCTGGTTGTCGCATAAGTTTAAAATGCTTTTACATTTTCTCCCATGGTAAAACATATCCAGGTAGGCCCTAACAATTTTATAAATCTAGGTAAAATAGCTCAAATTTTTTGGTTATTATGCTATTTTTTTGCTTTTGGGATGAAAAGGTGGTTAAATATTAATACAAATGATAAACACCCCGGGTATGTTTGGATACAAATTTTGTGAATCTAAGTCAAATAACTCATTAAGTTATGGTTATCACCCCAATTTTACTTCTATTTACCACTTTTTGGACGAAAGGGTGGTTACAAATTGATATAAAAAGTTGTTGCTGACGATTAAAGGGAGGTCACCGAATTTATAAAAGAGTTTTTGCTTTTTTCGCCGATGCTAGATACAAATTTTATGAATCCAGGTCAAATAGCTCATAAGCTATGGATATTATCCTTATTTTTCCTATTTACCACTTTTGGGGATGAAAGGGTAGCGAAAAATTAATACAAATAATTTTAATGTATTCCGCAGGTGCTAAAACCTATATTTAGATACAAATTTTATGAATTTAGGTTGAATACTTTTAAATGTATTGTTAATACCCATTGTTTACCCCTATTTACCCCTTAATACCCCAATATCGGGCACTAATACCAGGCGGATTTTAGAGGACTTTTGATAGATTTTTCTATGTTGTTTCAAGAACATATGCTGAAATTTTCAGCTTGTTACGAATTTGTTCCGGTTTATTATCTAATAGCCCTGGACTAATTATGTCATTTTTTGTCTACATATTTTTTTATTTAGAAAAACAGGGCCAGTAAAAAATTATTCTGGAATCAAGTGTAATAATACTATGTGGTTTAGTCCAGTAAATTGCTCCAGCCTTTCATGTCATAATAATAATGATAAATTAAGATGACTGGAATTATCTAAAATACGGTGTCAAGAGGGTACGATGTGACATTGTGTGTGTCACAACAGCTTACCACACCAAGATGGCTCAACGTTTCCCTGGTACTACTAATTTTATTTTTCACACTAAAACTCCTTTGATAATTCAGTATATTTTCAAAGGTAAGAGTTAATAAAATAAATAATGTATGTAAATTTGCATATAATATTTTTTCGTCATAACAGATAAACAAGTTGGTGGCACAATAAACATAACTCGCAAAAAAATCAATTTATCTCACGAAACATACAAATTACATCCGAAATTAGACATCGATTAGATATAAGAAAGGATTTGAAAAAAAAATTAAAACGGATTTAGATTGTAAGGGGTGGAGCAAGGAATTGGAATACATTTTTGCGGACAGGTGTTCAGTGAGGTGACTGACAAGTACGTAGCGGGTCAGTTTAATAGCAGACATCTTAAAAAATAGCGGGCATTGTAATCTTGTGTATGGAGGAAAAAACTATGCTATAATTAAATACAGTCAGGTTAATGAAGAACTGCCATATTCATTTAGATGCACTAAAATGAACTTTCATATTATAATAATCAATATTATTTTTTGTGGCGGCTATTTTTGTTAATTTGACAGGTTTGTTGAATTTTTGTAAAAATTTAGAAACAAAAAAATAGCCATTTGTTAATTGTAACATGTTAAAACATGTCAAAACATAACACTATCAAATAAAAATTAAACAATCGTATGAGTAACGCCAACTGGGCAACAAAATAATACAGGTATATATTAGGCTTACATATTATTTTGGTAATATTTAAGAATCACGGCTATTTTGATATAATGTTTGGCTAACATGCTGTTCTCACAGTGCCCTCGGGTGCATATACTGACCAATTTTGGTGCCGTTATCACCATTGATAAGTTGATAAGGTAATTTACACGTTTATGTGCGCCACTGTGGTTTTAATTTATAGACCCACCCAACTAAACAACATCACAAAATATCTGTAATCTCTACACGTGCCGTTATTTCGGTTGAATATTGCTTTACGTTGCTTTCTGTACAATCATGGCAATATAGCGAAAGGAGGAAGAGAATATACCCTACTTTTATCTCCAGGCCTTTGAACAGTTTGGAGCACTGCATATGCACAACCTCGATGACAAACATCAGAACCGACCAGGATTCGAACCCAGTAACTCTAAGCTTCGAATCACAGCCGGATCGAACGGGCCATCGGGACGGCCTCGTAATTTCGAGCACAAAACAAACTTATCCGTGTTGCTATTAATGTTGCATCAAATATATGAAAATTGATAAATAGGGTATGAAACCTTCCTTAGGATTCTGCAGGCTCGGGTGTGATACCTTGCGTTGTACCCTTATGCCGCATGTGAGGTGTGAGATCTTGCCTAGGAGCCTGTGGGCCTGAGTGTGAGTGCTTGTCTAGGACCTTGCAAGCTCAATTGTATGACCTTGCCTACGACCACGCGGGCTCACGGTAAATCCTTGCGTAGGATGTGTAGGCTCGGGTTTTAGACCTTGCCTAGGACACTGTAGAGTCGATCCTTGTCTAAGACCATGCGCGCCTGGGTTTATTCCTTGCCTATGACCTCTAGGCTCGGGTGTGAATCCTTGCCTAGGACCTGTGGGGTCAGGTGTGAGACTTTGCTGGAGTCACCACGGGCCCGGGTGTGATTCCTTGCCTCGGCACTGCGAGCTCGGTTGTGACACCTTGTCTAGGACCTGTTGGCTCGGACTAGGACCATGCAGGCTTGTGTGCGAGACCTTGCTTGAGACCCGTTTTCATGGAGCTAGATGCAGCACCTTCCAAATTAATGAAAATAATTTGGTCTGGTTGCTAAAGCTGGTTGCGTATTTCAATGCAGTAGGTCTGCGAGGAACACAAGCTGAATAAGAACAGGGTACAGTCAGTCATCGCAAATTAATGAAATTGAGGTTTATGATGAGGCAAAAATGGCCCAACTCTCTCAGACTAACGTTGTTTTATTGGTTGAATATGATGTCTGGGCTATTATGTATTTTTAAATAAATACAGTAAAATGTGAATTGCATATTTCTTTTGGATATAGAGTTATTTGCTTGTCATTAATTACTGGTAATTTATAGATTTAAAAGTTTAAATGTACCTAAAATACGAATGACAATAGATTTGCTCCCGATCAAACCTCAAATGGCAGCCATCTTGGATTTGTTCTTTAAAGAAACCTTAAAAATTACTAATAGCTTCAGAAATGAATTCAGCATTAAAAATCATGTAAAAATGAGATATTACATTAAACATGGCACTTGGTGGCCATTTTTAATTTTGTCAAAAAAAGCTTGTTACGCTCTGGGGAAATTTTGGGAATTTTTACAGGTTACTAAGGAGGACATTCTGAACACATCGCTTTATGCTATTTTTTTATATTTCAAAACATAAAATTCCTGGACTAATAGCGTCGTTCAGGAACTCAATATTGTTCACAAGAGGCATATAGCAATAGCATGGTGACGGTTAAAATAGTGTAACTGTTTTATTGCCTGGCTATTTCGTGATATATAGTAATAATATTGACAACAGTTTTATTTCCAACATTTGATATGTAGCATTATATTATTAAACAGTACCCATTGCAGATTTTATTGTGTTATATTTTAATATACATACATGTACTGATATTTTGATTCCTGTTGAAAAAAAAATTAAGTAACCATGTTAACCGCCCATTTACCAATTACGTCGTTGATATCAATTTTATTATATTATTAATAAAACAGTCGTCTTCTTTGACCCTGAAGACATGGGTGTAGACAGCTCGTCTGTGATTATATCATGATTATTTATGGGTTTATAGCTGAAAATGTATATTTCGGCAATGGCGATTTTAATTAGTGATTTTTATATATCATGTCATTAGCTTTATTAAATTATTAATGATACAGTCGTCTTCCTTGCCCCTCAAAACATCGGTGTAAACACCTCGTTTGTGATGATAGCATGGTTATTTATGGAGATATAGCTGAAAATGTATATTTCGGTAATGGTGGTACTAATTAGCTGATTAGCAATTCGATGATATTTTGACCACGCCGATTTTTCTAGACTTTTGATATGTGTTTCTGGGGGCAATTTTGTCTAGGTCGAACCTTTTTTAAACAAAGGACTGTTATATCAGATATCGCGGCTTTGTATTTGTATTACGCATGCTCACAAATAAATCCACGGTGCTCAATATCCCAGTAATGCGCACTGCCTAAAAAACAGATCCAAAAAAGTCATTAGCTAATCAGATATAGCAGCCTGTTTTGCTATTTTTCGTATTTTTAAGGTTCTATGTTGCAAAGGCTCTATGTTGCGAAGGTTCCATCATAGATTAATCTATGATTCTATGTTCCGAAGGTTCTACGTTCCGAAAGTTATTTGACAACAAAACAAATCAAATTTAAGGATAATATAATATCGTCGGTCACGGGCGAAACAATCCTAACTCAAAAGTTGTAGTTTTGCGTAAGTTGCTTTTTAAAGTTATCGACAATGATGATAAATCGATACTTTGTTTCAGTGAACTACATCAAATTTAAATGTAGACTCTAGAAGCTAGGACGTCACAAAGTCAACTTCTTAACTGTTGGTGATACAGTGTTTTCGTAATCATTGTGTAACTACTACTTTTTGACACTGAGTCCGCCGAAGTCATCGGATTTCACATGGTCCTATATCAAGTAGTTTTTGAAATTTAAGATATAATCATTTTTTCAAAATTCATTATTTTAGATTGCTTCTATCTCATAAGCGGTGATAGCTATGTCGTGACGGGTGTAGATCATGGGCTTTGCCTTGGAGACGTGAACACAGTGAGAACAAATACATTTGAAAAAGAGTAAAAATCGTAAGAGCTTTGATTGTTTTTTAACTAAACAAACGTTTAAAAATATCATAAACCGTATCACACAAAAAACATCTTTTATCTAGTTTAACAAAACTTTAGAGTACTGCTTAAACCTGCTGATTTTACAGTTTAATCCGGCGTTTATACACACAAAATTTATGGTGGTTACCTACATACTGAATGTATTCAATTTGTGGACACCATATACACAATTGAATACTTGGCCTAAACCCCCATTCATTTCATTTCCCCTGGAATCATGTAGGTATATCGCTGATACTTATCGTAACCTGGTAACTGTCGCTGTCGATACAAATCGAACTGCTGACTAAATAATCAGATATAAATCGGTCTGTTTTTAGGTTTCTTTGTATTTTCAAGAACACAAAAACAAAAATGATATCCGGGGCTCGATATCACAGTATCACAGCGCTGTGACGTAGGCCTTGAGCAACAGATCAAAAATATTGATTAACAAAATCAGATATATACGCCCGTCTTTTATTTTTATTTTTAAGAATATAAAAAAATTGTTCACAAATCTAATGTAGGGGCCTATTCGATATCCCAGTAGTGCGCATTGATTCACGTGGGCCTACAGAAAGATATATAGGAAATTTTGATAAACCAAGTCTGATATCGAAGCCTGTTTTTCTCTATTTCCTAGTATTTTTAAGAACACAAACACATGTACTGACAAATTAAATGTATCTATCACACAGTCGCTTATCAGATACACCTATCACGCCGTGTTTTTGGTGTTTATTTGTATTTTGTAAAGTATAAAAGAACATTTTCAACATAAATGTACTTTCGCCACGTAGGAACACATACGCATATTCTCACTTTTAATTAATTACAACTGTCGTCGTACCCTGATGACATCGCAAGGCTCTGACACAGTGACCTCCATTTTTAAATGTTATAGTTCTAACAAGATCAAAAGTTTACGATTGCCGAAAAAGGCCTAGTTTTTGTAGGCACTTTAAATATTCGTCTAAATTTCATGGCATCCGAGTTTTTTGGTAGTGTCGTTTTTACACAGCTGGCTGTGTAAACAAAATGGCGGTCAGTGTGACAAGGCCTCGCGCAGTAAATGAGTTAGGCGTCCCAGTCATTACCGGGTACTGTCGCCGGATAATAAAAAGTGAAACTACATCAGGACTAAAAAACGCTCAATGTAGGCCATATGTCGCTGTAAATGTTCAATTTGGATGAGATCTTTTAGCTTCTAAATTCAACACAATTCTAGCACGATGTTTCTATGTTGCAAGAATAACTGAATCGCTATTTTGTTTTTTACAAGCAACAGTAAGTTGGACAAATGTTTTTTGCAGCATACACTTTTTCTTTTTGGTGGCTATTTTTAAGTCAATTTAATTTTAGCATTCTAGTACACAAAAACTATTTTAACCGATTCACTGAACAACAAAATTTGTGACTAAATATTATAATAGTATGTGTAAATATTTCGAAAATATAATATTTTATGAACCTGCATGCGATGTGATCAAATCTTCTTTATATACCTAGTCAGTAGGCTGCATTTAATTCCTTTATGTAACGTTGGCTCAAATGTTGCCCCATAATCTGACTTCATTCTTCTTGGTAGCTGTCGGGGAACAAGTTCGCAATAATGTGAATACTCGCATTAATGATACCGCATTGATTTAATACATTTTGTGTAGCAATGCATTGGACCAAGATATTTTTGTTTTACATTTTCTTTAGTCTTAAACACTTTCTAATAACGGGGTCGCAGCCTATAACTAAGTAAATATACATATGATAGGCTATATAATAATTACACAAACATTATAGGGACTTACTGTAGGGCCACCATAGCATATACGCTTACCAGCTGTTATATAATATTTTATTGATTAATGTTTTGCCATGAACTTCACATTTATTTGGTAAAAATGAATAAATACAACTGTAACTGTGACAGTCTATTGCGAATGGACCTAACGCAGAGGGACAATTAGTTCAAAGGCAAACTTATAGCAAGTTTGAAGGTTGTTTTCATATTATTATGATCAGACAGTGATTACAAAAGTCCTTGGATATTAGTTACAATCTATTGAAGTTACGCTAGATTAAAAAAACAGCTGTGACTTGTGGTGATGCATTATGACGAAGATATTTACTATATTTAGACGAAGATATTTACTATATAGGCCTATTCAAATAGAAAACAAAGGACAGCTCGACCCACGTGCTGCAAGTTAGTTATTGTCCGGCCCTCGTCATTGTACTCGCAATAAAACTCACTCCGCTCGTTCTATTTCTCGTACCAGACTCAGGCCATATAATAACTACTACGTGGTCTGGTATAGGCCTACCAGGTGCAGCTTCCAAGTGACGCAACGCACAACACAAGTGATATAAAGAGGCGATTGAAACGGAAGGGAGGTATGGTGTCCGGATAGGGCCATCTCGCCCTTTCGATGTTTCGCTGTTTCAAAAAGTAAAATCTCTTTAAAATCTCCCTCTTTCGCATCGCCCTTTCGCAGTTTCGCCCTTTCGTTGTTTCGCGGTATCGTTGTGTCGCAGTTTTGTTGTTGCGCTTCGCTCATTCGCAGTTCCGCATCGCTTTTCACTTTTTCGTTGTTTCCAGCGTTGTTGTTTCGATTCGCTCTTTCGTTGTTTTGCATCGCTCTTTCACAGCTTCGTACATTCATTGTTTCGCACTTTCGCGCTTTCGTTGTTTCGCTCTTTCGTTGTTTCGCATTTTCGTTGTTTTTCACTTTCGCTCTCTCTTTCGTTGTTTCGCACTTTCGTTGTTTCGTGGTCTCGCAGTTTCGTCGTTTCGTACTTTTGCACTTTCGTTGCTTCGCTCTTTCGTTGTTTCGCACTTTCGTTGTTTTGCTCTTTTGTTGTTTCGCAGTCTCGCCCTTTCGTTGTTTCGTACTCTCGCACTTTGCTGTTTCGCACTTTCGTTGTTTTGCTCTTTCGTTGTTTCGCTCTTTCGTTGTTTCGCAGTTTCGCTCTTTCGTACTTTCGCACTTTGCTGTTTCGTACTTTCGTTGTTTCGCAGTTTCGTACTTTCGTTGTTTCGCTCTTTCGTTATTTCGCACTTTTGTTGTTTCGCACTTTCGCGGTTTCGAAGTTTCGCACTTTCGTTGTTTTCCCCCTCCCCTCCCTACCGCTCCACCTGCCTTTTTGTAGCACGTATCACAATATTAGATTTAACAAAATAAAAATACTAGCGGCCATCTTAGATTTGTGTGTTAAATATTGGTTAAAGTATCTAAAAAACACATTAAAAAATGATCGGCCCAAAATTTAGTGAAACGATAAATCATACATATTATCAAGGTGTTAAAACAAGTGTATTTTTCAAAGAGTAAATTAAAACGGCGGCCATCTTGGATTCTAAACTGTAGATAAAAAATTAAAGCGTCGGCATCTTGGTCAAATAGGCCTAACCTAGACAAAATTTGTCAACTCAAAATCATCTAGAAACCATAAATTACACATATGTAGGTGGTAAAAATGTATTATTTTTAATCAATTAAAATGGCCACCATATTTGATTTATAAGTGAAATATGGACTAAATTATCTCAAAGCGAAAGTGCGAAAGTACAAAACAACGAAACTGCGAGACTGCAAACAACGAAAGAGCGATACAACGAAAGAGCGAAGGTGTGAAACAACGAAACTGCGAAACAACAAAAGAGCGAAACAACGAAAGCGCAAAAGTCCGAAACAACGAAAGTGCGGAACAGCAAAAGTGCGAAATTACAAAACAATGAAAGAGCAAAAGTGAGCAACTACGAAAGTACGAAACAACGAAAGAGCGAAAACAACGAAAGCGCGAAAGTGCGAATCAACGAACGTACGAAACTGTGAAAGAGCGATGCGTAACAACAGAAGAGCGATGCGAAACAACGACGTTGGAAACCGCGAAACAGCGGAAGAGCGATGCGAAACTGCGAAAAAGCGAAGCAAAACAACGAAACTGCGAAACAACGACACTGCAAACAACGAAAGGGCGAAGCAAAACTGCGAGACTATGAAACAACCAAAGGGCGAAATGCGAGAGGCGATGCGAAGGAGCCAGATTTTGGAGAAATTTTACTTTTTGTAACAGCGAAACAACGAAAGGGTGAGATGGCCCTATCCGTACGCCATACTTTTGAGCTCTTCAGCAGTAAATGACATTATAGACTGGTGGAAATCGGAGCAAAAATATTGACCCAGAGTAGGAAGTCTGCCCATTTAGTTTTTTCACCACTTTTAACCATTTTCGGGTATGGCGAATCGAATGCGAAGTCGTGTCAAGCCGGATTTTTTCTCTAAAACGTTCTATTTTGCGATTTAAATTTTGACGTCAAAATCATATAATATTAATAGATTAAATTTCGTCATATCACTTTTAGTCTGGCAGAACTAGCATTGGACCTGATTTTGGGGTCTAACGTTTGCGTATTGTTGACTATTGATGGTGAGGATATATGTATTCAGAATTTGCCGGACGACATCTTTTTATTCTTGACCACTTTGCACTATGGGGTAAATTTAAGGTCAAAGTTCAATCTCAAGGTCAAATATGATATTTCAACAAATAAGGGTAGAAAAAACTGTAATACCTCATTTTTGTGTAATTTCGACTGCAAAATTCATTTATGGTACTATTTTTGCGATTTGCAGTCATCCTTTAAGACATAAGGTCAATTTCAAGGTCAAAAGGTCAATTTTAAGGTCAAGTAAGCGGAAATATGCTTTTCACCAAATAAAGCTAGAAACAAGTGTAATACCTCATTTTCGCGTGATTTTGACTGCAAAATCCATTTCTGGATAAAGTTTGGTGATTTGACGTCATCCTCAAGGTCAGAAGGTCAATTTCAGGGTCAAATATATTTTAGCATAATATGTTACCCGCCATGCAATAAGGTACATCCCCACTGCTTTGTTACAAGTATTTATGATGTCATTTGAAATTAAATTTTAATGATATCATAATTAAATTCAATATATTAGAATCTCATAGTACACAAAGTCAGAGATTAAAAAAAAAGTTATTGAAACGGAAAACATTGCAGATTATACATACATGGACAAGGTCACCAGGGGTCATCAAAGTATTGTACCATTGACCCCTATGGTGGTATGAGAACGTGGCATATACACTGTCAGGGGAAAGAGGTTTTGTTCAATTTTTTTTAATAGATTATTGGATCAGCACTTCCAATAAATCGATCGAACCCAACCCAAGTATACATGGATGGTGACATGGGTTGGTGTTGGGTTTAATAGGAGAGTTATCCAAAGGTCATAGTAAATTCATCCCAAGGTCACAGCAAGATCTGCTCAAAACGTTTGAAAATGGCTTATTTTTTTGGTTTTTCTAATATTATGTTCACCTGAAATGTATATGATGTCTTGAAACATACCTAGATCCCAACACGGACCTACACCAGAACACCCCCGAGAGGTTGCAGGGATAACATTTAGGGTCGGAGGGTTTCTTATCCCCTCCCCCTTCAAATCACCCTTTTGTCAACACTGTCTCATATGGCAGAATGTACAAAATAACACACCCAAGTATACATGGTGAAATAGGTCGGGTTGCATTTCACAGGGTTGTTACCCCAAGGTCGTGACTAGGTCATCTCAAGGTTACAGCAAGGTCAAATCAGTTCAAAATGGGTGAAAATAGATTATTGGACCAACACTTCCAATAAATCGGTCGGAACCCAACCCAAGAACGCAAGGTGACATGGGTCGGTGTTGGATTTCATAGAAGAGTTATCCCAAGGTCATGGTAAGGTCATATCAAGTTACAGCAAGGTCAAATCAGAGAAAAATTGTTGAAAAGAGCTTTTTGTTGTTGTTTCTCCTAACGTTATGTAACTTGAAATGTTATGATAGCTTGAAACATACCTAGATCTCAACACGGATCTCCCCGCGAGGTTATAATGGATAAGTCACCATTTCTATACAAATTATAGCATAATTTTCCAAATAATATAAATAAATTAGCATCAGTGTCACAATACAAAGAATCGTAGGTGGTCAGAATAATTTATAAACAATAATAAGCCTAGTGATCTTCAACACCATTTGTCCAACAGTGCTCATATGAATTGAAACGGTTAGATATCGTAGGCGGCCTAAATGCTGCTGACAATCAAAGTATAGACATTTTGTAGACATAATCATATTTTCCCAACATTTAAAATAAAGTTATCTTCACCAACATTGGTCCAACATTACCCAAAGGAATTGTATATATTGTAGGCGGCCTAAAAGCTGATGACAATCAAACTATAGGCATTTTATGGGCACTATCATATTTTCTGCAGGTATATTAGGCATCATAGGCGTGCTGTATCACGGCCGCCGATAATCAGCATATCCATCTAAAAAATATTGTCTCCTATTTTCGCACTCACTCTGTTCCTAACAGTCGTATCTATTATACACAGGGATGACGAATTGTCCTCTTGTGGCCCAACCATATTTGTAACAAATTGTTAACCGTCATCAATAACAAACATCATGTTTTCAAATTTGGTCACAACAAAATTACTTTTTTTAAATGTATGTTTCAATTGCAAACTACTTCCCCTACCAACATCTACTGGCAGGAAATGTCAGCTTAAATCCGGGTCCCTCCGGCTCAAATGACATAATTAAAATTGCAACAATTAAATCAATGCGCGATCTATCAAACCGAAAACTTCCCTTTTCTCCGAATATGTACCATCGAAAAATCTGGACATTGTGGCAGTGACAGAAACATGGTTAAAACATGATAAAGCGCAATCAACGATATATCTAGCTGATATCTCACCTCATGTAGATCTCGCACACATCTAGATCGTTCTCGTTACATTAGTACCACCTGTGTAACAGAATGATGACTAAGCAAAATAGAAATATTTATCTGATCTTATTTCAGAAAATTCGAACAATCCCCGTCGTCTATGTCACTCAATAAATAACATTCTGCATGGAATTCCACCACCGGCTCTGCCAGAATTCACATCAGTAAAATCACTTTGTGGTCATTTCTTTAAATATTTTGTAGATAAAATGGAAACCATCCATTCCAAATTTCCAGATAAAGTACAGGATATTTCATCAGTGTAAAAAAACAGAAATTAGACCCATAATGAACGTTTTCAAAAGTGTGACAGAAGAAAAAATTAAAAGGCTTATTTTGAGCTCGTCGTCAAAATCATGTGATCTGGACCCTTCTCCCACAAGCGCGCTGAAAAATTGTCTTGATAATATATAAATAGTTCCCATCACTGATATAATTAACATATTTTATGGAAACTAGTACATTTCCTCAAAATTTGAAAGAAGCTCATGTGAGACCACTACTTAAATAAAACATCTCTCCCTAAAAACGAACTGAAAAATTACAGGCCTGTATCCATTTCCAAAATCTTAGAAAAGGCAGTAGTAGATTGGTTGCAAGCTGATATAAATCATAACTATTTATCAAATCCATTACAATCACCCTACAGGAAACATCATTCTACAGAATCAGCTCTACTGAATTTACATAACGATATCATCATTAGTATGGACAAGGGTGAGGTTACAGCTCTGACCTTGCTTGATTTTTCGGCCGTTTTCGACACCATTGACCATGTTACATTAACAAATATTAAAAAGATTGAAAGATTAATCCTAGTAAGACAAAATTTCTCATTGGGACCAAACTTCAGCGAGAGAAATTCTTAAATAATTTTCCATGCTTAATTGTAGGTCAAAACAAAAGTTCGAAAGGCACAGTAACTTTTAGTCAGGGAAAGTTAAACGATTTTTTAACAAAACCTAAAAAACCAAAACTATTTTTTACCATTGTATAGTTTAAGGTCTTAGCTTACTTCTGGCGATTTGTTAAAGATCAACTGTCATAGGAGGGTTTTTTTACAGAGCAAAATGTAAGATGGCCGAAATCGGTAATGAAAAAAATCGAATCCAGACATATTTTGTCATGGTATACTAATTTACCCTACATTTTATCAGCGGTGGGTATACAGTTACGTTGAATGTAGTAAAAGTAAATAATATCAACAGAAGAAAAACCAACATGGCCGCCAAAAACAACAAAACACGATATTGATCAGTAGATGTTGACTTTTTGGTTTGAGCAGTGCAACATGCAAATCTTATGCTACCGATATTACTATTGTTAAATGTGAACAGGTCTGCTTTATGTAATTAGGAACAACATTTTCTCTTGTCTCCATTAGATATATGTGTAATAAATATAGTGTATGTGTGGTGCATGTAAAAACGTAGATTGGAATAAGTTAAGAGCTAAGTGGTAAAATGCTCCAGACAGTCGAATATACTAATAATATACTTGTTGATCTGGGCTGGGAATGTTGGCTCTAGCGCTATGGTGATGCTGTTAAAACATGTGGAACCAAAATTACCGTAAGAAGATCAAATGTACCCCCAGGAATTTACCATATTGGTTTGATTCTGAAGCGAGACGTCTTAAAAAGAAGCAAGCTTGGACAAAGGTTAAGAAGCTCATCATTGGAATCAATTTAGCAAAGTAAGAAATTAATTACATAATTTTTCGCAGTTCAAGCCAACCAGTTTATTCCTGATTTGCCTGACACACTAAAGGAAAACCCTAAATGATTCTGGTCTTATTGGAGATCGAAAACAAAAAAAAATACATAGAACAAAATGTCATGGAGGTCTAAGCGCCACCAATCCCAATGATATGTTCAATACATATTTTGAATTAGCTTCTAATAACAACACTGGTGAGTCAATAGCTTTTGTAGTGGCTGATATTACTTTCAAAGTGGATGTGATGACTTACTCAGTGGCCAAGATCAGTTTTTTTGTGGTCAATATCACCTTTGTGGTGACTGAGATTGTTTTTGAAGTGGCCGTGATGACTTCTTCGGTGGGCAAGATCACTTCTACAGTGGCTGATATCACTTATATAGTGATTGAAATAACTTTTAATGTGGCTGTAGTCATTTCTTAAGTGGCAAAGATCACTTTTGTAGTGAATGAGACAACTTTTAAAGTGGCTGCGATCACTTCTTCGGTGGTAAATATCGTTTTTGTGGTGACCGAGATCATTTTTCTTTGTTGGCTGACATCAGTTTCTCAGTGACCAAGATCACCTTTGTGGAGGCTGAGATACTTTTTAAAGAGGTTGTGATTACTACTTCAGTGGCCGAAATCATTTATGTAGTAGGTGAGATAACTTTTAAAGTGGCTGTGATGACTTCTTTAGTGGCAAAGATCGGTTTGTATGTGGCCAAGATCACCTTTGTGGTGGCTGAGATAACTTTTAATATAACTTATATGACTTCTTCAGTGTCCAAAATCAGTTCGTTTGTGGCCAAGGTCACCTTTGCAATGGCTCAGATAACTTTAAAGTGGCTTTAGTGGCTGACATCAGTTTGCTAGTGACCAAGATTACCTTTGTAGTGGCTGAGATAATTATTAAAGAGGATGTGATCACTTCTTATATGCCTAAAATCACTTATACAGTGGCTGAGATAATTTTTAAAATGGTTGTAATCACTTCTTTTGTGGTCTAGATCACTTTTGTAGTAGATGAGATAGCTACTTAGCTTCAGTGGCTGACATCAGTTTGTTTGTAGCCAAGATCACCTTTGTAATGGCTGAGATAATTATCAAGAAGCATGTGATCACTTCGTCAGTGGCTAAGATCACTTATGTAGTGGCTAAGATAAATGTGAAAGTGGGTGTGGTCACTTCTTCGGTGGCAAAGATCACTTTTATAGTAGATGAGACAACGTTTAATGTGGCTGTGATCCCTTTTTCAGTGGCCAAGATCATTTTTTGTAGTTGATGCGATAAATTTTAAAGTGGTTGTGTCTTCTTCGGTGGCCAAGATCATTTTTGAAGTGGCTGAGATCACTTTAAAGTGGCTTTAGTGGCTGACATCAGCTTGTTAGTTGCCAAGATCATCTTTGTAGTGTCTGTAATTATTAAGGAGGATGTGATCACTTCTTAAATGATCAGTAAATTATCTGTGATATTGTAATATTGTGTGATGACAGGTGCAAAAAAATGGTCCCTCAATGAAACATTTGGCGGCCATTTTTTTATGTCGTTTACTTATTGTAAAACAACTTCCAACCCTTTAATCAGCACATTTGTAAACAAATTGATGATTAATTATCACTCCCTATGTTCTTTCTGTGACATAGTCGGCCATTTTGGATTTCACCCTCCTAAAAATCCTCCTATGAATACCCTATGAAAATATAAACAAATTTTGTGTGGCTAGTCCAGTCCTTATACAAGACAGTGGTACACAAATATTTTGGTACGGTTTTGGTAAATTGTTTTAGGTTTTTTTCTAACTTTCTCTGACTATTTACCTTATATTATGTGATGATATTATGACCAACAAACACGATAAATTGCCTCATTTTTTTTCCTTTTTCTTGCTTGGCCTATTTGTTTTGGTCGTTCTCAAGCCACATAAAATTCCACTCCAAATAATGAAATCGTTCGTGTTTATTAATAAGCTGATCAAATAATTTAATAGATTTTTAATGGTCGAAATTGGGAATTGCGTTGCCAAGTGCCAAGTCTATCTTCAAATGAGACTTCTACTGAGACTAAAAACTACTTGATTATTCATAGCAAATGCCAGCTCGAGTCAAATTTCGGCCGGATGTTGATTATATTTGTGCATAAACAGACCTATTTATACCCAAGTCATTTGATTATTATAAATATTATACATGTTTTACATATTGATGTATTATAAATTTGTGGTATTTGCGTGAGCATCACAGTTAAAAAATGATAATTACGTAAGCATGATAATCTCGACATTAATATCGCTGTGAATTTGATCAATTTATTAATGACACAGTCGTCTTTTTGAACTTTAAAACATGGGTGTAGATACCTTGTTTATGATGATATCATATTGATTATTGAGATATTGCTAAAATATGTATATTGCTAAAATATGTAATGGCGGTACTAATCAATGGCGGTACTTCTCCAATTATTCTAGACATTTGATATGTGTTTCTGCTTTTTGAGTACATGCCATTTAATAAATGATGTTGCAATTTTGTCTCACTTACACCTTTTTTGAACCTAGGATGACTGTAGGCCCACCCTACTATTAGTAAAATTAAATGGTCAAAACTGTAGTTATATATCATGCAACGGTCAGCTCTTTAGATAGGGAGAAATCTTTAATTAAATAGTTTTCCCCGAAAAAGACCATTTTGGGGTTCAAAGATCGCCTATTAAAACACCACACATATCCTCTTAATATTTTGAGCCATACTTTACTCCTCGTTGTATTATTGATTAATCCCTGTGGAAGGGATGTCAACATTCTGGGATATCCTCTTTCTAAAGGAATTCCACCATTTATTTTTACTAAGATACCTAGACACGAGTGGTTCTCCACTTATTTTTTCCATAATATATGATATGTATAGCATTTATAGCAATATATCTGCATTATCCATATTTTGAGTGGTCCGCTCTTTATTACGAAACAGTGTGCATTAAGACCAGGGATTATGACTAGCCCCAGTCGCTGAAACAGGTTTCAGCCACAGAATGACCGCGAACAAAATCGTGGGACATTTCTTCGGACGGTCATACATAAGAATTCCGGTCGAATGTGACAAAATTTGGGTTGACTTGATCATAAATTCAATTTGACAAGGGACTATACATGTAGGACCTACTATTTTAGGAAATTATCTTTATTAATACAATCACCACTATATGTTCGTCAAATTCAAATAATTTATCTTTTAAAAACTGCTCTCAATTATGAACAATGACATTTCAAAGACGAATATGTATTTATTTTATTTATTCATTTGCTTATTTGACTTTTTATTTTAAAACATGCAACAAATAGTAAAATATCATTATTATTCATTGAGTAATTTTGTCCTGCATGCTATCAACTTTGGTTGATAGGAAAAATCCTTCTGGCCATTGGTCAAAACATAACAATCACATTGTTAATTTATCTATTTTCATTTATCAGGCAGGGGTGACACAGGACTGAGTGTGAGTTGATAAGGGTAAAAACCCTTCAAACGTTATTTTACCCATGTAATCTCTTAGGGTGTCTGCGGCGGGTTTCAACTATTCATTCAATTCTATTTTATGTATCGCCAAAAAAAATCATATTCACTTCTCCAATGGCTCAGAAGAGTTTGAAAATGAGTGTAAATAGTGTAAAAGCAAGGTCATGGCGTTCAAAATTCCCGATTATCAGTATTTATTTTTTAATATGCATACTATTTGTAAAACCGTGTCAGATAGCTAAACTATTACCATAGAACCTATGTGCAGTTTCAAGGAGGGCTTTCTCCATCAAACTAAAAATGGCCGACTTGACATAGACATATCAAGTGAACAGAATTGGAGCAAAATCATACAATAATCAATTTTTACCTATTTTGAGCTTATTCGACCTTACTGTGACCTTGAAATGAAGCCCGACCCAAACTAATGTTAACAAATATACTTGCGTTGGGCTTCATCAAATGTATTTATTCACTGACTTATCAGTGAGTGCCACAGTACATCATCCACTGATATTTTCGTCGTAATTGATCTTAATCAACACCAGGGTTCTCTGTCGTCTGTTACATCATCGCCTTCCAACCAGCAGCCAGCAATGGGGTATAACCCTTACAACTCTTTAATTACCCTCTTACCTTTTGGGGCGTTTCTTGGTATTGATGCGTGCTGGGGTCTAGGTATGCTTCAAGCCCCCATAGACATTCCAAGGGAACATACTTGTAGCAAAAGCAACAAAAAACAAGCTATTTTTACTCGTTTTGAGCTGATTTGACCTTGCTGCAGCTGTGACCTTGAGATGACCTTACCATGACCTTGGGGTAGCACCCCTGTGAAATCCAACCCCAACTCATTATAACATGTGTACTTGGGTTAATTGGACTCTATCAGATGCAATTAATGTAGGCCTATAGGCCTACTGGTAGGCCTACTGGCCATTGGTCGAAACATAACATCACTGTGTTATTTGGTCTATTTATACCATATCAGACAGGGGTGAAACGAGGGTGATTTCACGGGAAGTAAAAAACCATCCAACCCTTATATTATTCCTGTAACCTCTTGGGGTGTGTTGGCATAGGTCCGTGTTTGGGTCAAGGAATACTTCTAGCCATCATGAACATTTGAAGTGAACACAATTTTAGCAGAAAATAAAAATAAAGGTATTTTCAACCGTTTTGAGCTGCTTTGACCTTGCTGTGACCTTGAGATGACCTTACCATAACCTTTGGATAGCTCCCCCATTAAGCTCATCACCAGCCCATGGCACCATGTGTACATGGGTTGGGCACGGACGGACTTATTAGAAGTGCTGGCCATTGGTTCAAATATCAATTTCACCCCTTTCCTCACATTAATTAATGATATTTTCAACAGTACACAAAATATGCATTATGACATCACATTTTAATCTTCAAAATAAACGAATTTCACGGATTTTTTTCGCTTGACACGACTTCGCATTCGATTCGCCATACCCGAAAATGGTTAAAAATGTTGAGAAAACAAAATGGGCAGAGTTTCTACCGTGGGTCACTTTTTCTAAACGATATCTCAGATTTCCACTAGTCTATTAGGTGTTATTCTCAATAAAACAGCTATACCTGCATGTAGTCTTGTAATGTGGTAATTAGACCCAAACTAAATTTTGAAGACTATAAATGACCCCCAATATTGTTTAATATTCCAAGATATATGCTAATATTCTCCAAGCCATTTCATTCCTGGTAAAAAGTAATTTAAAATTATTAATGCCCAACATCAACTGTGACAACTTTTGATGCTGGAAACGTAGAGACATACATCTTTATATCTTAGCAATGACATTTAATTGACATTTTTAAAATGTCCTGTGTTTTATTATGACAATGTCGCTTATTTTCATTATGTATACAATGACATGTATATTTTTTCACGTTATTTTTCTAAACTAACCTTCTTGTATATATGCACATATATTCCTATGACAAATAAATCTGTTATTAATCTAGGCTTAGTTATTCCAACTATGTTCTGGGATATATTTCTTCTGGTTCACCAACATTATTAGCTTTAACAAATTAAAACAAACTAGCGGCCATCTTAGATTTGTGTGTTAAATACATGTATTGGTTAAAATATCTAAAAAAACACATTAAAAATGATCGACCCCAAATTTAGTGAAACGATAAATCACACATATTATCAAGGTGCTAAAACGAGTGATTTTTTCAAAATTTAAATACAAACGGCGGCCACCTTGGATTCTAAACTGTAGATGAAAAAAATAAAGCGTCGGCCATCTTAGATTCTGAACTGTAGGTCAAATAGGCCCAACCTTGACAAAAATTGTCAACTCAAAATCAACTAGAAACCATAAATAACACATATCTAGGTGATAAAATTATATTATTTTTATCAATTAAAAAGGGCCACCATCTTTGAATTATAAGTAAAATAATGTGTGCAAAATTATCTCAAAAACCCAAGAAATGAATTTTTCGATCCGAAATCACCTGGAAAACATATATTACACACAACCATTCGGCCAAAATTTTACATTCGATTCATTATTTAATTGATGGCCTTTGATGACCTCTAGCGACCTTATACGCATGGTCTAGAAGTGAGACAGATGCCCCTTACCTGTTGAACAAGGTATATTTAAGAATATTAGCATGGTGGTTGCTTTTACTCACTCGGGGTGGGACAGATAAAAATATATATATTTTTAATATCTGCCTTCAGACTATATAGTCCTTTTAATACAAGTGCTATATTACAGCTGTTATTTTTCTCATGGAGTCAACATATTTGTCTCTCAGAAACAATGGGAATGAATAGTGTTGTTGTATGATATATATTAATAGCTTGACACGATTTATATTGGGCTGCGCCCGTATCAATTTAC